>SZWC01000024.1:267164-328415 GCA_023375785.1 Penium margaritaceum | reverse complement strand
TTGCGCTCCATTTGCACCATACTTACTGGCCACTTGCATCCTACGTGCCCCTATGTACGCGCTACTTATGCCCCACTTGCGCCCTACTTGCGCCCCACTTGCACCCTACTTGTGCCCCACTTGCACCCCACAAGCGCCCTACTTGCGACCTTATTGTGCCCCACTTGCGCCCCACTTGCGCCCCACTTGCGTCCCACTTGCAACCCATTTGGGCCCCACTTGCACCCCACTTGTACCCTACTTGCGCCCCACTTGCGCCCCACTTGTGCCTCGCTTGCACCATACTTGCACCACACTTGCGCCCTACGTGCATCCCACTTAAGCCCCACTTGTGCCCTACTTCTGCCGCACTTGCGCCCTCATTGTACCCCACTTGCGCTCCACTTGCACCCTACTTACGCCCCACTTACACCCTACCTATGCCCTACTTGCGCCCTACGTGCGCCACACTTGTACCCCACATGCACCCTACTTGCGCCCCACTTGCGTCCTACGTGCACCCCACTTGCACCCCACTTGCGCCCAAATCGCGCCCCACTTGTACCATACTTGCACCCCACTTGCGTCCTACTTGCACCCACTTCCGTCCCACTTGCACCCCACTTACGCCCACTTGCACCCCATTTGCGCCCTACTTGCGCCCCACTTGCGCCCAACATACATCCCACTCGCACCTCACTTTCCCCCTACTTGCGCCCACTTGCGCCTTACATGGACCCCACTTGCGCCCCACTTGCCCCCTACTTGCGCCCCATTTGTGCCCCACTTGCACCCTACTTACGCCCCTCTTGTACCCAACTTGTGCCCTACTTGCGCCCATCTTGCACCCGATTTGTGCCCACTGGCATCCCACGTGCGCCCCACTTCTGCCCCACTTGCGCCCTAATTGCAGCCCACTTGGGCCCTACTTGCACCCCATTTGCGCCCCATCTACGCCCCACATGCGCCCCACTTGCATCCCACTTGCCCCCTACTTGCGCCCTACGTGCGTCTCGCTTGCACCCCACTTACGCCCTACTTGCGACCCACTTGCGTCCCACTTGTGCTACATTTACGCCCCACTTGTACCCCACTTGCGCCCAACCTGCACCCAACGTACCCCCCAGTTGTGTCCCACTTGCGTCCCACTTGCACCCTATCTGCGCCCCACTTGCACCCCACGTGCGTCCTACTTGTGTCCCACTTGCACCCTACGTGCGCCCCACTTGCGCACTACGTGCACCCTACTTGCACCCCACTTGCGAACTATGTGCATCCCACTTGCGCCCAACTTGTGCCCTACTTGCGCCCCACTTGCGCCCTACTTGCGCTTCACTTGCGCCGTACTCGCATCCCACTTGCGACCGACTTGCGCCCTAGTTACGCTTCACTTGCGCCCTGCGTGCGCCCCACTTGCGCCCCACTCGCGACCTACTTATACCCCACTTGCACCCTACTTGCGCCCCACTTGCGCCCCACTTGCGCCCCACTTGCGCCCCACTTGCACCCCACTTGTGTCCTACATGCGCCCCACTTGTGCCCCACTTGCACCCTACTTGCGCCCCACTTGCGCCCTACTTGCGCTCCACTTGCGCCCTACGTGCGCCCCACTTGCGCCCTACTTGCGCTCCACTTGCGCCCTACGTGCGCCCCACTTGCGCCCTACTTGCGCTCCACTTGCGCCCTACGTGCGCCCCACTTGCGCCCTACTTGCGCTTCACTTGCGCCGTACTCGCATCCCACTTGCGACCGACTTGCGCCCTAGTTACGCTTCACTTGCGCCCTGCGTGCGCCCCACTTGCGCCCCACTCGCGACCTACTTATACCCCACTTGCACCCTACTTGCGCCCCACTTGCGCCCCACTTGCGCCCCACTTGCGCCCCACTTGCACCCCACTTGTGTCCTACATGCGCCCCACTTGTGCCCCACTTGCACCCTAGTTACGCCCCACTTGTACCCCACTTGCGTCCTACTTGCATCCCACTTCGCTCCACTAGCACCATACTCTCGTCCCACTTGCACTCCGCTTGTGTCCTACTTGCACCCCCACTTGCGCCCGACTTGTGTCCCACTTGCACCCAACTTACGCCCCACTTGCGTCCCACTTGTTCCCCACTTGCGCCCCACTTGCATCCCACTTGCGCCCTACTTGCGCTTCACTTGCGCCTTACTTACGCCCCAATTGCATCCTACTTGCGCCCAACTTGCGCCCCACTTGGGCCCCACGTGCGCCCTACTTGCGCCCCACTTGCGCCCCTCTTGTGCCTACTTGCGTCCCACTTGCACCCCACTTCTGCCATACTTGCGTCCCATTTGCACCCCACTTGCGCCACACTTGCAGCCCATTTGCACCCCACTTGCGCCCCACTTGCGCCCCACTTGCGCCCTACTTGCGTCCCACTTGCGCCCCATCTACGCCCCACTTGCACCCCACTTGCGGCCATCTTGCACCCCGCTTGCGCCCAAGTTGCGCCCTACTTGTGCCTCATTTGCGTCCCAATTAAGCCGTACTTGCGCCCTGGAGCATACGACGTAGGGTCTCTGAGCGAGCGCCTCGGGAGTCCCGAGACTAAGTGCCTGGCATTTCCGCCGATCTGAACTCAAGAAAACTCATCCATACGCACGTCCCGTCCCATACGGACATCAATGACTGTCAGGCGGAGATCCACCGCATCTCCGCTGAGGAGAAGATGGATCCGCGGAGAAGGAATCGCTGCTTCCCACGGATCCGCGGAACGAGGCTTCCGCGGCCAGAGATCCGCGGAGAAGGATGGAAGGGGACCGCGGAGTACCGGAGAACGCGCAAGGCATGCTGGCCCCCGCAATGAGATGGCGGTAGAGCGTGGGGTGGCGCGGAATCCAGCAGTGGTGAAAGAAAGAGGCGAGAGAGCTGCCGCCAGGAAGCAGGAATTGACGATGATCTATCAACGGCTAGGAATGGCTGCGGAGAAGCCAGGACGGGCGGGAAAACATGGTGAGAATCCGCGGTGAGAAGGGAACATGAGTCGAGCCACAGAGAAGATGGAGCGCCGGACGTGTAGAAACACACGATGTCATGACCAGAGGTCAGGCAGGAGCTCTCCCAATGAGGGCTCAAATGGGGCAGCGGGAATCAAGGAGGAGACCGGGAGAATGCACCGCGCGAAGACGAAGATTCAGGGAAGAACACAAGACTGCGAGCATCCAAGTTGCGGACTAGAGGAAGATGTAGTAGTAGAACAGGGAAATGTAGTAGTGAGGTGTGTGTGTGTCAAGGACGAGACCCGCGGTGCATGTAGCACACCGCGCGGAGTGTAAGAAAGGGGAAAGAATGATGGAAGGTGTCTTAGAGGGCTGGCTTTTGGTGGATGTGAAGTACTGGTATAGCGGAGGGACTAGTGTCATCTGTGACCGATGAGCAGAAATGTTCACCCTCTATCTGATCTTGTGCAATTTGAGATAACGCAAGCATACTTCCCACTTATGAGCTCAATAGTCCTGACTTGTCGGGAACCTAATTGCCCCTTCTGTCTCACTAATCCGCGCAAGTGTTAGTTTGGTTCTCACTCACGCTTCACTCTGCGAGTTCCGCAGCAGTTGAAGGAGTTACAACGGTGCTCTCCGCGCAGTTGTTCCGCGGAGGAGGAATACCTATCTTCTGGGTGTGCACGAAGCATACTGCTCTATCCACCCCACTCCTGAGAACAACAAAAGATTCCGCTGAGTGTTGTTATCACCAGGGGACACAAGTTGGGTGAAGGGTGCTGTTGGCGACGCCGCGGCCTTGCACACGACCGCGGAACGGGATTCCGCGGGCAAAGGAGTCAGAGGTCAGGAGGTGGCAAACTCTCATGCTGGCAAGGAGGGAGCCGCGGAGCACTACCCACGAGCGGAACCCCGAAGGTGTGGAGCATCCGCGGAAGACCAGGAGAGGTAGCGGAGGAGTGGCTAGCGGGTGCTGCTCTGAACCGCGGAACGGCAAGATCGCGGAGCAAACCAAACGCGGGGCTAGAGAGCGCGGAAGTGACACCGTGTATGGCAAAATTGGGGGTATCAGTGTCATGGTGCGGTGAGCGTGGATTGTTCCTTGCTCTTTGCTAGCAGAACTGCACGAGCCTTCAGATTCAGTCATACATGTCGGCAGCCACTTTCGTGCATCAGGATACGTGGAGACGGTACCAGCAACATTTGCAGCAAGCTTCTGCACGCCACTTCTTGCCGCGGCGTGTAGCCACATAGGCGGGCAGTAGGGAGACCTCGCCCACACCCTCTCGCACGCCTGTCAGTTCATCGCCGGGCGCGGACCTATTGGGACAGCACTAAAGAGTCACTGAGTGGCTGGAACAGCTACACTGGCGGCGTATCATGAACGCGCTGCAGGACTGCGTGGAGGTGGAAAGTGTACACAGCCAAGATGTGCGCGGAACTCACCAGCTCCAGGCCAACGACTCTATGGAGCCCATGTGGTTTTCCAATGTGCCACCGCTAGCAGACGGACTCTCCGAGACCGGGAGATCATTGGCATATCAAGGGCCGGTTTACCAGCGGCGCGGCGGAATGCAGCAGTCATGGATAGCGGAGGAGGATCACCTGCCATCCGCGCCCTTAGCAGGGATTACAACCTCCCTGCTTCCGCTTGTCTCCAGAGAACCAACCGTAGGGGCTGCCCACCGCTGCCAAGCGCAGCTGGGATGTATGCCCGCGGAACGATCACCTTTGGTAAAGGGAGAAAGAGGAACGAGACAGCCTCTGCAGGAAGTATGCACCGAACAACTGGGCGGGTCACCTGTGATGCCGGAGACGAGGCAGAAGCACCACCCACCCACTGCAGGACAGGCAGAGGGGGGTCAGACAACCGGGGTTGGACCATCCAACGCGATGGAAGGAGTATCCCTACGGGTGAATCCGCGGTTGACTGCCGCGGACACCCTAGTAACTCCAAGCGTGAGGGCAACGGGGAGCCACAACCCACAATTCACTGGATGGCAAGGAACACCGCAAAGGGAACAGGGAGGCGGTCTGGTGCACCAACCCCCCTGATTCCGCAGCCAACCCACGCGACCCAGCAGTCACCCACAGGGCCCCAGCCACAGCCCAACTCAGCATTACAAGGGACTCTATCGTACGCGGTCTCGCAACGATCCTCCTACCACAGCCCCACCAGGTTGGATGATGATGGGTACCTGGGCCACAATCTCCGCGGCAAGAGTGCCGCCGCAAGGACCCATGCAGGAGATACCGTCAAGGCAACCACCGGCCCCTGTGACGTCGCAACTAATGCCCATGGCGGTTGGACACCCAGTCTATCACCAGCAACCGATGGGCACCGCGCCAGCTCGGATTGCGGTCCACCCAGCACTACCTACCAGCCAGGTGTAGACGACAGCGCCCCACTCCACCTACCCTGCTCTCCCGCCAAATCCAGCGACCACCATGGCCCCTGCGGCATCTACCGCCACCCCGCTCTACCACTCTGCCGTGTCACACCCTCTACCCCAAGGCTACTGGTTGCCAGGACCTACGGTCACCGGCGCCCCAAACACACAGGCACCGCCCCTTGGGACTACCTTCTACTCCACACCCTATGCGACGCAGGCCACCCCTGCGACTCACTACTATGCTCTTCCGGCGACAGCCCCAATGAGCAATCCCACACCTGCACCCCAGGGGCAGCCACACAGTAGCCACGTGGGCTATTCGGTGATCAGAGCCTCGCACCCCATCCCCCCCTTTTCAGCCTCGCCCCCATTCCCCGCGGTGACCTCCAAGGCCAACCGGAATACTGTGCCCCAGCTACAGTACGTACGCGCACAACCGGCTAACATTCCGCGGTTAGAGATCTTCAAGGGAACCCCTGAAGAGGACCCGTGGACATGGTTGAAGCAGATTACGATACATGCAAGCATAGGACGAATCCCACCAGACCTTTGTTTGGCCACCGCGGAGCTCCATCTCCAGGGCGTGGCGGAGGACTGGTACAATGCACGAGTGCCGTTCAACTCCTTTGAGGATTTTGGCAACGCGCTGATCGAGCGCTTCAAGCGGCTGACCAAGGAAGAAGCGCTCCGCAAAATTGAAAAGGAGGTCATGCGCAAGGACACCGACATCCAAAGGTTTTTGGATCAGTTCCTCACTTGGGCATCAATCGCGAAGAACCCTCAAGGGGAAGGACTACCGTTGTGGGTCCTCCTGCAAAATCCCATCCGCGCACTTCCCGATGAGATAAGCAGTCTGATGATCCCTGATCGCTACCAGTCGCTACAGGATGCGATGCAGGACGCCACGGCCATTTCCACACGGCAGCGGTCGACGCGGCAGCACCAAGGTGGAGAATCGCATCCTCTAGCACCAGTAGCACAGGCCTCCCAACCCAAGCCTAAGGCATGGTACACTTGCCAAAGACTGGAGCACATCGGTCGAGACTGTCCACGAAAAAGACAAGGTGTTCCGCTAACCGACTCCATGCAGCAGGACCCCATGGTGCAGCAGTGGCAACGGTATTATAATCAACCATGGCAGGATCAGCAGCCTCAATAGCATATGCACGCTGGGAGGTAGGTACCGGACCATCAAACCCAGGCTGCCCCAGGAGGATAGGGCATTCTGCCCAACCCACAGGCACCCGTAAACTATACGAGCGGAGCTCGCAACGTCAAGCTGGGGCTGCCGATGGCGGAGGACGAGACTACAGAGTTGCCTCCCACCACAGCGTAGACCACTCTCATTGCACGAGCCCAAGAATTGGGCTTGCACGGATGGAATCTACAGATGGCAGACAGAGTACAGGAAGATATGCGGCGCAAGGCAGAGGTCGCAGAGGAACGATTCCAAGAGGCAATTGCTAAAAGTACCGTCGTCCCAGAGAAACGACGGTAGACGAAACCACCACCCGCAGCGGAAAAGCAACCTGCCCCATCTTCCCCGGCACCAACACGAGCTCCAGCGGCCGTGGAGGGAAGCACTGATCCCGTCCAACGCCTATGTACCACTCCCATCGCGGAAGTCAACTTGTTTGAGTTCCTCCGCATTCACCCAGAGATTGCACCGCGACTGAGTGAGGAGTTCTCCAGAGCCAATCAACGCCTCCGAGCTGTGGGCATCTCCCTTAGCTGCACCGCGCCTACCGCTGGCACACAAAACACTCGACGTGCAGTGCCTGACACTTCACTCGCACTAAGCCTTGCGGAAGAAGAGTGGGGGTGGGCACCACAGCCCTTGGAACCACCACGTCGGGATGAAAACCATTACTAGGTCGCTTGCTGCATGGTTCGGATATGTGGAAGGAGGTTCCTGGCCATCATTGACACAAGGGCCACCCATACTACTGTGGCGTTCTGTGTCCTTCTAGTGGTCGGATGGACATACTGCATCCTCCCTACCTGACGCCTTTTCACCAACTCAGCGGGCGGAATGGACTTTGGAGATGGGGAAGTTCATGGCCTACCCATGCAGGTGGGATCTCTCCATGAACCACTGAATGTCCAAGTCACGTAGGCCAGGACGTATGATGTACTCCTGGGCATGGATTACTTGGTACCGCGACGGGCCAACCTTCTCTTCTCCCTCGGCATTATGCAGCTCAGCTCCACCTCCGCGGAAGAATCGTTTTGCCCGGTCACCATCGGTGAGCGGATGATGGTAACTGTAACCGACGGCGAACCCTTCTCCCTACTGGACGCTGCAGCAGAGGACTCCCAGGCACGAGAAAACAGATTGCCACCTCTCACAGCCAATGTACCAGACGCGTAACAGGTGACAGCACGCGACTGGCAAGAGATCGCGGAGGAGTCAACTGAGCCTGGAGTACAGACCAACCCCCTGGAATCATGGCAGAGGGGACAACAAGTCCTAGGAGATGGACATCCACTCGAGGACGAGGAAGAATTCTACCCGCTCCGCGAAACAGCACCATCACCACCACCGCAATGGGATCACATGCTCCACTCACGACTCTCACCCGCACAAAAGCATGATTTCTCTGGTCTGCTAGATGCATTCGCGGGCATCTTCGCTGGCTCCGCGGTGGACCTGGGGGCCGTGGAAGCCTTCCATGTCATCTCCACGGGGGATTTCGCGCCCACAAAACAGAAGTTGTGGCGCATCCTTCCGGAGCAGGAGACGATCATAAAAGAGGGGCTCGCGGAGCTCAAGGCGCACGGGATAATTGTCCCAATCGTCAGTCCTTGGCGTGCCAACTTGGTCATCGTAGGGAAGCCGGACGGGTCCAAGCGATTCTGCGTTGACTTCCGCGATCTCAAACGTGTGACCGAGGAAGATGCGTACCCCATGCCTCTGATTGTCGACATACAGGAGCGCCAACAGGGTCGCGGATGGTTCGCAAAACTCGACGTGAAGGTTGCCTTTCACGCCATTCCCATGCACCCGGACTCCATCGCCAAAACTGCGTTTGTGACACCAGAAGGCCTATATGCGATCACACGCATGCCCTTTAGACTCCGCAATGCAAGCGCGATGTTTCAGCGGGTCATGGACTCCACCCTCCGCCGAGTCCCCAATGTCAGCTGCTACATTGACGACATCATGGTTGCGGCCCACACCTTCGAGGAACTGTTATCCCCTCTGACCGCCGTCTTCGCTGCCCTCCGTAGAGCCAACCTGAAGCTCAAGGCAGCCAAGTGCTCTATCGGAGCTGCGGAAATGGAGTTATTGGGTTTCGTAATGATCGCGGATGGCATCAAGACCGATCCGGAGAAAATCGCGGCAGTATAGGAATGGCGTCAGCCCACTTCCGCGGGGCAGGTCAAGATCTTCCTGGGCTTCGTCTTATTCTACCAGAAGTTTGTGCGTGACCACGCGCACATCATCAAGCCGCTCTAGGAGTTGACGCACCAGGACGTGCCATTTGAATGGACGTCGGCTTGCGCGGACGCCTGGAAGGAAATCAAACACCGCCTCGTTACCGCGACCATGCTCGAGTTCCCCGACTTCAACCTCCCATTCTCCATCACCACCGACTTGTCGCGGGACGAGCTCGTGGCCATCCTCTCCGAGACGGTGCAGGAACCCACACAGAAAGTGATTGCCTATGCCAGTGGTGCCCTCACTAAAGGGGAGCGGAAGTACCCTCTGGTGAAAGGCGAATGCTTTGCTGTCCTCTGGACACTCCAACACTTCCGCGATTACATCAAGAATGGCAAGTCGTTCATGGTTTATACAGACCATCAGGCGCTGCACTGGCTCCTAACTAATCAGAACCATGAGGGCATCCTAGCCAAGTGGGCACTCCTTCTCGAGGGTTACAACATGAAGATCAAGTACAAGCCTGCACTTGCAAACCGCAACACCGATGCCCTGAGCCGACTTCCGCGCACTGGCTGGCCAGACCCAGACCAGGCACCGCCAAACATAGCGGAGGCACCTCTAAATGATGCAGGACCTGTTCCAGATGTCCGGACACCACCTCCACCCACTAAGGCAGAATGGGAGGGAGTGGCAAGAGAATTCAACAAGGAGGAACACGAAGTCGCATTGCAACTCTTGAACGAGCTCGATCCCGCCGCGGAGTGGTTCGTCGCGGAGACTCTACCAGCCATGTCCGTGTCTTGCCTGCAGCTTGCTCGCAGGTACAACCCTACCATCCGCGGTTGGACGTTGGAGGAAATTGCTCCCCATATTCCTCCACAACACACAAACCCTCGCGCCTCGCGAACGTCCGATACTCCACCACAGACTTCCCCATTGAGCAAACCACACTCTCCTGCTCCCGCCACAACACTTCTTGAGAACCGCCATCCCCTCACTCTGGTAGACTTCCTCCTCCACTCCCCTGAGTGTGCAGAAAGTCTCCGCGCCCTCTTCGACACTCACAGTACCTCCCTTTCCCCTCTCGGAATCCGCCTCTCATGCAGGCGAGACAGCCTGACCAGCATCCGTCTGTTATCCTACAGCATCATTCTCACCCACTCTAGTGTACGCGGTGCCGCTGCACGTACATCATGCACCTAGGCACCCGCGGCCCTCACCCCCGGACCGCCCGCACCCTGCGATGTCCACGTGGCATGGTGTTACGTGTGGATATGTAGCCGTAAGTTCATGGCCATCGTGGACACCAGCGCCACTCATACAACGATTGCACTCCGGATGGTCCGCTTGCTCCACATGCAGCACCTCATCCAACTGACTCGACTCCGTTTCTCTATCTCCACCGATGACATTGACGCGCCGTTCGGAAAAATCGCGGGTCTCCCCATGCAGCTGGCAAATGTACATGCGACACAAACCGTCCAGGTTAGCGATGTCCGCACGTACGACATTCTGCTCGCGGCGGACTGGCTCGCGCCCCGCCAAGCAGATATATTGATCAGTGCGGGCTTCCTCAGTCTCATTTCCAGCTCCGGCATTCGATTATTTACCCCGCTCTTTACCTCGCATCGACCATCTCTGAGCACGGTCCTCTCCACTTTTGACTCAACTCTCACCGGCGCCCGACACACTCAGCGGATAACGAGCAGCTGAGCTCTCGCCCGCGGAACATCCGACATGGCGCGCAATCAAGGCACGGGGTCCGCGCCTTCGTCGCGGGGGGGTGGATCCTCCCGGCGGCAGCTACGCCGCCCTCCTCTTAACACGGGCGCGGGGCACCGCCCAACACGGACACCAACACCACCAACGGGAACAGTGGCTCTACCGCGGCACGGCCCCACGGCAAGGACCGCACCTGCAAGGACACCAGCGCCACCTACAGCTGCAACAGGCGTGTCCCGACCTGGCTCGGTGACGAGAACTCCGCCAACACCAGTGACGGCCACCCCAGCAGTGGCTGCGACCTCACCGCGGCCCAGCCCGGCCGCAAGGACGACCTTGACACCAACCACAAGACCAGCAACAACAATCCCACCGCTGTCCAGTCCCGCGGAACGAACACCAACGCAGGTCACGCCACCTGTGGCCAAATCACCAGGCCCGTCGCGACAAGGTCCGGCCACAAGCACACCGACGCGGACCTTCAGCCGCATGGAGCCAACGATAGGAGCCACGCAGGCAGCGGCAACAACAATCGCCACCCCAACACCAAGTCCGTGAGATGAAGCTCGAACCCTGGTTACCCCAGTCCCCTCCCCGGCCATGACGGCGCTCTCTCACTCGCCGCCGACCTCGCGCGGTAGTCCAACTTGGCAACCCGCACGTCCCATGCTGGGCACAGGAACAATGATGGAAGGGGCGAGAACGTACTTCGAGGAAAGCTCGGGGGACAGCGGGGAGTAGCCCAAGGAAGCCCTGCTGCTTGAAGTAGTAAGCAGCGTCATGCTCCAGCTGCTGACAGAGATTCTGGAAGTGATCCGCGTGGAATTCGAGGATTCACTGTTCGGCAAGATGTGGCAGGTGGCACTAAAGGGAGCAGCCACGGGGGTGCTGGCCCTCGGAGTGCACGAGAGGCAGGTGCTCCTGCTGGAGACAACAGGCGTAGAGCGCCTTGTTTTGGCATTGCGGGATAGCCTGAGCATCAAACCAGGGGTGGCCAGCGACATGACCGGCGTCGCGGAGCTACTAAACACCGAGCGGGCGGACCCATCACTGGAAGCCGCTTGAGTGTGGTGGAACAGGGTGCGGAAGGACCAGCGGAGCAATTCAGAGAGACGGTATGTACATCTGCTCTAGGAGAGAGCCAGAGCCCTCATCCTGTACGATGTGAATGACCAGGCACCCGGATCGGCAGAGGCACCCCGGCGAAGATCCGCGGCAGACGAATGGAGGTGGGGATATTTTCTCAACCTCGTCTATGCCAGATGGAGCGTTCAGTACCCGCAAGAAGAAAGATCGTGGCTTGCTGACACCTAGGTACCTGAGGGATGCTGGATGGAAGCCATGGAAAAATGCTGGACGCTGACGCTCCAGAATGTGATACGTACCAAGGTAGCGGCAGCGGTTGCGGAGGCACGCTGGACCGTGGTTCGAGGAGACGGACTGAATCTCAAGCAAGAAGAGGTGCAACACTGGGCCAAGGAGGTAGCGGAAGTATGCCAAGAGGACAAGAGCAGGAGGGATGCAGAGGTGGAGGAGGCTTGCGAATACACCCAGCCCTCCCCTCAGTTGCAACAGATACAAGAATGTTTGCGGAAAGAATGGGAGGAGGAGGCAGCTGAGACAGAACGGGTGGCCGCAAAGGCCGCAGAAAAAGAGGCCCAATTGGCTAAGGAACGGGAAGCAACAGCTAAGATAGATAAGGAGGCTGCGGAAGAACTCATAAGGGAAATCATGGGGGGAAGCAGAAGCAGTAGTGGCAGCGGCGGTGGCAGAGGCAGCAGCAGCAGCAGCAGAAGCGGCAGAAGCAGAGGCAGCAGTAGCAGCAGCAGAAGCGGCAAAAGCAAAGGCTGAGGCAGCAGCAGTAACGGCAGTGGAGGCAACAGCAATAGCGACAGACAAGGTAGAAGGAGCAGTAGTCACGGAGGCATAGGTAGCAGCAGAAACACGGGCAACCGCAGGAAGTCAGAGTAGGAGCACGTAGTACAGCGACGGAGGAAGCAAGGGAAGCAATAGTAGATAGGACCGCGACGAGGCAGGCAGGAGCAGAAGGAGAACAGAAGATGGGGAAGAGGTACAAGGCTGGCATCAAGCGCTACCGCCCAGAGCCATCCGCTGGCTCCCTATGGCGGAAGGCACAACTTTAGGCCCGAGCGGCGGCAGTGGTGCAGAAAGCAGCAGCGACGCTGAGCCAGACCAGAACAACAGCGCCGGCAGACACCAGCCGAAGTGAGGAGCCGGCGCAGACTTTCCCGGAGGAAATAACTCCTGCTCCGAAAGGAAAGAGGAAGGCGGAAGAGGAAGCGGTCGCAGAGCCATAGAAAGAGAAACAACCTCGGGCATACGAAGGCCCCAGCCCGGACGTGACTCCGGAACAGTTGGCGCAGGCCCAGCGGGAGGCGGCGCAGGTAGTAGAACTTCTGATGGCAGTATTCCGCAAAGTCCACATGCCAGCGGAGATGGTGCCGGCTCCACTGCGGCGCGTCTTGGGAGAGGCCGCGATAGCAGTTGCACGCAAGGGGCCGGAAAGGAGGGGACGCACGGAGAAAGAGGTGGTGATGGTGGTTTCCAAAATCAGTGAGTCACCGGGAGACTCGGAAGAGGAACAGCCCCTCACACGTAGCCAGGGATTACTGCGGGCTCCAGGAGCTGCTCCACACAGGAAGGAGGTGATTGAGCTGCACCGCGTTGGTAGACGCGGCAGACGCCCGAGCGGCCCCATTGAGAGCAGGCTGCGAGAGCAGTTGGATGAAGGAGAGCTTCAAGCGGTCGAAATCCTTCGGCTCTTTCCTGCACCTGATCCTTGGGACCGAGAGCCACCGGTCTATGATGAAGAGAACAGCAAGAAGTTCAAGGTGATGAAAGCGGAGCAAGATGGGAGGCGAGCGCGCGGATTGTCGGCAAGGATACCAGAGACGAAGCGGAAGCCGGGGGAAGCAGTAACAGAGAAAGCGGGGAGGAAGGGGCCCATGGAAACGCAGGACTGGCAGATCTGGCAGACCGCCCACATCCTTCTCCGCGCCAGCAGCAAGGAACAGCAGAAGGCGGAGGCGCAGAAGGTGTACGCGGATCTGGAAACATGACTGGGCGTGGAATTCGACCGGAGGAAAAAGGATGACCTAGCCCGTCTGTGTGAGCAGTATGCATGGGAGGACGGTTGTCTATGGAGAATAACTCCGCGTGTCTTGTGGGTGCCCCCACCAACGTTGCAAAAGGCAGTTGTGGAGGCTTACAACCGCCACCACCACACTAGTGTGCAGGCACTGAAGAATCGCCTGACGCCCATCATCCACGTACCGAACCTGGCGGCTATTTTCAAAGACGTGGTACAGCACTACGCCCCCTCCGAACGAGCGCGGAAAACCACACCGCGGGACCAGCCGCAGTTCCAACCCTCCCCTATCGGTGAACCAATGGAAAAGATTATCATCAACATCCACGGCCCCCACGCACACCGCAACCAAGGGAACCGATACTGGATTGCAGCGGTGGACCACTTCACGAAGTACCTCTGGGTCCGCGCTGTGCCAAACAAGAGTTCAGCCACCGCGGAAACGTTCATCCACGAGGAAATCTTTTATCGCGTTGGTGGCTGCAGCGTGGTGCACAGCGACAACGGCACGGAATTCATGGAGGCCTTCAGAGAGGAACTGGAGGAGTGTGGGGTCCGCCATGTGCACTCTGGGCGGTACCAGCCGGAGTCACAAGGGCAAGTGGAGGGGGTGCATGACATACTGGAGAAGGCAGTGGCAACCGCGGAGGGCAGCAGTTGTACTAAGAAGCTGAGGAAAACGGCTCACTTCATCAATACGACACCCAGCCAAGCAACCTCCTTCTCACCCCACATGCTACTCTTCGGACAACCACCGCGTGCCGCGATGGGAATGCCCCAGAGGCCGTTGAGGCTACCGCTTGCTCCGAAGGAGCAAGATAAACTCTCGGAGGAAGAGAAGCACAAGGCGGTTGCGGAATGGTTCTGCAAGCGTTGTGAGCGGACAAAGGCCATGCGGGCGGAGGCGCGGTTGAGGGGTTCGGTCGCTGCTTGGCGTGGATTTGATGCGGCAAACCAACAGCTGAACCATGGGCCCATCAAGGAGGGTCACTTGGTGTATATCCGCCCCTTCCCCAATGCGGGGAGAGAGGCAGGGGAACCGCGGGAGGTGTACCGCGTGGCTAGCGTTGTAACCGTGGCTGAATAACTGCGGTCGCTGAATCCCTCCGGTCCTTCAAGTGACCGCAGGCGGAGGGACGGGCCGCGGCAAAGGAGAAAGGGAGGAAGGAACTGGAAGAAAAGAAATGCGCTCAATACGAAAGTGGTGGGGAGTTGAGGTGCAGGTTTGTGGCGGATACCTCCGTAAAATCTGCACTGGTTGCTTGGCCCCACCTCGTGGTGGGCGCGGAGGGCGAAGTGGGGCTGCGGTGTGCAGGAGGTGCAGGGAGGAGGTCGAGAGGCAACGAGGCGTTTGCAGGGCACCGCGAGTGAATGAGGAAGAAGAAGAGGAAGAATCAGAGGAAGAGGAGGGACCGGGAATGGAAAGACACCAATCCGCGGCATGCCCCACATGCCTAAAGGCCATGCAGGACGGGGAGAAATGTGTTGTCTGCACGAGGTTTGCGCACCGCGAATGCCTGGTGGCAAGCAACTCTGCCTGGAAGGGCCAATACCACCAATGTGTGGGTAATGAGCTCCTTGAGGCAAATTGCTATCTCAGCTTCATCGCGGAGAACCAAGAACCTGCTTGCGCAGCCTGCCACAAGGGGATGGCGGAGTTTGGCAAGGTATGTGTTTAAAAAGTGATGTGCTTAAAAATGTGCCATCTGCGGTGCCGCAAGAGGGGCAAGGAAGGAGTGTGGACATGCCACCAATGCTTGGCTCAGCCCACAAAAGCAAACTGGGGTGCGGAAAGCTCTGGACTGCAGTGCTGCGAAGACGGATGTATGGGGGTTGTCACAGGGACAGCATGCCACTGTGAGCAGTGCGGAGGATGGGCCCACGCACAGTGTCCTACAGAGGTGGGCAGGAATGAGGAGGGGCAGATAGTATACTACAACACCAGCTGTAGGACATATGAACGAATCCCGCGTTGCTCCACCTGCGAAAAGAGACTGGGCGCGGAAGACATCACTGCAGGAGCCCGGTGTGAGGGCTGCCAGCTATATGTGCATCAGGAATGCTCCGCAAGGTATCAACGTGAGGGCGGAGAAGTGGAGACCTACTGCCGCCCCTGCCAACAACGGCAGCGACCAGGTCCCCAAGGAAAGTTCACACGCCTGTTGCGCTAAGGAGACTCTGGGACAGAGTCTTGGAAAAGGGGGGTTGGGGGCATCAGTGTCAGGCGGAGATCCACCGCATCTCTGCTAAGGAGAAGATGGATCTGCGGAGAAGGAATCGCTGCTTCCCACAGATCCGCGGAACGAGGCTTCCGCGGCCAGAGATCCGCGAAGAATGATGGAAGGGGACGGCAGAGTACCAGAGAACACGCAAGGCATGCTGGCTCCCGCAATGAGATGGCGGTAGAGCGTGGGGTGGCGCGGAATCCAGCAGTGTTGAAGGAAAGAGGCGGGAGAGCTGCCGCCAGGAAGCAAGAATTGACGATGATCTATCAACGGCTGGGAATGGCTGCGGAGAAGCCAAGATGGGCGGGAAAGCATGGTGAGAATCCGCAGTGAGAAGGGAACATGAGTCGAGCCGAGGAGAAGATGGAGCGCCGGACGTGCAGAAACACACAACGCCAAGACCAGAGGTCAGGCAGGAGCTCGACCAATGAGGGCTCAAAGGGGGCAGCGGGAATCAAGGAGGAGACTGGGAGAACGCACCGTGCGAAGATGAAGATTCAAGGAAGAACACAAGACTGCAAGCGTCCAAGCCGCGGGCTAGAGGAAGATGTAGTAGTAGAACAGGGAAATGTAGTAGTGAGGTGTGTGTGAGTCAAGGATGAGACCCACGGTGCGTGTAGCGCACCGCGCGGAGTCCAAGAAAGGGAAAAGAGTGATGCAAGGTGTCTTAGAGGGCTAGCTTTTGGTGGATGTAAAGCAGTGGTGTAGCGGAGGGACTAGTGTGATCTGTGACCGATGACCAGAAATGTTCACCCTCTGTCTAATCTTGTGCAATTTCAGATAACGCAAGCATACGTCCCACTTATGAGCTCAAGAGTCCTGACTTCTTGGGAACCTAATTGCCCCTTCTGTCTCACTAATCCGCGCAAGTGTTAGTTTGGTTCACACTCACGCTTCACTCATTGAGATCCGCAGCAGTTGAAGGAGTTGCAACAGTGCTCTCCGCAGAGTTGTTCCGCGAAGGAGGAATACCTATCTTTTGGGTGTGCGCGGAGCATACTGCTCTATCCACCCCACTCCTGAGAACAACAAAAGATTCTGCTGAGTGCTGTTATCACCAGGGGACACAAGTTGGGTGAAGGGTGCTGTTGGCGACTCCACAGCCTTGCACACGACTGCAAAACGGGGTTCCGCGGGCAAAGGAGTCAGAGGCCACGAGGTGGCGGACTCTCGTGCCGGCAAGAAGGGAGCCGCGGAGCACTACCCATGAGCGGAACCCCGAAGGTGTGGAGCATCCGCAGAAGACCAGGAGAGGAAGCGGAGGAGTGGCTAGCGGGTGCTGCCCTGAACCGCGGAACGGCAAGATCGCGGAGCAGACCAAAGGCGGAGTTAGAGAGCGCGAAAGTGACACCGTGCGCGGAAACATCGGGGGTATCAATGACCCAAGTCGCGCTTGCATATTCCAAGGCACGTGCCCTTGAGAAAACAAAGTAGGGTCTCCGAGCGCGCGCCTCGAGAGTCTCCGAGACCAAGGGGCAAGAATTTCTGCCGACCCAAAATCGAGACAACTCATCCATACGCACATTGCACCACCATACGAACATTGATGATCCAGGTCTTGTTTGAGAATTCCAAGGCACGCACTTTGAAGAGTTCGACGTAGGGTCTGTGAGCGGACGCCTTGAGAGTCTCCGAGACTAAGGGACCGACATTACCACCAACCTGAAATCAGTCATACTCATCCATATGCATGCCGTACACCTATAGGACAAAAATTGCACACTTGCACCCTACTTGCAACACACTTACGCCCTACTTGCACCCCACTTGTGCACTACTTACGCCCCACTTGCATTGGTTTTGCGCCCCATTTGTGCCCCACTTGCACCTCATTGGCGTCCCACTTGCGTCCTACCTGCGCCCCACTTGCGCCCCACCTGAGCTCCACTTGCGCCCCACTCGCTCCCTAGTTGCGCCGCACTTGTGCCCTACGTGCGCCCTACTTGCACCCCACGTGCATCCCACTTGCGCTTCACTTGCACCGTACTTGCACCCCAGTTGTGCCCCACTTGCGCCCCACTTGTGCCCCACTTGCGCCCCACTTGCGCCCCACTTGCGCCCCACTTGCGTCCTACTTGCGCCCCACTTGCGCCCCACTTGCGCCCCACTTGCGCCCTACTTGCGTCCTACTTGCGCCCCACTTGCGCCCCACTTGCGCCCCACTTGCGCCCTACTTGCGTCCTACTTGCGCCCCACTTGCGCCCCACTTGCGCCCCACTTGCGTCCCACATGCGCTCCGATTATGCCCCATTTGTGCCCCACTTATGTCCCACTTGTGCCCCACCTGCGCCCCACTTGCGCCCCACTTGTGCCCCAGTTGCGCCCCACTTGCACCCCACTTACGCCCACTTACGTCCCACTTACGCCCTTCTTGCGTCCAACTTGCGGCCCACCTACGTCCTCCTTACGTCCCACTTACGCCCCACTTGCGCACCACTTGCGCCCTACTTGTTGCCCACTTGTGCCCTACGTGCATCCCACTTGCACCTCACCTGTGTCCTACTTCCGCTTCACTTGCGCCCTACTTGCACCCCACTTGCGCCCCACTTGCGCCATACTTGCGTCCTACTTGCGCCTCACTTGCGCCCCACTTGCGCCCCACTTGCACCCTTGTTGCGCCCCACTTGCGCCTTACTTGCACCCTAGTTACACCTGACTTGTGCCCCACTTGCGCCGTACTTGCGTCCCACTTGCACCCCACTTGTACCCTACTTGCGCCCCACTTGCATCCCACTTGCGTCCCACTTGCGCCCTACGTGCGCCCCACTTGCGCCCTGCGTACGGCCCAGTTGCGCCCCACTTGTACCCTACTTGCGTCCCACTAGCACCCTACTTGCGCCCTACTTGCGTCTAACTTACACCCCACTTACAACCTAATTATGCCCCACTTGCACCCCACTTGCGCCCTGCGTGCACCCTACTTCGACCCCACCTGCGCCCCACTTGCACCCAACATGCGTCCCACTTGCGCCCCACTTGCGCCCCACATGCGCACCACTCACACTCTACTTGCGCCCCACATGCGCCCTACGTGCACCCCACTTGCGCCCCACTTGAGTTCCATTTGCACAATACTTGCTGTCCACTTGCGTCCTACTTGCCCCTACATACGCTCTACTTACGGCCCACTTGCACCCTACTTGTGCCCCACTTGCGCCCTACTTGTGCCGCACTTGCACCCCACTTGCGCCCTACTTGAAACCTTATTGCACACCACTTGCGCCCCACTTGCATCCCACTTGCGTCCCACTCGCGACCCATATGCGCCCCACTTGCATCCCACTTGTGCCCCACTTGCGCCCCACTTGCGCCCCACTTGAGCCCCGCTTGGACCATACTTGCACCCCACTTGCACCCTACATGCATCCCACTAGCGCCCCACTTGTGTCCTACTTCCGCCGCACTTGCGCCCTCATTGTACCCCACTTGTGCTCCACTTGTACCCTACTTACGCCCCACTTACACCCCAGTTGCACCCTACCTCCGCCCCACTTGCACCCTACGCGCACCAAACTTGTGCCCTACATGCACCCTACTTGCGCCCCACTTGCATCCTACGTGCGCCCGACTTGCACCCCACTTGTGCCCAACTTGCACCCCACTTGCACCATGCTTACACCCCACTTGCGTCCTACTTGCACCCACTTGCGCCCCACTTGCGCCCCATTTTCACCCACTTGCTCCCCAGTTGCGTCGTACTTGCATCCCACTTGCGCCCTACATACGTCCCACTTGCACCCCACTTGCCCCCTACTTGCGCCCCACTTGCGCCCCACTTGCACCCTACTTGTGCCCCACTTGTGCCCCACTTGTGCCCTACTTGCGCCCTACTTGCACCTCATTTGTGCCCACTTGCATCCCACGTACCCCCACTTCTACCCCACTTGCGCCCTATTTGGACCCACTTGGGCCGTAGTTGCACCCCATTTGTGCCCCACTTACGCCCCATTTGCGCCCCACTTCCACCCCACTTGCGCCCCATCTACGTCCCACTTGTGCCCCCCATGCGCCCCACTTGCGCCCTACTTGCGCCCTATGTGCGCCCTACGTGCGTCTCGCTTGCACCCCACTTGCGCCCTACTTGC
Source organism: Penium margaritaceum (assembly GCA_023375785.1). Lineage (NCBI taxonomy): Eukaryota > Viridiplantae > Streptophyta > Zygnematophyceae > Desmidiales > Peniaceae > Penium > Penium margaritaceum. Next base: position 308,552 of record SZWC01000024.1, on the reverse strand, counting down.
GACCCACTTGCGTCCCACTTGTGCCACATTTGCGGGCCACTTGCAGCCTACTTGCGCCCCGCCTCCGCCCCACGTGTGCCCCACTTGTGTCCCCCTTGCACCCCACTTGCACCCCATTTGCGTCCCACTTGCACCCCACGTGCGTCCTACTTGTGTCCCACATGCACCCTACGTGTGGCCCACTTGCGCACTACGTGCACCCTACTTGCACCCCACTTGTGCCCTTATGTGCATCCCACTTGCGCCCAACTTGCGCCGTACTTGCGCCCCACTTGCGCCCTATTTGCGCTTCACTTGCGCCATACTTGCGACCCACTTGCGACCCACTTGCGCCCTACTTACGCCCCACTTGTGCCCTACGTGCGCCCCACTTGCGCCCCCCTTGCGACCTACTTGCACCCCACTTGCACCCTACTTGCGCCCCACTTGCGCCCCACTTGCGCCCCACTTGCGTCCCACTTGCGCCCCACTTGCACCCCACTTGTGTCCTACATGCGCCCCACTTGTGCCACACTTGTATCCTAGTTACGCCCCACTTGCACCCCACTTGCATCCTACTTGCATCCCACTTCGCTCCACTTGCACTATACTCTCGTCCCACTTGCACCCCACTTGTGCCCTACTTGCACCCCACTTGCGCCCGACTTGTGCCCCATTTGCGCCCAGCTTACGCCCCACTTGCGTCCCACTTGCGCCCCACTTTCGCCCCACTTGAACCCCACTTGCGCCCTACTTGCGCTTCACTTGCGCCTTACTTACGTCCCACTTGCATCCCACTTGCGTCCAACTTGCGCCCCACTTGGGCCCCACTTGCGCCCTACTTGCGCCCCACTTGCGCCCGTCTTGTGCCTCCTTGTGTTCCAATTGCACCCCACTTGTGCCCTACTTGCGCCCCATTTGCACCCTACATGCGCCACACTTGCAACCCATTTACACCCCACTTGTGCCCAACTTGCGCCCCACCTACGCCCCAATTGCGTCCCACGTGCGCCCCATCTACGCCCCACTTGCACCCCAATTGCGCCCATCTTGCACCCCACTTGCGCCCAAGTTGCGCCCTACTTGTGCCCCACTTCCGTCCCAATTAAGACGTACCTGTGCCCTCGAGCATACGACATACGGTCTCTAAGCGAGCGCCTCGCGAGTCCCCGAGACTAAGTGGCCGGCATTTCAGCCGATCTGAAGTCAAGGAAACTCATCCCTACGCACTTCCCGCCCCATACTGACATCGATGACCCAAGTCGCGCTTGCATATTCCAACGCACGTGCCCTTGAGCATACAAAGTAGGGTCTCCAAGCGCGCGCCTCCAGAGTCTCTGAGACTAAGGGGCCAGAATTTCTGCCGACCCAAAATCGAGACAACTCATCCATACGCACATTGCACCACCATACGAACATCGGTGACCCAGGTCTTGCTAAAAAATTCAAAGGCACGCGCTTTGAATAATTCGATGTAGAGTCTCCGAGCGCACGCCTTGAGAGTCTCCGAGACTAAGGGAACGGCATTTCCGCCAACCAGAAACCAGTAAAACTCATCCATATGCATGTCGTACCCCTGTACGACGCAAATGGCGCACTTGCACCCTACTTGCACCATACTTACGTCCTACTTGTACCCCACTTGTGCACTACTTGCGCCCCACTTGCGTCGCACTTCCGCCCCATTTGCACCCCACTTGCAACCCACTGGCGTCCCACTTGCGCCCCACTTGCACCCCACTTGCGCCCCACATGAGTCCCACTTGCGCCCCAATCGCTCCTTACTTGCACCGCACTTGCGCCGTACGTGCACCCTACTTGCACCCCACGTGCGTCCCACTTGCACTTCACTTGTACCCTACTTGCACCCCACTTGTGCCCCACTTGCGCCCTACTTGGGCCCACTTGCGCCCCACTTGCGCCCCACTTGCGCCCCACTTGCGCCCCACATGCGCCCCAATTGTGCCCCACTTGCGCCCCACTTACGCCCCACTTGTGCCCCACTTGCACCCCACTTGCGCCCCACTTGCGCCCCACTTGTGGCCCACTTACGCCCTGTTGAAAAATTGCCCCTCCGCATGCCCAAGTGCGGCGGCGGGAGGCGCTGCCGAGCCGCCAGAAAATGGAAACTCCGCTCCGGCGGATGTGGGGACTCGACATTTGCTTGGATTGTAAAATGGAGAATTGCCCCTGAAGGTTGACGAGTCGCTGAATCCGGTGGAAGTTGTTTCGCTGGAATTGGACCAGTATCAAGGGAGATATGGCCTTCCAAATTTGGGGTATGCGCAGCGGCTCTGGGAGCCGGCTGCGACTCGAAATCCGGTCGATAATCGACCGGACCGAGTAACAAAAATACCACCTGGATAAAATGCTCCGATAGGCCTGCCGAGGCGTCCGGTGGATGATCCACCTGATCCGGTGGATCATTCACCGGATCCAGTAGTGCAGGTTGTTACTGAGGGACTTTGCCAAAAATCTGGCTCGACGTCCGAAACTCAGTAGTATGTTTTGTTACTCGGGGACTTAGTCAAAATTTTGACTGCAGGTCCGCGGACAGGTTTCGAACCTCGTCGCACCCCATCACCAAACACACCCAAAAAGTGGGTATGGTGCGTGAAAACAGTGCAGGGGACCCCCATGCCATGTGCAATGGGATATGCACCTGGGGAAAAGCGCTTCACACGTGAATGATGGCGCCATGACAAGTGGCGGCGTCAGGCTTCTGTGGTGGGTGAGACCTGCGCTTCAGCAAGCATAACTTCAGCTACGCTTGGCCACATTGCACGCGGTTCAGTGCGTTGCAGAGCTCATGACTAGCCCTATAAATGTTGTGATCATGTCTATGTTCAAAAACTAACGCAGAACGACGTTATTCCCTTCGCAAACTGACTGTCTCTAAATTCCTTCTCGTATAGCGTGAGGCGACCAGAAAGCTCACGCTTCGTCTCAGATTCGCCGAAAATAGCAGACGTGAATCACTATAGGTGATCAGACAAATGTCGGGACCACACCACGCGGATCTCATCTTGACAAAGGGTTATGGGCCCACTGGTCTGAACGCCTCCAACCTTCACGTCTCCCGAAGCGCACGGGATCGTCATCTTGGACGTCGCCGTGAAGTTCTGAGAACTCGTCGGAGTAGCAGCTGCGCACATGGCGCAGAAGGAGATGCAGCCCATTCAGAAGTATGCGGGCGGCCCGGGTTTCGGGCTATGGAGGTGGCAGTTCGAACTGCACCTCTCGCATAAGGGGCTGCTGGATGTCATGCTGGGAAAGGAGGTGCTCACAGAGGCGACTGCTACGGACGCGGAGAAGCAGGCCTTCGAAAAGAAGAACACAGAGGCGCTCATGCTCCTGGTGTCCGGGACAGCCGAGGCGCAATGGGACTACTTCCAAGGCTGCAAGCTGGAAGCTGAAGCTTTGGAAAAGCTCTGCGACATCCACCAATCCAAGGCGCTCACGAACAAAATCTTCGCGATGAAGCGACTCCTCGCGGTGAGAATCGAGGAGGGAGATGTCATTTCCGCCATGCAGCAGATCGAGTCGCTCGCCTCGTAATGCAATGACGTGGGGTGGAAGATCGGCACGCAGCTGCAGGCGATGGCCCTCCTCATGGCCCTACCTGACAGTTGGGGCCCACTCATCACCGTCCTTGGAGGATGGTCAGAGGACAAGCTCACCTGTGGCGCGGTCGCAGAGTACATCCGCAACGAGGCACAGCGCCGGAGCTGCGGGGAGTCCTCGTCTTCCTCATCGGCCCTTGTCACCAAAACGCGCGGTGGCAGAAGCGGGGGGCGAGGAAGTGGCGCAAAGGGTGGCCACAAGAAGCACGCCAAGACAGGTGCGTGCCGCAACTTCGACAAGGAGGGCCATTGGGCCCGTGAGTGCACGGAGGAGGGGAAGACCGGCGGCAAAAACAGCAAGGGCAGGTCGCTCCTCAACGGCAACAAGAATCACTTCCTCAAGAAGGCCAACAGGCGGTGCCTGGATTCCGGGGCCGAGGAGCACACCCAAGTTGAGAAGGTGGGGTTCGTCACCTACGAGAAGTCCTCCAAGTCAATGGTGGTCGCGAACGACAAAGTCGAGCCGGCGGCCGGCCAAGGTGACGTGGAGGTGGAAGTCGTGGTGGGCGGTAAGAAGGAGCTGTGCACAATTCGTGATGTGCAACACGTCCCCGGCCTGGCTGACATTTTGAGTGTCAGCCGCTTGACGGACAAGGGGTATGAGATGCTCTTCCGCAAGAAAGGCACAGTGGTGCGCATCGACGGCGACGGCGAGGTCGTACTGGAGGCGAAGCGTGAGGGCGGTCTTTACATTGTGGAGACCAAGGTGGTCCCCGCGGCATCCAACGCAGCAGATTTGCAGCAGCGCGTCGTCAACATGGCCAAGGGAGGAAGCGCCAATCTGGAGCTCTGGCACCGACCGGTGGGGCATTTGGCACCCGCAACCCTTAAGGAGATGGCGAAGCGCGACATGGTGCGTGGCCTCGTCATCGACGGTGCAGACGCGGCAGCAGATGCAGCAGCACACAAAAAGTGCAAGCCTTGCATTTTGGGCAAGGCGCGGCGCAAGCCGTTCACCGAGAACGTGGCTCGTGCAAAGGACCTGCTGGAGGTTGTGCACAGTGACGTGTGCGGACCGTTCAAAACGCCGTCGAACGGCGGCTTCAGATACTTTGTCACCTTCATTGACGACTGTAGAAGGAAGCTCTACGTATACTTCATGAAGCGGAAAGGCGAGGTCCTGGACCGGCTGAAGGAGTACGTCGCACCGGTGGAGCGGCAGACTGGCCGGAAGGTCAGAGCGCTACACAGTGACAATGGCAAAGAGTACGTGGGCTGCAGCGGGTGGATGAAGCAGCAGGGAATTAAGTAGGAACCCACTACGCCGTACTCGGCACAGTCCAACGAAATGGCGGAGCGGGAGAACCAGACGCTGCTCAACATGGTGCTGACCATGCTTGTGGATGCGGGATTACCGAGAGGTTTTCTGAACGGAGGCTGTGCGTACAGTGAGCTATACCATCAACCTCACCCCAACAGCGGTGCTGAAGGGTAAGGGTAGCTGGAAGACGCCGCAAGAGGTTTGGAGTGGGCGCAAGCCAAACGTGGCACACCTGAAGTGTTTGGGTGCAAGGCGCACGCGATGGTGCAGGCGGCGCAACGACGCGAAAGCAAGCTAGAACCGCGGGCGAAGCCATGCCTGTTTCTCGGCTATGAGAGCGCGCAAAAGGCGTATCGACTCCGGGACCCGCGCACGCAAGAGATCATCCGTAGCCGTGACGTCGACTTTGACAAGCAGCAGAGCTTCAGCAGCAGCAGCAACGACATGAGAGTCGAGAACACTCCAAAACAGGGGGAGTGGTTCTAGCTCCTTGACTACGAGGAGGAGTCGGCGGATGCGGAGGTCGATGATGCGGTGTCGAAGCCTGGCGGTGCAGCAGGTGCAGCAGGCCACGCGGAGGACTCCGACGATGATGCAGCTGGGCTGGAGATCCGGCGGAATGATCCGTCGAAGGAGGCACCGCGGGTGCCAAAGCGCGCACTCCCGGCGGAGTTCGCGTCGGGCGTCAGAGAAAAATCCTCCGGACGCGCCGCTCGTCCGGTTGATGGTTCATCAGAGTGGGAAGAATACTTGGGAAGCCGTCCGGTCGATGATGCACCGGAGCGGGCTGAGACGGAAGGATCGCAGCAGAGCGACGAGACGCCGCCATGACTATCGCACCGTAGCGGGAGGCAGCAGAGAGCGGGGAAGCGTTTCGACGCAGGCACCGGTCGATGGATCGGCATGACACGGTGCATGCTGGCTGCATCAACGGAGCCGACGACCATGCAAGAGGCGCTTGCGCGGCCCGAGGGAAAGTAGTGGGGCGCCGCCATCAAGTCGGAGTTGGCGTCCATTGCACAAAACGACACGTGGCAGCTGGTTGACAGGCCGAAAGACGCCAAGGTCATTGGCTCCAAGTGGGACTTCAAGCCCAAGTTCACGAAGGAAGGTGTGGTTGAAAAGTACAAGGCGCGGCTCGTGGCGAAGGGGTACGCACAGCGTAAGGGCGAGCACTACGATGAGACGTTCGCCCCCGTCGCCAAGTTCACAAGCATCCGGGCGATCCTTGCGGTGGCGGCCGTGAAGGACATGGAGCTCCACCAAATGGACGTAAAGACGGCCTTCCTCAATGGCATCATCGACAAGGAAATCTACATGGAGGTGCCGGAGGGGGTGGAGGCGCCGGAGGGCAAGGTGTGCAATCTGCGGAAGTCGTTGTATGGGCTAAAACAATCGCACCGATGCTGGTACCAACAGATGGACAGCTTCATGGCACAACTCGGCTTCAAGCGCTGTGAGGCCGATCATAGTGTCTACGTGCAGCGCAGCAAGAAGCTCTATCAGATTGTCGCACTCTACGTGGACGATCTGATCTTGTGCTCCTCAGACCTGCCGAGCCTACAGCAACTGAAATAGCAGCTGAGTAGCAGGTTCCAGATGTTGGACATGGGGGAGCTGGAGTTCTACCTCGGGGTGAGTATTACGCGGAACCGGAGGGCGCGCACGCTTGAGCTGGGGTACGCCAAATACGTGGCCGAGGTGCTGAAGCAATACGGCATGGAAGACTGCAAAACAGTGTGCAGTCCTGTCCCCACGACCTATGAACTTAGTGCGGCAATGGCGCCGCAAACAAAATAAGAGTGAGAGGATATGGCAGGGGTGCCTTACCAATCGGCGGTGGGCAGCCTCATGTATGCCATGGTGGCGACTCAACCGGACCTGGCCTACGCGGTGGGCCAAGTGAGCAGGTAGGTGGCCGACCCAGGGCCACTACACTGGCAGGCGGTCAAGCGCATCCTCCGCTACGTGCATGCGACGCGGCACGCGCGCCTGAGGTTTGAGGGCAAAGGGCGGGCGGACCCTTTGCGTCTGGTATGCTACACGGATGCAGACTACGCTGGCGATGTGGACAAGCGGAAGTCCACATCTGGCTACGTGTTCTTCCTTGCTGGTGCAGCGGTCTTATGGTACAGCAAGAAGCAGGACTGCGTCGCCACCTCCACAGTGGAAGCTGAGTACATCGCGCTGGCCGAGGCGGTCAAGGAGGCGGTGTGGCTTCACAGGTTGCTGGTGGAGTTGGGCGTGCCGCAGCAGGAGCCTACGGTGGTGCACGAGGATAACACTGGCTCCATCTCGCTGCCCATTAACCCGACACAACACAGGAGGACGAAGCACATGAATGTGCATTATCACTACGCACGTGACGGTCGAGAAGGGGCAGGTGGCGCTGCAGCACTGCAGCACGCACAGCATGCTTGCGGATTGCTTGACCAAAGCGCAACCCTCGGACCGGCACGCGATGAGCGTGGCCGGACTTGGGATGACCAGCTATGATGGGCTGGAGGGCGCAGCGGAAGATGAGTGAGAGTAAGCAGGAGAAGCGGGCATGGAAGGTGCAAGGGGGAGAATGTTGAAAAATTGCCCCTCCGCATGCCCAAGTGCGGCGCCGGGAGGCGCTGACGAGCCGCCAGAAAATGAAGACTCCGCTCAGGCGGATCTGGCGACTCGACATTTGCTCGGATCCTAAAATGGAGAACTTTCCCTGAAATTTGACGAGTTGTTGAACCCGGTGGAAGTTGTTTTGCCGGAATCGGACAAGTATCGAGGGAGATATGGCCTTCCAAAGTTGGGGTATGCGTAGCGGCTCTGGGAGCCGGATGCGACTCGAAATCCGGTCGATAATCGACCGGACCGAGTAACAAAAATACCATTTGGAGAAAGTGCTCCGATAGGCCTGCCGAGGCGTTCGGTGGATGATCCACCTGATCCGGTGGATCATCCACCGGATCCAGTAGTGCAGGTTGTTACTGAGGGACTTAGCCAAAAATCTGGCTCGACGTCCGAAACTCAGTAGTACATTTTGTTACTCGGGGACTTAGTCAAAATTCTGACTGCAGGTCCGCAGACAGGTTTCGAACCTCGTCACACCCCATCACCAAACACGACCCAAAAGTGGGTAGGGTGCGTGAAAACAGTGCAGCGGACCCCCACGCCATGTGCAATGGGACATGCGCCTTGGGAAAAGTGCTTCACACGTGAATGAAGGCTCCACGGCGAGTGGCAGCGTCAGGCTTCTGTGGTGGGTGAGACCTGCGCTTTGACAAGCATAACATGAGCTACACTTGGCTGAATTGCGCGCAGTTTGGTGCATTGCAGAGCTCATGACTAGCCCTATAAATGTTGTGATCATATCTATGTTCAAAAACTAACACAAAACGACGTTATTCCCTGCGCAAACTGACTGTATTCAAATTCCTGCTCACATAGCGTGAGGCGACCAGAAAGATCACGCTCAGTCTCAGATTTGCCCAAAACAGTAGTCGTGAATCACTAGAGGTGATCAGACAAACGTCGGGACCGCACCACGCGGATCTCATCTTGACACGCCCACTTACGTCCTACTTGCGCCCCACTTACACCCTACTTGCGCCTCACTTGCACCATACATGCATCCCACATGCACCCCACTTGCGTCCTACTTGCGCCCCACTTGGGCCCTACTTGCGCCACACTTGCGCCCCGCTTGCGCCCTACTTGCGCCCCACTTGTGCCTCACTTGTGCCCTACTTGCACCCTTCTTGCCCCTCCCACTTGCGCCTCACTTGCGCTTCACTTGCGCGCCACATGCGCTTCACTTGCGTCCTACTTGCGTGCCACTTGCACCCCATTTGCGCCCCACTTGCGCCCCAACTGCACCCAACTTGTGCCTCACTTGCTCCACACTTACACCCAAATTACGCCCCACTTGCACCCTAATTTTGTCCCACTTACGCCCTTCTTAGAACGGACTTGGTAGAAGCACTCTTGAAGGAGGTGCTCATACACACCACTGATCACTCCATTCACACATTCATCCGGCAACCATACAAAGGATTCTCAGAGTCCTCGCAAACCTTGTATGTGAACTGTGCACCACATCCTCTCCAGTGTTCACTTTAGGGGAGGCTGTCGGAATGTTAAGGTCAACACTGATATAATCCCTTGTATAAGCTGAGCTCTAGATACGGTTCAGGTTCCGCACCGAACCAACATGGACCACCTCGCAAACGGATTTTCAGTCACGATCGAAGAATCAGAGGCTAGCCGCCCCTAATAATCGTGAGCACGTTGTAACCGCATTCACCTAGCGGAAAGAAGCCACTGCTTTTGCCGTTGTCATGTTCCGTGATATATTACGGAGGATGTTCATTCCCTCAAATTCAACCAGAACAGTTATGCTCATCCTGCTTCCCTTTGGTTCCATGACTTCCTCTACAGCAAACACTTTTCTATTGCCGCCAAGAAATCCGACACCACTAGTATTCCTGCTCACAATTCGAGCCAACTGGGAAACAAGCCGTCACTCTCCTAACAAGCAGAGCAACTGGTTGCCTTACCCCTGACTACTTCCGCTGTTTTCCTGCCTCGCCATCCTCCTTTGCGTTCTTCATTCACTGCACCATTGGCATCATCATCAGCCCTCTTCTCTATCCACGCGTCGCCTTCATCTTCCAACTCCAGAAGTCCACTGTCGTATCAGCTTCCTTGCAGCCTAGTCTCCCTTGTTCTCCAGCCGCCTCCTTGTCATGAGCATCTGCAACGCACCTGATTCCAACCCTGCGTCTTGTCAGCAATCATCAGTTCCTCCGCTTCCATATAATTCTGTACTCGGCACAAGGATCCGCCCGGTTGCATCACCCATTTCGCGACGACCTGCGTCCATGCCGGAACTTCCTCCAGCGCACGTGGTTGGCCCCTGCGCTCACTCCGCTATCATCAGCTTCCGCCTCCTCATCATCAATCATCGGCATTTGTGGCCAGCACAAGGATCTACACGAGATAGCTGCCCGCTTTGCAGCGGCCTACACCCACACCGACAGCAGATTTCTCATAGCGCGTTGGCTCTTGCCTTCCCCTTGCTGCATTCTATACCTCTTCTCGGCAGTGCATGTGGTTTTGCCCCTGCACCCAATCGGCCATCATTGCCTCATCTGCTTTTGCATCGTCCTCCGCTCGGCACACGGATTTGCCCGGCCGCATCGCCCGTTGCGCCACGTCCTGTGCCCACGGCGAAATTTCCGTGATGCACGAGGCCCGTCCCGGTACCCATTCTATCACCGCTCTCCAAGCATCTACCATCATCAGCCTCCGCTCGGCACTAGGAGTTGCCCGGCCAAACCGCCAGCTTTGCGGTGACCTGCACCCACGCCGACTCCTCCCCAGTACTCGTGGTTCCACCCCTACACTCAAACCTCAGCATCGTGCTTCATTCCATCTGGTCCTCTCCTCACATCAACCTGTGTCCTCACCACTACTTAGCAGCTGCATGACTCCCTCTCAATGTAGTATTGGACACCACCAGTCATACTTCTCGTCGGGCTCGAGTAAAGTTAGGGCACAAGCCGTCACTTCTACATCAAAAGTGGATACTCCTGCTTTTTGCGTACGTTCTTCTCATGCAAGTGGGTACAGCACCCACATCTTCTCTCATCAGCACCGACATCTGTAGTAGAAGCCAGCCAACTAAGACACAAGTCAACATGCCACTGGAAGCGGATGCAACTGGTCTCCCTCCTTGATCAAGCTATCCACTGGAACGAGCCATTGTATCCGTGGACCTGACTGTCTGAATCCCTGCGCTTCTCTATATCCCATTTAGACTCCCAGAGCTCGCCGTGGCAGAGTACTCTTTGAGTGTGACGTTGTGACAGCGCCCTCCATTCCCTATTTATCCAGCATCCATCACCACCACCATCTTCACCATCCCCATCATGACATCTCTAGGGGATCATACCAATGAGAATGAGCTCTCGAATGTATCCCCTTGGAACAGCATTCCCATCAAGGCCAGCTCGTCAAACGGCCTTGATGAATCAACGGTTCCTCTTGGCACTCCCTACACATGAGCAGACGATGAGCAACAATACGACCACTACCCTTTTTGTGCTCAACCATCAGTGAAGCCAATCTACTTCATTGACTGTTCGACACCTAGCCGGGCACTGATGGAAATTGTTGCTCATATTCTAGAGTGCCTGTTGGGACTCCCTCAACTGCAAAATAAATTAGATGGTTCCACAAAATACCATCAATGGAGGGTTGAGCTGCTCTTCAATCTGGGGAGACTCCAATTTCCCAAGTTCAATCTTTGACAGGTGCTCCTTTGTCTTTGAACTCAATCACCCTTCTTTGGACGGACTGGGTAGCAGCACTCTTGAAGGAGGTGCTCATCCACACCACTCATTACTCAATTCACACACTCATCCGGCAACCAGACAAAGGATTCTCAAAGACCTCGCAAACCTTGTATCTGAACTGTGCACCACATCCTCTCCAGTATTGACTTCAGGGGGGGGCAGTCGGAATGTTAAAGTCAACACTGATATAATCCCTCGATTAAGCCGAGCTATAGATAAGGTTCAGGTTCCGCACCAAACCAACACGAACCACCTCGCCAACGGATTGTCACTCACGATCAAAGAATCAGAGGCTAGCCGCCCCTAATAGCCTTGACCACGTGGTAACCGCGTCCGGCTAGCGGAAAGAAGCCACTGGCTTTGCCGTTGTCATGTTCTGTGATATATTACCGAGGATATTCATTCCCTCGAATTTAATCAGAACAGTTCTGCTCATCCTCTTTCCCTTTGGTTCCAGGGCTTTGCCGCCGTGTCCTCGCTTTGCTTGCTTGTCGCTCCTTCTGCCTTCGCCAACGCTTCCCAGCTCATTGCTCTTTGCTCCGTCCCTCTTGATCCTTTGCCCAGCACACATCAATCTAGCACTCGTCTTACTCCTGCCTTCTCTCAGCAACTCCTGTCTACATCGTCTCCTTGGAACCGTGCCTCTCTCCACACTCCAGGACACACTCTTTGGAACATCTCACGCCCTTCTGTTTGCATCTTCTGCTAACGTGCTTGTGCATGTCGCATTACTTTTGCCTGCTTCTGCTATTGCCATCTTCGCTCACTGCATTGTTTTGACACGGATGATCAACCGTGCTCCAATGTTCTTCAGCTGGTAGAATGCATCAAATAGCCTTGTCAAACTGTATACTGATCTGAAGGTACCTGCCACACTCCACACAGAAAACTAGTGAGTCCACGCTCATCGCACCATAAACATTGTTACACCTGATTGGGGACTCGGATCAAAGACTCAGATCGGGGACTTGGATCGGGGACCCGGATCGAGGACCTGGATTGGGAATCGGGACTGGGGACTCGGATCACTGACTCGGATCAGGGACTTGGATTGGAGACTCAGATTGGGGACTCAGATGAAGGACTCGGATCGGGGACTCGGATCCGGGACTCGGATTGGGGACTGGATTGGGGACTCAGATCTGGGACTCTGGTCGGGGACTCGGATCAGAGACTCGGATCAAGGATTCAGATCGAAGACTTGGATTGGGGAATTGGATCAGGGACTTGGATCAGGGACTCAGATTGGGGACTCGGATCGGGGACGCGGATCGGGGACTCAGATTGGGGACTCAGATCGGAGACTTGGATCAGGGACTCGGATCAGGGACTCGGATTGGGAACTTGATCCGGGACTCGGATTGGAGGCTTCGATTGAGAACTCTGTTGGGGGGCTCGGATCAGGGACTCGAATAAGTGACTCGGATCAGGAACTCGAATAGGGGACTCGGATCAAGGACATGGATCGGGGACTCGGATCGGGGACTCTGATCGGGGACTTGCGTCGGGGACTTGAATCGGGGACTCGGATTAGGGACCAGGATCGGGGACTTGGATCGGGGACTCGGATTGAGGACTCGATCAGGAACTTTGATGGGGAACTCGGATCGGGGACTCTGATCAGGGACATGGATCAGGGACCAAGGACCCGGGTTTGGGTATCGGATCGGGGACTTGGATCGGAGAAGGATCGAGAACTCGGGTTGGGAACTCGAATGAGTGACTCAGATCGGGGACTCGGATCAGGGACTCGGATAGGGGACTTTATCGGGGACTCGGATCGGGGACTCGGATCAGGGTCTCGGATCAAGGATTCGGATCCGGGACCTCGGATTGGGGACGCAGACGAGGAACTCAGATTGGGGACTCAAATTGGGGTCTCGGATTGGGAACTCGGATTGGGAACTCGGACCGGGGACTCAAATCGGGAACTTGGATCGGGGATTGGGACCCGGGACTTGGATCGGTGACTCGGATCAGGGACTCCGATCAGGGATTGGGATCGGGGACCCGGGTCAGGGACTCGGATCAGGGACTTGGATAGGGGACTTGGACCAGGAAATTGTATCCGTGACTCGGATCAGAAACTCGGATCGAGGATTCCAATCGGGGACTTGGATCAGGAACTCGGATCGGGGACTCGGACTGGGGACCCAGATCGGAGACATGGATCGGGGACTTGGATCTGGGACTCAGATTGGGGATTCGGTTCGGGGACTTTGACCGGGGACTCGGATCGGGGACGGATTGGGGACTGGGATAGGGAACTCGAATCGGGGACTAAAATCGGGTACCCGGATCGAGGACCCGGATCGGGGACTTGGATCAAGGGCTCTTATCAGGGACTCGGATTGGGGAGTCGGATCGGGGACTCGGATCGGGGACTCTGATTAAGGACAATGGTCGTGGACTCTGATCAGGGACTCGGATTGGGAACTGGATTGGGGAATCATATTTGGGACTTGATTCAGGGACTTGGATCAGGGGCTCAGATCGAGGACTCGGATCAGGGACTTGGATTGGGGACTTGGATCACGGACTCGGATCAGGGACGCGGATTGGGAACTCGGATCGGGGACTTGGATCGGGGACTTAGATAAGGGACTCAGATTGGGGACTTGGATCGGGGACTCGAATTGGGGACTCGGATTGGGGACTCGGTTTGGAGATTTGGATCAAGAACTTGGGTTGGGGACTTGGATATGGGATTTGGATCGAGAACTCAGATCAGGGACTCGGATATGAAACTTAGATAGGGGATTCAGATCAGGGACTCAGCTCGGGGACTCAGATCAGGGACTCGGATCGGGGACTCGGATCAGGGACTCCGATCAGGGACTCAGATCGGGGTCTCAGATCTGGGACTTGGATTGCAGACTACGATCGGGGACTTGGACATTGGACTCGGACGGGGGACTCAGATTGCGGACTCGGATCGGGGACTCGTACCGGAGACTCAGATCGGGGACTTGGATCAGGGACTTGGATTGGGGACTCAGATTGGGGACTCGGATTGGGGACTTGGATTGGGGACTCGGATTAGGGACTTGCTTCAGGGACTCGAATGAGAGACTCAAACTGGGAACATGGATCACAGACTCAGATCGGGGACTTGGACTGAGGAATCAAATCGGGGACTCCGATCGGGGACTCGGATCGAGGACTTGGATCGGGGACATGGATTGGGGACTCAGATCGGGGACTCGGATCGGGGACTCGGATCGGGGACTCGGATCAGGGACTCGGATCAGGGACTTGGATAGGGGACTCGGATCGGGGTCTCTGATTGGGGACTCGGATCGGGGACTCGGATCGGGGACTTTGATTGGGGACTTGGATCGGGGACTCGCATCGGGGACTAGGATTGGGGACTCGGATCAGAGACTCGGAATGGAAAATGCAATCAGGGACTCGGATCTAGGACTTGGATTGGGCACTCGGATCGGGGACTCAGATTGGGGACTCGAATCAGGGACTCCGATCGGGGGGACTCGCATTGCGGACTCGGATCGGGGACGCGGATCGGGGACTTGGACCGAGGACCCGGATCAGGGACTCGGATCGGGGACTTGGATCAGGGACTCGGATAAGGGACTCAGATCGGGAACTCTGATCGGGGACTCAGATCAGAGACTTGGATCGAGAACTCGGGTGGGGGGCTCGGATATGGGACTCGGATCACGGACTCGGATCAGGAACTCAGATAGGGGACTCGGATCAGGGACATGGATCGGGGACTTGGATCGGGAACTCGGATTGGGGACTTGCGTCGGGGACTTGCATCGGGGACTTGGATCAGGGACACGGAGCGGGGACTTGGATCGGGGACTCGGATCGAGGACTCGATGAGGAACTCGGATTGGGGACTCGGATCAGGGACTCAGGTCAAGGGCATGTATTGGAGACTCGGATCGATGACTCTGATTGGGGACTCGGATTGGGGAATTGGATCCGAGACAGATCAAGAAATCGGGTTGGGAACTCGGATCAAATTCTTGGGTCGGGGACTCGGATCAGGGACTCGGATAGGGGACTTTATCGGGGAGTCGGACCGGGGACTCGGATCACGGACTTGGATCCGGGACCCCGGATTGGGGACGCGGATCAGGGACTCTGAGTGGGGACTCGAATCGGGGTCTCGGATCAGGGACTCGGATTGGGAACTATGACCGGGGACTCGAATTGGGGACATGGATCGGGGACTGGGACCGGGGACTCGGATTGGTGACTCGGATCAAGGACTCGG
The DNA here is from genome assembly GCA_023375785.1 of Penium margaritaceum. NCBI lineage: Eukaryota > Viridiplantae > Streptophyta > Zygnematophyceae > Desmidiales > Peniaceae > Penium > Penium margaritaceum. Next base: position 293,105 of record SZWC01000024.1, on the reverse strand, counting down.
ACCAGGGATTGGGATCGGAGACCCGTATTCGGGACTTGGATCGGGGACTTGGATAGGGGACTTGGATGGGGGAATTGTATCGGGGACTCGGATCAGACACTCGGATCGGTGATTCCAATCGGGGACTTGGATCAGGAACTCGGATCGGGGACTCAGATTGTGGACTCGGATCGGGGACTTGGATCAAAGACTTGTATCGGGGACTCGGATTGGGGACTGGGATATGGCACTCGGATCGGGGACTCGGATTGGTAACTCGGATCGGGGACTTGGATTGGGGACTTGGATCCAGGACATGGAATGGGGATTCAGATCGGGGACTCGGATCGGGGACTCAGATCGGGGACGGATTGGGGACTGGGATAGGGGACTCGAATCGGGGACTCAAATCATGGACCCTGATCGAGGACCCGGACCGGGAACTTGGATCAAGGACTCTGATCAGGGACTTGGATCGGGGACTCGGATCGGGGACTCGGATTCAGGACTGTGCTCGACTCTGATCAGGGACTCGGATTAGGGACTGGCTCGGGAACTCGGATTTGGGACTTGGGCCAGGGACTCGGATTGGGAGCTCGGATCGAGGACTCGGATCGGGGACTTGGATTGGGGACTTGGATCAGGGACTCGGATCAAGGACGCGGATCGGGGACATCGATCGGGGACTCAGATAAGGGACTCAGATCAGGGACTTGGATCGGGGACTAGAATCAGGGACTCGGAATGGGGACTCGGTTTGGACATTTGGATCAAGAACTCGGGTTGGGGACTTGGATCTGGGATTTGGATCGGGGACTTGGATCAGGGACTCGGATAGGAAACTCGGATCGGGGACTCAGATAGGGGACTCAGATTGGGGACTCGGATTGGGGACTCGGATCAGGGACTCGGATCAGGGACTCGGACTGGGGACTCAGATATGGGACTCGGATTGCGGACTCCGATTGGGGACTTGGACTGTGGACTCGGACAGGGGACTCAGATCGCGGACTCGGATCGGGGAGTCGTATCGGGGACTCAGATTGGGGTCTTGAATCAGGGACTTGGATCGGGGACTCCGATTGGGGACTCACATTGGGGACTCACATTGGGGACTGAATTGGGGACCCGGATCAGGGACTCGGTTCAGGGGCATGGATCTCGGACTTGGATCGGGGACGCGGATAGGGGACTTGGATCAGGGACTGGAATCAGGGACTCAAATTAGGGACTTGAATCAGGGACTCGGATCGGGGACTTGGACCGAGGAATCAAATCGGGGACTCCGATTGGGGACTCGGATCGAGGACTCAGATCGGAGACATGGATTGGGGACTCAGATCGGGGAATCCGATCGGGGACTTGGATCGAGGACTCTGATCAGGGACTTGGATCGGGGACTTGGATAGGGGACTCGGATTGGGGACTCGGATCAGGGACTCGTATCGGGGAATCGGATCGGGGACTTCGATCAGGGACTTCAATCAGGGGCTCCCATCGGGGACTAGGATTGGGGACCTGGATTGGGGACTCGGATTGGAGAATTCAATCGGGGACTCGGATCTGGGGCTCCGATTGGGCACTCGGATCGGGGACTCAGATTGGGGACTCAAACCAGGGACTCGGATCGGGGACTCGGATTGGGGAGTCGGATCGGGGACGCGGATCGGGGACTCGGATCGAGGACTCTGATCAGGGACCTGGATCGGGGACTTGGATCAAGGACTCGGATCAGGGACTTGGATCGGGAACTCAGGTCAGGGACTCGGATCGGAGACTTGGATCAATAACTCGGGTGGGGGGCTCGGATATGGGACTCGGATCAGGGACTCGGATCAGGAACTCAGATAGGGGACTCGGATGGGGGACATGGATCGGGGACTCAGATCGGGGACTCGGATTGGGGACTCGCATCGGGGACTTGGATCGGGGACTTGGATCGGGGACCTGGATCGGGGACTTGGATCGGGGACTCGGATCGAGGACTCCATCAGGAACTCGGACTGGGGACTCCGATCGGGGACTCCGATCGGGGACATGGATTGGGGACTCGGATCGAGGACTTGGATTGGGTACTCGGATCGGGGACTTGGATCGGAGACGGATCGATAACTTGAGTTGGGACCTCGGATCAGAGATTCAGATCGGGAACTCGGATCAGGAACTCGGATAGGGGACTCTATCGGGGACTCGGAACGGGGACTCGGATCAGGGCCTCGGATCAGGGACTGCGATCCGGGACCACGGATTGGGGACGCGGATCGGGGACTCAGATTGGGGACACGAATCGGGGTCTTGGATCGGGGACTCGGATTGGGAACTCTGACCGGGGACTCGAATCGGGGACTTGGATCGGGGACTCGAACCAAAGACTTGGATTGGTGACTCGGATCAAGGAGTAGGATCAGGGATCGGGATCGGAGACCCGTATCCGGGAGTCGGATTGGGGACTTGGATGGGGGACTTGGATCGGGGAATCATATCGAGAACTCGGATCAGACACTCGGATCGGGGATTCCAATCGCGGACTTGGATCAGGAACTCTGATCGGGGACTCAGATTGGGGACTCAGATCGATTACTTGGATCAAAGACATGGATCGGGGACTCGGATTGAGGACTCGGATAGGGCACTTGGATCGGGGACTCGGATCGGGGAATTGGATTGGGTACTTGGACCCGGGACTCGGATTTGGGATTCGGATCGGGGACTCGATCGGGGACTCGGATCGGGGATGGATTGGGGACAGGGATAGGGGAGTCGAATCGGGGACTCAAATCGGGGACTCAAATCAGGGACCCCGATCGAGGACCCGGATCGAGGACTTGGATCAAGGACTCTGATCTGGGACTCGGATGGGGGACTCCGATCGGGGACTCGGATTTAGGACTGTGCTTGTGGACTCTGATCAGGGACTCGGATTGGGGACTGGATCGGGGACTCAGATTTGGGACTTGGGTCAGGGACTCGGATTAGGGGCTCGGATCGAGCACTCGGATTGGGGACTTGCATTGGGGACACGGATCAGGGACTTGCATTAGGGACACGGACCAGAGACTCGGATCGCGGACGTGGATCAGGGAGTCCGATCGGGGACTCAGATAAGGGACTCAGATCAGGGACTTGGATCGGGGACTCAAATTGGGGACTCGGATCGGGGACTCAGTTTGGAGATTGGGATCAAGAACTCGGGTTGGGGACTTGAATCTGGGATTTGGATCCAGACTCAGATCAGGGACTCGGATAGGAAACTTGGATCGGGGACTCGGATCAGGGACTCATATTGGGGACTCGGATCGGGGACTCGGATGAGGGACTCGGAGCAGGGACTTGGATTGGGGACTCAGATCTAGGACTCAGATTTGCGGAATAGGATCGGGGACTTGGACTGTCGGCTCGGACGGGGGACTCAGGTCGCGGACTCAGATCAGGGACTCGTATCAGGGACTTATATCTGGGACTTGGATTGGGGACTTGGATCGGGGACTCGGGTTGGGGACTCGGATTGGGGACATGATTGAGGGCTCGGATCGGGGACTCGGATCAGGGACACGGATTGGGGACTCGGATTGGGGATTCGGATCGGGGACTAGGATTGGGGACATGGATCAGGGACTCGAATCAGGGACTCAAATTGGGGACTTGGATCAGGGGCTCGGATTGTGGACTTGGACCGAGGAATCAAATCGGGGACTCCGATCAGGGACTCGGATCGAGGACTCATATCGGGGACATGGATTGAGGACTCGGGTCGTGGACTTGGATCGGGGAGCTGGATCGGGGACTTGGATCAGGGACTCGGATCGGGGACTTGGATAGGGGACTCGGTTCGGGGACTTGGATCGGGGACTTAGATCGGGGACTCTGATTGCTGACTTCGATCGGGGACTTGGACAGGGAACTCCCATCGAGGACTAGGATTGGGGACTCGGATCGGGGACTCGGATTGGAGATGTCAATCGGGGACTTGGATCTTGGACTGGGATTGGGCACTCAGATTGGGGACTCAAACCAGGGACTCGGATCGGGGACTCGGATTGGGGAGTCGGATCGGGGACTTTGAGTGGGGACTCGGATCGGGGACTCGAATCGGGACTAAAATTGGGGACTCAGATCGGGGACTCGGATCGGGGACCCGGATCGAGATCCCGGATCGCTAACTTGGATTGGGGACTCAGATAAGGGACTCAAATCAAGGACTCTAATCGGGGACTCGAATCAAGGACTTGGATCGGGGACTCGGATCGGGGATTCGGATTGGGGACTGGATCGGGGACTCAGATGCGGGACTCGGGTCGGGGACTCGGCTCCGGGACTTGGATCGAGGACTCGGATCGAAGACTTTGATTGGGGACTCGGATCGAGGACTTGGATCGGAGACTCCGATCGGGGTCAGAGCTCACAATCTGCGGAAGCCCAAGTACGGTCTAAGTCCAAGGACAATATGGGTGTGTGATCGAGATCGCTCTACTTCCTACTGCAAACCTGAACCAACCCACTACATACCCACTGCACCTGTCTCTACCCTCCTAACAAACTGTGCATTTCCCGAAACTTCTTCTCCCACAGCACTCACCACCCCTACTCTGACACTCTTGCCCCGCCCAGGTTTTCTCTCTTCCCTCTACAACCTGTTTCTCAGGCGTCCTCCGCCTCCAAAACCACCAAACCTTCCTCTGTGGTGTACCTCTACAGAAGCAAGACTCCCAGGTCTACCTTTCAAGGCTTGCACCCCTCTCTCAATTTAAGGGGGGTGTCTGACATACTGTGGAGATCGGTTCAAGGGGTGCAGCCACTGAGAAAATAAAGAGTGACAATGCAGGTTCATCTTCGGAGTCACACGACCAACATCCGAACGGTCTCACGACGGACAAACGTGCGAACCTTGCCAACACCAAACCAACGGATTCGTATGACAATGGTCCAGGCGGAATGCACGTGCGGAGATCGTGCCTGTACTCATCACTCCTCTATGCGTACGAATAGCAAAGCCGTGGTCTCGAGGCGCTTCCTCTCCTATCACTCGCCTGAACCGCCACCTCTATGCTCGCTCGACAAAGCGCGCTAGGTTAGACTATTCCTATTTGTATTGATTGTATTCAATTATGTTATCAATCCATTGCATTCTCCTTCAGGCTTGCCCTCTGGGCCTCCTCCAGTCCCTTTGCCTTCATTCTCATCTCAGCGCCCGTGCTCTCACACTGCGCCCACTCTCACCTGTCAACGTCACTCATACGTCAGCAACACCCGTACCTTCAAGGAAGCTTCTGGTCTTCCCACAAAGTTCTGCGTGGACTCTCTCCTTAACAAGATCTCAGTGCTCACCCTCCGTGCTGTGCCCACGCTTCTCTACATCACTCTATGTCATCAGTAGCTTTTGTTATCTCCTCATATCGCCGTTACCGCTTTGCATCTGCTCGTGCTTTTGTCTACTATTGAAACGCTTGTCCTCGTGACCGCGTCCACATTACAGCAGCACCAGAAATCTTCTGACACGTACCAACCCAAGCGCCCACACCCCTCTTTTCCACCCCACGGGTTGTACCAACCCATCCACCCACGCCCCTCTTTTCCACCCCTTGTGTCGTACCAACCCAAGTGCCCGCACCCCTCTTTCCCACCCCATGGGTTGTACCGAACCGCTCACCATCCCACACACGCACCACACGCCTCGTCTCCGTAGCCTCCTCCCCGTGCCTCTTGTTCATCCTACCACTTTGTATGCCACTAACACGACAAGCCTCCACCATGCGCCACCGCCTCTCATCCGTCCCACTCCCATGTCGTATCCGTCCGTGCTACCCAATCCCTAAACCATTACCATGCGCACCTCCATCCACTGTTCCACACCCCCTCCCCTCCTCCCCATATGGAAACACAATGCAGTGATGTGCCCAACACCGTCCATTCCGCTCTTCCACGTTGCATCCCTGTGCCCGCTCACGCGCGTGTCACATTGTCGACCCATCCAACTCAAAGCGTGGTACGATCATACCTGACCTACTTCTCCGGATCCCATTCAAACTCTGTAGATAAGTACCCCTGGGCCTTAAAATTACTAGGATGGGTGACCTCCTGGGAATTCCTGGTGTCGTACCAATTCTTATCTCCCAAAGGCTGACCTGAATGGTGTCCGAGTCTAGGGAGCCAAACCTAGGACGCAAATGGCGCACTTGTACCCTGCTTACACCCCACTTACGCCCTACTTGCGATTCACTTGCTCGCTACTTGCGCCCGACATTCACCCCACTTGCGCCCCATGTGCACCCCACTTGCAACCCACTTGCGCCCCACTTGCGCCCCACTTGCACCCCACTTGCACCCCACTTGCGCCCCACTTGCGTCCTACTTGCCACTCACTTGCGCCCTACGTGCGTCACACTTGCACCTCACAAGTGCCCTACTTCCACTTCACTTGCGCAATACTTGCACCCTACTTTCACCCCACTTGCGCCATACTTGCGCCCCACTTGCACCTCACTTGCGCCTCACTTGCGCCCCACTTGCGCCCCACTTGCGTCCCACTTGTGCCTTACCTGCATCCCAGCTACACCCGACTTGTGCCCCACTTGCGCCACTCTTGCGTCCCACTAGCACCCCACTTGTGCCCTACTTGCGCCCCACTTGCATCCCACTTGCGTCCCACTTGCACCTTACGTGTGCCCCACTTGGGCCCTGTGCACAGCCCACTTGCACCCCACTTGCGTCTTACTTGCGTCCCACTAGCGTCCTACTTGCGCCCACTTGCGCCCCACTAGCGCCCTACTTGCGCCCTACTTTTGCCCCACTTACGCCCTAATTGTGCCTCACTTGCGCCCCACATGCACCCAACTTGCGCCCTACATGCACCCTACTTGGGCCCCACTTACGCCCCACTTGCGCCCCACTTGTGCCCCACTTGCGCCCCACTTGCGCCCTACATACGCACCACTTACACTCCACTTGCGCCCCACATGCGCCCTACGTGCACCCCACTTGCGCCCAACTTGCGCTCCATTTGCACCATACTTGCTATCCACTTGCGTCCTACTTCTCCATACGTACGCTCTACTTACGCCCCACTTGCGCCCTACTTGCGACCCACTTGCGACCTACTTGTGCCCCACTTGTACCCCACTTGCGCCCTACTTGCGACCTTATTGCGCCCCACTTGCGACCCACTTGCGACCTACTTGTGCCCCACTTGTACCCCACTTGCGCCCTACTTGCGACCTTATTGCGCCCCACTTGCGCTCCACTTACGCCCCACTTGCGTCCCACTTGCGTCCCATTTGCACCCCACTTGTGCCCCGCTTGCACCATACTTGCACCCCACTTACGCCCTACCTGCATCCCACTTGCGCCCCACTTGTGCCCTTCTTCCGCCACACTTGTGCCCTCATTGTACCCCACTTTGCGCTCCAGTTGCACCATACTTACGCCCCACTTGCACCCCACTTGTGCCCTAGTTACGCCTCACTTGCGCGCTACATGTGCCAAACTTATGCCCCACATGCACCCTACTTGCACCCCACTTGCATCCTACGTGCGCCCCACTTGTACCCCACTTCCGTCTTACTTGAGGCCTACTTGCACCATACTTGCACCCCACTTGCGTCCTACTTGCACCCACTTGCGCCCCACTTGCACCCCCCTTGCGCCCCACTTGCACCCCACTTGCGTCCTACTTGCACCCACTTGCGCCCCACTTGCACCCCCCTTGCGCCCCACTTGCGTCCCACTTGCGCCCCACTTGCGCCCTACATACGCCCCACTTGCACCCCACTTGCCCCCTACCTACGCCCCACTTGTACCTTACATGCGCCCCACTTGCGCCTCTCTTGCCCACTACTTGCGCCCCATTTGCGCCCCACTTACACCCTACTTGCGTCCCACTTGTACCCCACTTGTACCCTACTTGCGCCCTACATGCACCCCATTTGTGCCCACTTGCATCTCACGTGCGCCCCACTTCCGCCCCACTTGCACCCTACTTGCAGCCCACTTGGGCCCTACTTGCACCCTACTTGTGCCCCACTTGCGCCCCATTTGTGCACCACTTGCACCCCACATGCGCCCCATCTACGCCCCACCTGCGCCCCACTTGCGTCCCATTTGCGCCCTACTTGCGCCCTACATGCGTCCTACGTGCGTCTCACTTGCACCCCACGTGTGTCCTACTTGCGAGCCACTTGCATCCCACTTGTGCCACATTTCCGCCCCACTTGCACCCCACTTGCGCCCCACCTGCTTCCATTGTGCGTCCCACTTGTGTCCTAATTGCGCCCCACTTGCACCCCGTTTGCGCCCCACTTGTACCCCATTTGCGCCCCACTTGCAACCCACTTGCGTGCTACTTGTATCCCACTTGCACCCTACGTGCGCCCTTATCACGCACTACGTACACCCTACTTGCACCCCACTCGCGTCCTATGTGCGTCCCACTTGCGCCCAATTTGCGCCCTACTGGCGCCCCACTTGCGCCCTGCTTGCGCCCCACTTGCGCCATACTCGCGTCCCACTTACTACCCACTTGTGCCCTACTGGCGCCCCACGTGCGCCCTACATGCGCCTCACTTGTGCCCCACTTGCGACCTACTTGCACCCTCCTTGTACCCTACTTGCGCCCCACTTGCGCCCCACTTGCGCCCCACTTGTGCCCCACTTGCGTCCCACATGCATCCCTCTTGTGTCCTACATGCGCCCCACTTGTGCCCCACTTCCACCCTATTTACGCCCCACTTGCACCCCACTTGCGTCCTACTTGCGTCCCACTTCACTCCACTTGCACCATACTCTCGTCCCATTTGCACCCCACTTGTGCCCTTCTTGCACCCCACGTGCGCCCGACTTGTGCCCTACTTGTGCCCCACTTACGCCCCACTTGCGTCTCACTTGCGCCGCACTTGTGCCCCACTTGCACCCCACTTGCGCCCTACTTGCACTTCACTTCCGCCGTATTTACGCCCCACTTGCATCCCACTTGCGCCCAACCTGGGCCCCACTTGGGCCCCACTTGTGCCCTACTTGCACCCCACTTGGGCCCCTACTGTGCCTATTTGCGTCCCACTTGCACACCACTTGTGCCCTACTTGCGCCCCATTTGTACACCACTTGCGCCATACTTGCATCCCATTTGCACCCCACTTGTGCCCCACTTGCGCCCCACTTGCGCCCCACTTGTGTCCCACTTGCGCCCCATCTACGCCCCACTTACACCCCACTTGCGGCAATCTTGCACCCCACTTGTGCCCAAGTTGCGCCCTACTTGTGCCCCACTTGCATCCCAATTAAGCCGTACCTGTGCCCTGGAGCATACGACGTACGGTCTCTGAGCGAGCACCTCGAGAGTCCCCGAGACTAAGTGGCCGGCATTTCTATCGATCTGAAATCAAGGAAACTCATCCATACGCACGTCCCACCCCATACAGACATCGATGATCCAAGTGGTGCTTGCATATTCCAAGGCTCCTGCCCTTGAGCATAAAACGTAGGGTCTCCGCGCGTGCGCCTCGAGAGTCTCCGAGACCAAGGGGCCAGAATTTCTGCCAATGCAAAATCAAGATAACTCATCCATACGCACATTGCACCACCATACGAACATCGATGACCCAGGTCTTGCTCGAAAATTCCAAGGCACGCGCTTTGAAGAATTCAACGTAGGGTCATTGAGCACAGCTTTGAGAGTCTCCGAGACTAAGGGAGCGGCATTTCCGCTGACCAAAAATCAGTAAAACGCATCCATATGCATGTCCTGCCCCTATACAACGCAAATGGCACACTTGCACCCTACTTGCACCCCACTTACGCCCTACTTGCACCCCACTTGCACACTACTTGCGCCCCACTTGCGTCATACTTGCGCCCCATTTGCATCCCACTTGCACCCCACTCGCATCCCACTTGCGCCCCACTTGCGCCCCACTTGCGCCCCACCTGAGCCCCATTTGCGCCCCACTCGCTCCCTACTTGCGCCGCACTTGCGCCCTACGTGCGCCCTGCTTGCACCCCATGTGCGTCCCACTTGCGCTTCACTTGCGCCCTACTTGCGACCCACTTGTGCCCCGCTTGCGCCCTACTTGCGCCCCACTTGCACCCCACTTGCGCCCCACTTGCGCCCCACATGCGCCCAGATTGCGTCCCACTTGCGCCCCACTTACGCCCCACTTGTGCCCCAGTTGCGCCCCACTTGTGCCCCACTTGCGCCCCACTTGCGCCCCACTTGTGCCCCACTTACACCCCACTTGCGTCCCACTTTGGCCCTGCTTGCGCCCATCTTGCGCCTCACCTACGTCCTGCTTATGCCCCACTTGCGCCCCATTTGCGCCCCACTTGTGCCTTACTTGCGTCTCACTTGCACCATACGTGCATCCCACATACGCCCCACTTGCGTCCTACTTGCGCACCACTTGGACCCTACTTGCGCCACACTTGCGCCCCACTTGCGCCCTACCTGCGCCTCACTTACGCCCCACTTGCGTCCTACTTTCGCCCCACTTGTGTCCCACTTGTGCCGTACTTGCACCCTATTTTTCCCCCACTTGCGCCCCACTTGCGCTTCACTTGCGCCCCACATGCGCTTCACTTGCGTCCCACTTGCGCGCCACTTGCACCTCACTTGCGCCCCACTTGCATCCCAGTTGCACCCTACTTGCGCCCCACTTGCTCCCCACTTGCACCCTAATAATGCCCCAGTTGCACCCTATTTACGCCCCACTTAAGCCCTTCTAGGAACGGACTGGGTAGAAGCACTCTTGAAGGAGGTGCTCATCAACGCCACTCATCACTCCATTCACACACTCATCCGGCAACCAGACGAAGGATTCTCAGAGTCCTCGCAAACCTTGTATGTGAACTGTGCACCACATCCTCTCCAGTGTTGACTTCAGGGGGGGCTGTCGGAATGTTAAAGTTAACATGATATAATCCCTCGTATAAGCTGAGCTTTAGATAAGGTTCAGGTTCTGCACCGAACCAACACGGACCACCTCGCCAATGGATTTTCAGTCACGATCAAAGAATCAGAGGCTAGCCGCCCCTAATAACCGTGACCACGTTGTAACCGCGTTTGCCTAGCAGAAAAAAGCCACTGCTTTTGCCGATATCATGTTCTGTGATTACCAAGGATGTTCATTCCCTCAAATTCAACCTGAACAGTTATGCTCATCCTGCTTCCCTTTGGTTCCATGACTTCCTCTGCAGCAAACACTTTTCTCTTGCCGCCAAGATATCCGACACCACTAGTATTTTGGCTCACAATTTGAGCCAAATGGGGAACAAGCCGTCACTATCCTGACAAGCAGAGCAACTGGTTGCCTTACCCGTGCCCACTTCCCCTGTTTTCCTGCCTCGGCATCCTCCTTTGCGGTCTTCATTCACTACACCATTGGCATCATCACCAGCCCTCTTCCCGATCCACGCTTTGACTTCATCTTCCGACTCCAAAATTCCACCGTCACCTTCCTCGCAGCCTCGTCTCCCTTGTTCTCCAGCCGCCTCCTTCTCATCAGCATCTGCAACGCACGTGATTCCACCCCTGCGTCCATTCAGCCATCGTCAGTTCCTCCGCTTCAGTATCATTCTCTACTCGGCACAAGGATCCGCCCGGTAACATCACCCATTTTGCGATGACCTGCACCCATGCCGGAACTTCCTGCAGCGCACGTGGTTGGCCCCTACGCCCACTCCGCTATCATCAGCTTCCGCCTCCTCATCATCAATCATCGGCACTTGTGGCCTGTACAAGGATCTACACAACATAGCTGCCCGCTTTGCAGCAGCCTACACCCACGCCGGCAGCACATTTCTCATAGCGTGTTTGCTCTCGCCTTCCCCTTGCTGCATTCTATACATCTACTCAGCACCGCATGTGGTTTTTCCCCTACACCCAGTCGGCCATCATTGCCTCATCCGCTTTTGCATCGTAATCCGCTCCGCACAAGGATTTGCCCAGTCGCATCGCCCGTTTCGCCACGTCCTGCGCCCATGCCGAAATTTCCACGGTGCACGAGGCCCGTCCCGATGCCCACTCTATCACCGCTCTGCAAGCATCCACCATCATCAGCCTCCACTCGGCACCAGGAGTTGCACGGCCAAACCGCCGGCTTTGCGGTGACCTGCACCCACGCCGACTCCTCCCCAGTACACGTGGTTCCACCCCTACACTCAAACCTCTGCATCCAGCTTCCTTCCATCTGGTCCTCTCCTCACATCAACCTGCATCCTCACCACTCCTTAGCAGCTGCATGACTCCCTCTCAACATAGCATTGGACACCACCAGTCATACTGCTTGTCGGGCTCGAGCAAAATGAGGGCACAAGCCGTCACTTCTACAGTGAAAGTGGATACTCCTGCTTTTCGCGTACCTTCTTCTCACGCACGTGGGTACAGCACCCACATCTTCTTTCATCAGCACCGATATTTGTACTAGAAGCCAGCCAACTAAGGCACAAGTCAACATGCCACTGGAAGTGGACGCCACCGGTCTCCCTCCTTGATCAAGCTATCTAGTGGAACGAGCCGTTGTATCCGTGGACCTGACTGTCTGAATCCCTCTGCTTGTCTTTATCCCGTTTGGACTCCCAAAGCTTGCCGTGGCAGAGTACTCTTTGGGTGTGGCCTTGTGACAGCGCCCTCCATTCCCTACTTCTCCAGCATCCATCACCACCACCATCTTCATCATCCCCATCATCACATCTCTAAGGGATCATACCAATGAGAATGAGCTCTCGGAGGTATCCCCTTGGAACAGTATCCCCATCAAGGCCACCTCGTTAAATGGCCTTGATGAATCAACGGTTCCTCTTGGTACTCCCTACACTAGAGCAGACAACGAGCAACAATACGGCCAATACCCTTTCTGTGTTAAACCATCAGTGAAGCCAATCTACTTCATTGACTGTTTGACACCTAGCGGAGCACTAACAGAAACTGTTACTCATATTCCAGAGTGCCTGTTGGGACTCCCCCAACTCTAAAAGAAAATAGATGGTTCCATAAACTACCATCAATGGAGGGTTGAGCTGCTCCTCAATCTGGGGAGACTCCAATTTCCCAAGTTCAATCTTTGACAGGTGCTCCTTCATCTTCTGAACTCAATCGCTCTTCTTGGAACGGACTGGATAGCAGCACTCTTGAAGGAGCCCCTCATCCAGACCACTCATTACTCAATTCACACACTCATCCGGCAACCAGACAAAGGATTCTCAAAGACCTCGCAAACCTTGTATCTGAACTGTGCACCACATCCTCTCCAGTATGGACTTCAGGGGGGGGCTGTCGGAATGTTAAACTCAACACTGATATTGTCCCTTGGATAAGCCGAGCTCTAGATAAGGTTCAGGTTCCGCACCAAACCAACACGAACCACCTTGCCAACGGATTCTCATTCACGATCAAAGAATCAGAGGCTAGCCGCCCCTAAAATTGTGACCACATCGTAACCGCGTCCGGCTAGTGGAAAGAAGCCACTGCTTTTGCCGTTGTCATGTTCTGTGATATATAACCGAGGATGGTCATTCCTTCGATTGGGGACTCGGATCGGGGACTCGGATCAGGGACTCCGAGCAGGGACTCGGATTGGGGACTCAGATATGGGACTTGGATTGCGGACTCGGATTGGGGACTTGGACTGTGGACTCGGACGGGGGACTCGGATCGCGGACTCGGATCGGGGACTTGTATATGGGACTCAGATCAGGGTCTTGAATCGGGGACTTGGATCGGGGACTCAGATTGGGGACTCGGATTGGGGACTCAGATCGGGGACTCGATTGGGGACTCGGATCGGGGGCTCGGATTAGGGACATGGATCTTGGACTCAGAACTGGGACTCCGATAGGGAACTTGGATCAGGGAGTGGAATCAGGGACTCAAATTGGGGACTTGGACCAGGGACTCTGATCGAGGACTTGGAGCGAGGAATCAAATCAGGGACTCCGATCGGGGACTCGGATCGAGGACTCAGATCGGGGACATGGATTGGGGACTCAGGTCGGGGACTCAAATCGGGGACTCGGATCAGGGACTCCGATTGGGGAATCGGACCGGGGACTTTGATCGGGGACTTCGATCGGGGACTTGCATCGGAGACTAGGATTGGGGACTCGGATCGAGGACTTGGATTGGAGAATTCAATCAGGGACTCGGATCTGGGACTCCGATTGGGCACTCGGATCGGGGACTCAGATTGGGGACTCAAACCAGGGACTCGGATCAGGGACTCGGATTGGGGACTCGGATCCGGGACGCGGATCGGGGACTCGAATCGAGGACTCTGATCAGAGACTCAGATCAGGGACTTGGATCAGGGACTCGGATCAAGGGCTTGGATGGGGAACTCAGATCGGGGACTCGGCTTGGAGACTTGGATCGAGAACTCGGGTGGGGGTTCGGATATGGGACTTGGATCAGGGACTCGGATCGGGAACTCGGATAGGAGACTTGGATCAGGGGCATGGATTGGGGACTTGGATCGGTGACTCGGATTGGGGACTCACATCGCAGAATTGGATCAGGGACTCGGATCAGGGACCTGGATCGGGGACTTGGATCGGGGACTTGGATCGAGGACTCGATCAGGAACTCGGATCGGGGACTCCGATCAAGGACATGGATCGGGGACTCGGATCGAGGACTCGGATTGGGGACTTGGATCAGGGACATGGATCGGAGACGGATCGAGAACTCGGGTTGGGAACTCGGATCAGAGACTCAGATCGGGACTCTGATCAGGGACTCGGATAGGGGAATTTATCGGGGACTCGGATCAAGGACTCGGATCCGGGACCCCGGATTGGGGACGTGGATCAGGGACTCTGATTGGGGATTGAATCGGGGTCTCGGATCGGGGACTCGGATTGGGAACTATGACCGGGGACCCAAATCAGGGACTTGGATCGGGGACTAAGAACGGGGATTCAGATTAGTGACTCGGATCAGGGACTCTGATCAGGGATTGGGATCGGGGATCCGTATCCCGGACTCGGATTGGGGACTTGGATAGGGGACTTGGATCGGGGACTCGTATCGGGGACTCGGGTCGGCCACTCGGATTGCGGATTCCAATCGGGAACTTGGATCAGGAACTCGGATCGGGGACTCGGATTGGGGACTCGGATTGGGGACTTGGATCAAAGACTTGTATCGGGGACTGGGATTGGGGACTCGGTTAGGGCACTTGGATCAGGGACTCGGATTGGGGACTCGGCTCGGGGACTTGGATTGGGGACTTGGATCCAGGACTCGGATTGGGGATTTGGGTCGAGGACTCGGATCGGGGACTCGGATTGGGGATGGATTGGGGACTGGATCGGGGACTCCGATTTGGGACTTGGGTCAGGGACTCGGAGTAAGGGCTCAGAACGAGGACTCGGATCGGGGACTTGGATTGGGGACTTGGATCAGGGACTCGGATCAGGGACGTGGACCAGGGACTCGGATCGGGGACATGGACCAGGGACGCCAATCGGGGAGTCAGATAAGGGACTCAGATCAGGGACTTGGATCGGGGACTCGGTTAAGAGATTTGGATCAAGAACTCGGGTTGGGGACTTGGATCTGGGATTTGGATCGGGGACTCAGATCATGGACTCGGATAGGAAACTTGGATCGGAGACTCAGATCAGGGACTCGGAGCAAGGACTCTGATTGGGGACTCAGATATGGGACTTGGATTGCGGACTCAGATTGGGGACTTGGACTGTGGACTCCGACGGGGACTTGGATCGCGGACTCGGATCGGGGACTTGTATCAGGGAATCAGATCAGGGTCTTGAATCGTGGACTTGGATCGGGGACTCGGATTGGGGACTCAGATTGGGGACTCAGATCGGAGACTCGATTGGGGACTCCGATCGGGGGCTCGGATCAGGGACATGGATCTTGGACTCAGGTCTGGGACTCGGATAGGGAACTTGGATCAGGGAGTGGAATCAGGGACTCCAATTGGGGACTTGGATTAGGGACTCGGATCGAGGACTTGGAGCGAGGAATCGAATCGGGGACACTGATCGGGGACTCGGATCGAGGACTCAGATCGGGGACATGGATTGGGGACTCAGGTCGGGGACTCGGATCGGGGACTCGGATCAGGGACTTGGATTGGGGACTTCGATAGGGGACTTTGATCGGGGACTCCGATCAGGGACTCGGATCGGGGATTCAGATCAGGGACTTCGATCGGGGACTTTGATCGGGGACTCGCATCGGGAACTAGGATTGGGGACTTGGATCGGGGACTCGGATTAGAGAATTCAATCGGGGACTTGGATCTGGGACTCCGATTGGGCACTCGGATCGGGGACTCAGATTGGGGACTCAAACCAGGGACGCGGATCGGGGATGCGGATCGAGGACTCTGATCAGGTACTCGGATCAGGGACTTGGATCAGGGACTCAGATCAAGGGCTCCGATGGGTAACTCAGATCGGGGACTCGGATTGGAGACTTGGATCGAGAACTCGGGTGGGGGTTCGGATGAGGGACTCAGATCAGGGACTCGGATAGGGGACTCGGATCAGGGACATGGATCGGGGACTCTTATTGGGGACTCGGATTGGGGACTCACATCGGGGATTTGGATCGGGGACTCGGATCGAGGACTCGATCAGGAACTCGGATTGGGGACTCAGATCGGGGACTCCGATCGGGGACATGGATCGGGGACTCGGATCGAGGACTCGAATTGGGGACTTGCATCGAGGACTTGGATCGGAGACGGATCAAGAACTCAGGTTGGGAACTCGGATCAGAGACTCGGATCGGGGACTCGGATCAGGGACTCGGATAGGGGACTTTATCGGGGACTCGGATCGGGGACTCGGATCAGGGCCTCGGATCAGGGACTTGGATCCGGGACCACGGATTGGGGACACAGATCGGGGACTCGGATTGGGGACTCGAATCGGGGTCTCGGATCGGGGACTCGGATTGGGAACTCTGACCGGGGACGCGAATCCGGGACTTGGATCGGGGACTGGGACCGGGTACTCGGATTGGTGACTCGGATCAGGGACTCGTATGAGGGATTGGCATCGGGGACCCGTATCCGCGACTTGGATTGGGGACTCGGATGGGGGACTTGGATCGGGGAATCGTGTCGGGGACTCAAATAAGACACTTGGATCGGGGATTCCAATCGGGGACTTGGATCAGGGACTTGGATCGGGGACTTGGATTGGGGACTCGGATCGGGGACTTGGATCAAAGACTTGGATCGGAGACTCGGATTGGGGACTCGGATAGGGCACTTGGATCGGGGACTCAGATTGGGGACTCGGATTGGGGACCTGGATTGGGGACTTGGATCCGGGACTGGGATGGGGGATTCGGATTGGGGACTCGGATCGGGGACTCGGATCGGGGACGGATTGGGGACTGGGATAGGGGACTCGAATCGGGACTCAAATCAGGGACCCCGATCGAGGACCCCGATCGGGGACTTGGATAAAGGACTCTGATGAGGGAGTCAGATCGGGGACTCAGATCGGGGACTCGGATTGAGGACTGTGCTCATGGACTCTGATCAGGGACTCGGATTGGGGACTGGATCGGGGACTCAGATTTGGGACTTGGGTCAGACACTCGGATCAGGGGCTAGGATGGAGGACTCGGATCGGAGACTTGGATTGGGGACTCGGATAAGGGACTCGGATCGGGGACGCGGACCAGGGACTCCGATCGGGGACTCAGATAAGGGACTCAGATCAGGGACTTGGATCGGGGACTCGGTTCGGAGATTTGGATCAAGAACTCGGGTTGGGGACGTGGATCTGGGATTTGGATCGGGGTCTCGGATCAGGGAATCGGAGCGGGGACTCAGATCGGGGACTCTGATCGGGGACTCGGATTGGGGACTCGGATCAGGGACTCGGAGCAGGGACTCGGAGCAGGGACTCGGGTTGGGGACTCAGATATGGGATTTGGATTGCGGACTTGGATTGGGGACTTGGACTGTGGACTGGGATGGGGGACTCTGATCGCAGACTTGGATCGGGGACTTGTATCGGGGACTCAGATCGGGGTCTTGAATCGGGGACTTGGATCGGGGACTTGAATCAGGGACATGGATCTGGGACTCAGTTTGGGGACTCGGATAGGGAACTTGGATCAGGGACTGGAATCAGGGACTCAAATTGGGGACTTGGATCAGGGACTCGGATCAGGGACTTGGACCAAGGAATCAAATCGGGGACTCTGATCGGGGACTCGGATTGAGGACTCAGATCGGGGACATTGATTGGGGACTCAGGTCGGGGACTCAGATCAGGGACTCGGATCGGGGAATCGGTTCGGGGACTTCAATTGGGGACTTTGATCGGGGACTCGCATCGGGGACTAGGATTGGGGACTTGGATCGGGGACTCGGATTGGAGAACTCAATCGGGGACTCGGATCTGGGACTCCGATTGGGCACTCGGATCGGGGACTCAGATTGGGGACTCAAACCAGGGACTCGGATCGGGGACTCAGATTGGGGACATGGATCGGGGACGCAGATCGGGGACTCGGATCGAGGACTCTGATCAGGGACTCGAATCGGGGACTTGGATCAGGGACTCGGATCAGGGGCAGGGATAGGGAACTCAGATCGGGGACTCTGATAGGAGACGTGGATCGAGAAATCGGGTGGGGGGCTCGGATATGGGACTCGGATCAGGGACTCGGATCAGGAACTCGGGTAGGGGACTCGGAATGGGGACATGGATCGGGGACTCGGATCGGGGACTCGGATCGGGGACTCGGATTGGGGACTCGGATCGGGGACTCGGATCGGGGACTCGGATTGGGGACTCGCATCGGGGACTTGGATCGGGGACTCGGATCAGGGACCTGGATCGGGGACTTGGATCAGGGACTCGGATCGAGGACTCGATCCGGAACTCGGATTGGGGACTCGGATCGGGGACTCCGATCGGGGACATGGATTGAGGACTCGGATCGAGGACTCAGATTGGTGACTTGGATCGGGGACTTGGATTGGAGACGGATCGAGAACTCGGGTTGGGAACTCGGATCAGAGACTCGGATCGGGGACTCGTATCAGGGACTCGGGAAGGGAACTTTATGAGGGACTCGGATGGGGGACTCGGATCAGGGCCTCGGATCAGGGACTCGGATCCGGGACCACGGATTGGGGACGCGGATTGGGGACTCAGATTGGGGACTCAAATCGGGGTCTCGGATCAGCGACTTGGATTTCAAACTCTGACCGGGGACTCGAATCGGGGACTTGGATCGGGGACTGGGACCGGGGACTCGGATTGGTGACTCGGATCAGGGACTCGGATCAGGGATTGGGATTAGGGACCCGTATCCAGAACTTGGATTGGGGACTTGGATGGGGGACTTGGATCGGGGAATCATATCGGGGACTCGGATCAGACACTCGGATCGGGGACACCAATTGGGTACTTGGATCAGGAACTTGGATCGGGGACTCAGATTGGGGACTCAGATCGGGGACTTGGATCAAAGACTTGGATCGGGGACTCGGATTGGGGCCTCGGATAGGTTACTCGGATCGGGGACTTGGATTGGGGACTCGGATCGGGGACTTGCATTGGGGATTTGGATCCAGGACTCCGATTGGGGATTTGGATCGGGGACTCGGATCGGGGACTCAGATCGGGGACAGATCGGGGACTGGGATAGGGGACTCGAATGAGGGACTCAAATCAGGGACCCCGATCGAGGACCCAGATCGGGGACTTGGATCAAGGACTCTGATCATGGACTCGGATCGGGGACTCGGATCGGGGACTCAGATTGAGGACTGTGCTCGTGGACTCTGATCAGGGACTCGGATTGGGGACTGGATCGGGGACTTGGATTTGGGACTTGGGTCAGTGACTCGGGTCAGGGGCTCGGATCGAGGACTTGGACTGGGGACTTGGATTGGGGACTCGGATCAGAGGCTCGGATCAGGGACGCGGATCGGGGACTCGGATCGAGGACGCGGACCAGGGAATCCGATCAGGGACTCCGATCAGGGACTTGGATCGGGGACTTGAATCGGGGACTCGGATCAGGGACTCGGATAGGAAACTCGGATCGGGGACTCGGATCGGGGACTCATATTGGGGACTTGGATCGGGGACTCGGATCAGGGACTTGGATCAGGGACTCTGATAGGGGACTCAGATCTTGGACTCGGATTGCGGAATAGGATCGGGGACTTGGATTGTGGACTCGGACGGGGGACTCTGGATGCAGACTCAGATCAGGGACTCGTATTGGGGACTCAGATCTGGGACTTGGATGGTGGACTTGGATTGGGGACTCGGATTGGGGACTCGGATTGTAGACTCGAATTGGGGACACAATTGGGGACTCCGATCGGGGACTCGGATCAGGGACACGAATCGGGGACTCGGATCGGGGACTCCGATCGGGGACTCGGATTGGGGACTTGGAGCAGGGACTCGAATCAGGGACTCAAATGGGGGACTTGGATCCGGGGCTTGGATTGGGGACTTGGACCAAGGAATCAAACAAGGGACTCCGATCGGGGACTTGAATCAATGACTCAGATTGGGGACATGGATTGGGGACTCGGGTTGGGGACTCGGATCGGGGACTCGGATCGGGGACTCGGATCAAGGACTCGGATCAGGGACTTGGATAGGGGACTCGGATCGGGGACTTAAATCAGGGACTCGGATCGCGGAATTCGATCGGGGACTTGGATTGGGGACTCGCATCGGGGACTACGATTGGGGATTCGGATCGGGGACTCGGGCTGGAGAATTAAATCAGGGACTCGGATCTGGGACTCGGATTGGGCACTCAGGTTGGGCACTCAAATCAGGGACTCGGATCAGGGACTCGGATTGGGGACTCGGATTGGGGACACGGATTGGGGACTCGGATCAGGTAGTCGGATCGGGGACTTTGAGTGGGGACTCGGATCGGGGACTCAAATCGGGACTCAAACTGGGGACTCAGATCGGGGACTCGGATCGGGGACCTGGATCAAGAACCCGGATCGCAAACTCGGATCGGGGACTCGAATAAGGGAGTCAAAGCAAGGACTGTGATCGGAGACTCGAATCGAGGACTATGATCGGGGACTCGGATCAGGGACTCGGATTGGGGACTGGATCAGGGACTCAGATGCGGGACTCGGGGCGGGGACTCGGCTCGGGGACTTGGATCGAGGACTCGGATCGGGGACTTTGATTGGGGACTCGGATCGAGGACCTGGATCGGAGACTCGCATCGGGGACTCAGATCGGGGATGCGGATCGGGGACTTTGATTGGGGACTCGGATCAGGGACTTTGATTGAAGACTTGGATCAAGGACTCTGATTGAGGACTCAGATCGGGGATTTGGATCGGAGACTTTGATCAAGAACTCGGGTTGATGACTCGGATCAGGGACTTGGGTTGTGGACTTGGATCAGGGACCCGGATAGGAAAATTGGGTCGGGGATTCGGATCCTGGACTCGGATCGGGGTCTAGGATCGGGGACTTGGATCGGGGACTCAGATCAGGGACTTGGATCAGAGACTCGGATTGGGGACTCAGACCGGCAACTCGGATCGGGGACTTGGATCGGGAACTCAGATTGGGGACTTGGATCAAGGAATCAGATCGGCGACTTGGATCGGGGACTCGGATTGGGTTCTCCGATCGGGAACTCAAATCGGGGACTTGGATGGGGGACTCTGATTAGGGACTCGGATCGGGGACTCACCTCGGAGACTTGGATTGGGGACTCGGATTGGGGACTCAATTTGTGGACTCGGACTGGGGACTCGGACCGGGGACTCGAATCGGGGACTCGTATCGCGGACTCAGATCAGGGACTTGGATCGGGGACATGGATCGGGCACTCTGATTGGAGACTCGGATTCGGGACTTGGATCGGGGACTCGGACCAGGGACTTGGATCGGGGAGTCCGATCGGGGACCCGGATCGAGGGCTCGGATCAAGAGCTCCGTTTGGGGGCTCCGATCAGGGACTTGGATCAGGGACTTGGATACGGGACTCAGGTTAGGGACTCGGACCGGGAACTTGGATCGAGGACTCGGATCAAGGACTTGGATTGGGGACTCGGATTGGGGAATCGAATTGGGGACTCCGATTGAGGACTCCGATCGGGGACGCAGATAGGGGACTAAGATCGGGGACTCGGATCAGGGACTCCGATCAGGCACTTGGATCAAGGTCTCGGATTGGGGACTTGGATTGGGACTCAGATCGGGGACCCGGATCATGGACTTAGATCGGGGACTCGGATCAGGGACTTGGATTGCGGACTTGGATCGGGGAGTCTGATCGGGCACCCGGATCGGGGACTGGGATTGAGAACGCAGATAGGGAACTCCGATCAGGACGAGGATCAGGGACTCAGATTGCGGACTTTGATCCCGGACTTGGATCGGTGACTCAGATTGTGGACTTGGATCGGGGACTCAGATTGGGGAGTGGGACCGGGGACTCAACTCGAGAACTTTGATTGAGGACTCGGATCAAGGACTTGCATGGGGGACTGGGATCGGGGACTTGGTTTGGGGACTGGGAACTCGGATAAGGGACTCAATTGAGGACTTGGATCGAGGACCCGGATTGGGGACCCAGATTGGGAACGCAGATCGGGGACTTGAATCGGGGACATGGATCGGGGACTCGGATCGGGAACTCAGATCGGGGACTCCGAATGGGGACTCTGACTGGGGACTGGATATAGGACTCAGATCCGGGAAATGGGTTGGGGACTCTGCTCGCGGACTTGGATCGATGACTCGGACCGTGGACTAGGATCGGGAACTCAGATCGGGAACTTGGATTGGAGTTTTGGATCAGATACTCGGATCAGGGACTTGGACCGGGGACTCGGATTGGGAACTCAGGTCAGGAACTCCGTCGGGGACTCAGATTGGGGACTCCGATTGGGGACTGGGATTGGGAACTTGGATTGGGAACTCAGATTGGGGGCTCCGATCGGGGACTCAGGTCAGGGAATTGGATCGGGGACTTGGATCGGGAACTTGGATCGTGGACTCTGATCAGGAACTTGATTGGTGACTCAGATCAGAGACTCAGAACGGGAACTCGGATCAGGAACTTGGATCAGGGACTCAATCAGGGACTTGGATCGGGGTCTTGAATTGGGGACTCTGATCGTGGACTTGGATTGGGGACTCGGATCGGGGACTTGGATCGGGGACTTGAATCAGGGACTTGGATCGGGACGTTGGGTTGGAAATTTGATTGGAAGTTGGGTTGGAAATTGGGATGAAATTTGGGTTGGTAGTTGGGTTCGAAGTTGAGATGGAAGTTGAGTTGGAAGTTGTGTTGGAAGTAGGGTTGGAAGGTGGGTTGGAATTTAGGTTGGAAGTTTGGTTGCAAGTTGGGTCGGAAGTTGAATTGGAAGCTGTGTTGGAAGTTGGGTTGGAAGTGGGGTTGGAAGTCAGGTTGCAAGTCAGGTTGGAAGTCAGGTTGCAACCAAACTCTGGCACAACTCTGGCACAACTCTGGCACAACTCTGCCACAAATATGGCACAACTCTGGCACAACTCTGGCACAACTCCGGCACAACTCGGGAACAACTCTGGCACACGTATTGAGCAACTCTTGCACATCTAAGGCACAACTTTGGCACAACTGTAGCACGACTCTGGCAGAACTGTGGCATAACTCTGGCACAACTCTGGCACAACTCTGGCACAACTGTGGCACAACTCTAGAACAACTCTGGCACAACTATGGCACAATTCCAGCACATATGTGGCACAACTCTGGCACAACTATGGCAAAACTCTGGCACGACTCAGGCACAACTCTGGCACAACTCTGGCACAACTCTGACACAACTCTGGCACAACTCTGGCACAACTCTGGCACAACCTTGGCACAACTCTGGCACAACTCTGGCACAACTATGGCACGACTCTAGCACGACTCTGGCACAAATCAGGCAGAACTCTGGCATAACTCTGGCACAAATCCGGCACAACTATGGGAGAACTCCGGAAAAACTATGGGAAAACCCTGGTACAACTTTGGCACACCTCTGGCACAACTATGGCACAACTCCGGCAAAACGTTTGCACAAATTTGGCACAATTCTGGCAAAACTCTGACACAACTCTGGCACAACACTAGCACGACTCAGGCATGACTCTGGCACAACTTTGGCACAAATCTGGCACAAATCTGGCACAACTCTGTCACAACTTTGGCACAACTGTGGCATAATTCTGAAAAAACTCTGGTACTACTCTGGCACAACTCTTGCACAACTCTAGCATTACTCTGGCACAATCTGGCACAACTCTGGCACAGATATGGCACAAGTTTGGCACAACTCTGGCACAACTCTGGCACAACTCTGGCACAACTCTGGCACAGCTCTAGCAAAACTCTAACACAACTATGGCACAACTATGTCTCAACTCTGGCACAACTCTGGCAGAACTCTGGCAAAACTCTCGCACAACTGTGGCACAACTCTGCCATGACTCTAGACAACAATGGCACAATTCTAGCACAACTGTGGCACAACTCTGGCACAACTATGGAACACATCTGGCACAATTCTGGCACAACTATGGCACAACTCTGGCACATCTCTGGAAAAACTCTGGCACAACTCTGGCACAACTCTGACACAACTCTGGCACAAGTCTGGCACAACTATGGCAGAACTCTGGCACAACCATGACACAACTCTGGATCAACTCTAGCACAACTCTGGCACAACTCTAGCACAACAATGGTACAACTCTGGCACAACTCTGGCACAACTCTGGCACAACTCTGGCACAACTCAGGCACAACTATGGTACAACCATGGCACAACTCTGGCACAACTCTGGCAGAACTCTGGCACAACTCTGGCAGAACTCTGGCACAACTCTGGCAGAACTCTGGCACAACTCTGGCAGAACTCTGGCACAACCATGACACAACTCTGGATCAACTCTAGCACAACTCTGGCACAACTCTAGCACAACAATGGTACAACTCTGGCACAACTCTGGCACAACTCTGGCACAACTCTGGCACAACTCAGGCACAACTATGGTACAACCATGGCACAACTCCGGCACAACTTTGGAACAACTCTGGCATTACTTTGGCACAACTCTTGCACAACCCTGGCACAACTATAGCATAATTCTGACAGAACTCTGTAACAACTCTGGCTCAACTCTGTCACCACTCTGGAACAACTCTAGCACAAGTCGGGCACAACTTTGGCAATACAGTAGCACAATTTTGGCACAAATCTGGCACAACTCTGGCACCTCTCTGGTACAACTCCGGCACAACTCTGGCGCAACTCTGGCACAACACTGGCACAACTCTGGCACAACTCTTGCTCAACTCTGGCACAACTCTGGCACAACCCTCTCTGGCACAACCATGACACATGGCACAGCTATGGCACAACTCTGGCACAACTCTGGCACAACTCTAGCACAACTCTGGCACAACTCTGGCACAACTCTGGCACAACCCTTGCACAACTCTGGCTAACCCTGGATGAAATCTGGCACAACTCTGGCACAACTCTGGCACATCCCTGGCACAAGTCTGGCACAACTCTGGCACAACTCTGGCAAACCAATGGCACAATTCCAGCACAATTCAGGCACTACTCTCGCACAAATCTGGCACAACTCTAGCACGACTTAGGCACATTTCTGGCACAACTTTGGCACAACTCTGGCACAACTGTGGCACAACTGTAGCACGACTCTGGCACAACTTTGGCACAACTGTGGCACAATTCCGGCTAAACTCCAGCACTACTCTGGCACAACTCTTGCACAATTCTAGCATTACTCTGGCACAACTCTTGCACAACTATGGCACAACTATGGCACAACTCTTGCACAAATATGGCACAACTCTGGCACAACTTTGGCACAACTCTGGCACAACTCTGGCACAACTCTAGCACTACTCTGGCACAACTCTGGCACAACTCTGGCACAACTCTGGCACAACTCTGGCACAACTCTGGC
>SZWC01000024.1:211785-260906 GCA_023375785.1 Penium margaritaceum | reverse complement strand
TGGACTGTGTTCACAAAAAAGGATGGACCCGCCGGCGAACCTCGCGTGTACTGCAACCTCTGCCCGGCTAACTACTCAGCGAGCAACAAGTCCGGCGGGAGCACGGGCAACATGTGGAAGCACATGCGGGTGCAGCACAACGCCACGTGGAAGAAGCTGAAAGAGGATGCGGCGGCAGCGACTCTATGGGCAGCCACCATCCAAGTTGTCACCGTGGCTGCCGAGGTGCAGGGCGTCAACCCGGAGAACACTGAGATTGCGCACGGTGTTTCGGCTGTGGGCCAAGTCTTCAACAAAAAATGCTTTGTCTCCTGCATCTGGAAGCATGTCATCGACAATAACTGCTCCTTCCTCTCCATGGAGTCGCGCTGGCTACAACAGGCCCTGCTTCACGCCAATCCTGCCGCGGTCTTGCCTCGACGCATGACAATCTCGCGCCAAATTTTCATCGCAGCTGCAACCTACCGAGCACGCATCAAGAAGATGCTGACAGAGGTAAAGTCAGCGGTAAGCTTCACCGCAGATGGGTGGAAAGGAGATAACCGTATGAAGTACCTGGGTGTCACAGCACACTGGATGAGTGACTGGAAGATTAAGACCATGGCCCTGTCTTTCCCACCCATCCCTGAAAGTCCAACTGCTGCAAGGCTGTTTGAGGTCTTTTCTGAAGCACTGAAGACTTGGGGTCTCTGGGATAAAGTCTTTTGCCTGACCATTGACAACGAGAGCAGCAACGACAGCATGATTGACAACTTCATTATCCCCGCTGTTGACTGCACCCTTGAGAAGGCTAGGCACATCACGTGCCTCGGCCATGTCATGAATCTTGCTGTCAATGACCTGCTCAGCTTGCCTGCCGTGACTGACATCATCGCAAAGGCACGCAATATTGCTGTGTTCGCAAGCAAAAGTACACCTCGTGAACAGTCTCTGATCAACCGTGCCACAGCTGCGGGACTCACATGGCAGAGCCTACACCTGGACACAGAGACTCGCTGGAACGCCACGGTGGACATGATGACGTGTGTGTTGCATCTGAAGCCGGTCCTGCCTGGCTGGCTGGATGGGTATGGCCATGACGGTGAGGGCCTGAAACCCACCACAGACCAGTGGACACTTTTTGCTCTCCTCACGATCATCTTGCGGCCCTTCAAGGCCTACACAGACGATGTGAGCGGGAGCAAGTACCCGACGCTAAACCTTGTTATCCCATTCTTTGAGAGCATGATTGACAGGCTCCACGGGTGGTAGGTGAAAGCAGTAACAGCAGAGCAGAAGAGCAAAAGGAGAGGCGCAGTGGGCAGGCTGGACGCAAAGGAGACGCTGCTCTTGGCGATCAAGCCCGGGCTTGAAGCGGCCCTGCAGAAGCTCGAGGAGTACGCGCGTCTCCTGATCGAACGGCATATCCTAGCCACCGCAGCTGACCCGCGCTTTCGACTCCACTTTCACGAGCACACGCACAAGCTCATGGGCGTTGCTAACGCGGCCGCGCTGCACGCAAAGGTGTTGGAGCTGTTGCGGCCATACTATGCCAGGGTTGAGGAGCGGCGAACAGCAACAGTTGAAATGGAATCCGCAGCTAGTGAAGGGACGCAGCGGCAAAGCACTGGGCACACGGATGGCAGCCAAGAGTCATCTACAACCGGGGCGTTGTCCTCAGCCTCGGGGCGACAGCTCCGTCTGCGGCCAGAGCAGCAACGTGCTGAGGACGACACCCTTTTGCAGGCTGCCCTCGCAGACCCGATGGCTGGCATGTTTGAAACTCCTGAAGCGGCTCTTGAGCTTGAGGAGCCACTTACAGGTGTGGAGGAGGAGCTTGACAGGTGGTCGAAGCTTCCCAAGAAGAGTTCAAAGACGCATATCCTGAAGCACTTCAAGAAACTTGAGCACAAGTTCCCTTCTCTGTATCTTGCAGGACAGGATGTCTTTGCAGTGCCAGGCACTTCAACCCCCTCTGAACGTCTCTTCTCATTGGGCAGGCACGTTATCATGGACTTTCGACACTCCCTCGCGCACCTTACCGTGGAGAACCTCCTGACGATGAAGAGCTGGATCAACGAACCTGCACTCTTGGATTTCCCCATCAGCAGGCATGGGCAGGTGGCAGAGGAGTTTACGGCAGAAGAGGCTAGGATCAACGCACTACGGCGAGCAGCTAGGGATGAGGGGCTCGTTGGAGAGGCTGCTGAGGAGCTCGAGGGGCTTAGCCTCTACGTGAATGGTGAAGATGATGATGCGGATGCTAGGGATGGTGTTGGTGGAGGTGACGATGATGATGGAATTCCCGATGATGATGTCATTGAGATGGGAGTCTGACAGTTGATAAACAACTTCCATGTTCAATTTCCATGTTCCATTTCCTTTCAGCATTCCATGTTCCATTTCCATGTTCCCTTTCCTTTCTGCAACTTATTCACAAATGTTACCATGTATAGTACACCTAAGCACATGACATGGAATTCAAAAACCAATCAGAAATGATAAAATATATGCAGAAATGACACCTATGCTTCAGAATGCATTGACAATTTATTCAGACTTCAAAACATGTGAAGGACAACTGAGACATTACAAGAAATATGTAAAGCAAATCATGCATGTTTGTCAAGTGACCATATGATAGATGTAAATGGAATGATACAGAGAGCATACTGTGGGAGAGAGAGAGAGAGACAGACAAACAGAGAGAGAGAGAGAGAGAGAGAGATAGAGAGAGAGAGAGAGGGAGTGAGGGTGATGGGGCACAATGGACTCCCCACAAAAATGACAAAACTTCATGGGCGACATGCCTGGTAAAAATGCGGAACAGAACCAACCACATCAATCCGATGACATCCGCGGATCCACCGGAACCGCGGATCGGGACCCGGATCCGCGGTTCCGGTTCCAATGATCTGAACCGACCCGCGGATCCGGTTCATTCTCAGATCCGCGGATTTGACCCGGTGTGCACCCTTAACTCTGGCACAACTCTGGCGCAACTCTGGCACAACTTGGGCACAAATGTGGCACAACTCTGGCAGAACTTTGGCACACCCCTGGCACAACTCTGGGACAACTCCGGAAAAACTTTTGCACAAGTTAGACAAACTCTGGCACAACTCGGGCACAACTCTAGCACAACTCTGGCAAAATCTGGCACAACACAGACATAACTCTGGCACAATACTCGCACGACTCTAGCATGACTCTGGCACAACTATGGTACAAACCTGGCACAACTCTGGCAAAACTCTGGCACAACTTTGGCACAACTGTGGCATCATTCTGAAAAAACTCTGGTACTACTCTGGCACAAATCTTGCACAGCTCTAGCATTACTCTGGCACGATCTGGCACAACTCTGGCACTGCTACGGCACAAGTATGGCACAACTCTGGCACAACTCTGGCACAACTCTGGCACAACTCTGGAAAAATTATGGCACAACTCTGGCACAACTACAGCACAACTCTCGCACAATTCTGGCATATCTCTGGCACAACTCTTGCACAACTGTGGCACACCTCTGAAATGACTCTAGACAACAATGTCACAATTCCAGCACAACTGTGGCACAACTCTGGCACAACTATGGAACAACTCTGGCACAATTCTGGCACAACTATGGCACAAGTATGGCACAAATCTGGCACAACGCTGGCGCAACTCTGGCACAAATCTGGCACAACTTTGGCACAACTGTGGCACAATTCTGGAAGAACTGTGGCGCTACTCTGGCACAACTATTGCCCAACTCCAGCATTACTCTGGCACAACTCAATCACAACTCTGGCACAACTATGGCACAAATATGGCACACCTCTGGCCAAACTCTGGCACAACGCTGGCACAACTCTGGCACAACTCTGGGACAACTCTGGCACAACTATGGCAAAACTCTGGCACAACCATGGCACAACTCTGGAACAACTCTTGCACAACTCTGGCACAACTCTCGCACAACTCTGGCACAACTATGGAACAACTCTGACACAACTCTGGCACAACTCTGGCACAACTCTGGCACAACTATGGTCCAGCCCTGGCACAACTCCGGCACAGCTCTGGCACAACTCTGGCATTACTTTTGCACAACTCTTGCACAACTTTGGCACAACTCTAGCACAACTCTGACACAACTCTGGCACAACTCTAGCTCAACTCTGGCACCACTTTGGAACAACTCTAGCACAATTCCGGTACAAATTTGGCACCACAGTAGCACGATTTTGGTACAAATCTGGAACAACTCTGGCATTTCTCTGGTACAACTCTAGCACAGCTCTGGCGCAACTCTGGCACAACTCTGGCACAACTCTGGCACACCTCTGGCACAACTCTGGCACAACTCCAACACAACTCCAACACAACTTCGGCACAACTCTGGCAAACCTATGGCACAACTCTGGCACAACTCTGGCACAACTGTGGCACGACTCTTGCACTACCCTGGCACAACTCTGGATTAAATCTGGCACAACTCTGGCACATTTCTGGCACATCTCTGGCACAACTCTTGCAAACTCTGGCACAAATCTGGCACAACTATACCATGACTCAGGCACAACTCTGGCACAACTTAGGCACAACTCCGGCACAATTGTGGCACAACTCTGGCACAACTCTGGCACGACTTTGGCACAACTGTGCCACAATTCCAGCTTAACTCTAGCACTGCTCTGGCACAACTATCGCACAACACTAGCATTACTCTGGCACACCTTTGGCACAACTATGGCACAACTATGGCACAAATCTGGCACAACTCTTGCACAACTATGGCACACCTCTGGCACAGCTCTGGCACGACTCTGGCACAATTCTGGCACAACTTTGGCACAACTCTGGTTCAACTCTGGCACGACTGTGGCACGACTCTAGCACGACTCTGGCACAACTCTGCCACAAATCTGGAACAAATCTGGCACAACTCTGGCACAACTCCGGTACAACTCTGGAACAACTTTGGCAGAAGAATGGCGTAAATCTGGCACAACTTTGGCACAACTCAATTACGACTATGGCACAACTGTGGCACAACTATGGCACAAGTCTGGCACAACTCTGGCACAACTGTGGCACAACTATTGCACGACTCTGGCACAACTATGGCACAATTCCAACACAACTGTGGCACAACTCTGGCACAACTATGGCACACCTCTGGCACAACTCAGGCACATCCTTGGCACAACTCTGGCACAACTCTGGCACAACTCTGGCACAACTGTGGCACAACTATTGCACGACTCTGGCACAACTATGGCACAATTCCAACACAACTGTGGCACAACTCTGGCACAACTATGGCACACCTCTGGCACAACTCAGGCACATCCTTGGCACAACTCTGGCACAACTCTGGCACAACTCTGGCACAACTCTGGCAAAACTCTGGCAGAAGTTTAGTACAAATCTGGCACAACTCTGGCACAACTCTGGCACGACTCTAGCATGACTCTGACACAAATCAGGCACAACTCTGTCACAACTCTGGCACAACTCTGGTACAACTCCGGCACTACTCTGGCACAACTCTGGCACAACTGTGGTAGAACTGTGGCACAACTTTGGCACACCTCTCGCACAACTCTGGCACATCTCCGGCACAACGTTTGCAAAAATTTGGCGCAACTCTGGCACAACTCTGGCACAACGCTAGCACAACTCTGGCACAATACAGACACAACTCTGGCACAATACTTTCACGACTCTACCATGACTCTGGCACAACTTTGGCACAAGTCTGGCACAACTCTGGCACAACTCTGGCACAACTTCGGCACAACTGTGGCATAATTCCAACAAAACTCTGGTACTAATCTGGCACAACTCTTGCACAACTCTAGCATTACTCTGGCCCAACTTTGGCACAACTATGGCACAACTATGGCACAAATTTGGCACAACTGTTGCACAACTATGGCACAACTCTGGCATAGCTCTGGCACGACTCTGGCACAACTCTGGCACAACTTTGGCACAACTTTGGCACAACTCTGGCACATCTCCGGCACAACTCTGGAACAACATTGGCGCAAGTATGGGGCAACTCTGGCACAACTTTGGCACAACTCTAGCACGACTATGGCACAACTGTGGCACAACTATGGCACAACTCTCACACAACTCTGGTTCAACTGTGGCACAACTGTGGCACGACTCTGGCACAACCATGGCACAATTCCAACACCACTGTGGCACAACTTTGGCACAACTATGGCACACCTCTGGCACAACTCAGGCACAACATTGGCACAACTATGGAACAACCTTGGCACAACTCTGGCACAACTCTGGCAAAACTCTGGCACAAGTTAGGCACAGATCTGGCACAACTCAGGCATAACTCTGGCACGACTCTAGCACGACTCTGACACAAATCAGGCACAACTCTGGCACAACTCTGGCACAACTCTGGAAGAACTCCGGCACAACTCTGGCAAAACTCTGGCACAACTGTGGCACAACTCTGGCACAACTTTGGCACACCTCTGGCACAACTGTGGCACATCTCCGGCAAACCGTTTGCACAAATTTGGCACAACTTTGGCACAACTCTGGAACAACTCTAGCACAACTCTGGCAGAATCTGGCACAACACTGACACAACTCTGGCACAACACTGGCACAACTATAGCATGACTCTGGCACAACTTTGGCACAAATCTGGCACAAATCTGGCACACCTCTGGAACAACTTTTACAGAAATGTGCCATAATTCCGACAAAACTCTGGTACTACTCTGGCACAACTCTTGGACAACTCTAGCATTACTCTGGCACAATCAGGCACAACTCTGGCACAACTATGGCACAAATATGGCACAACTCTTGCACATCTCTGGCACAACTATGTCACAACTCTAGAACAACTCTGGCAAAGCTCTGGCACAACTCTGGCACAACTATGGCACAACTCTGGCACAACTCTGGCTCACCTTTGGCACAACTCTGGCACAACTCTGGCACAACTATGGCACAACTCTGGCACAACTCTGGCACAACTCTGGCACAACTATGGCACAACTCTGGCACAACTCTGGCACAACTCTGGCACAACTCTGGCACAACTCCGGCACAACTCTGGCACAACTCTGGAACAACTCTGGCACAACTCTGGCATAACTCTGGCACAACTCTGGCCCAACTCTGGCACAACTCAGGCAGAACTCCGGCACAACTCTGGCACAACTCTGGCACAACGCTGGCACAACTCTGGCACAACTCTGGCACACCTTTGGCACAACTCTGGCACAACTCTGGCACAACTATGGCACAACTCTGGCACAACTCTGGCACAACTCTGGCACAACTATGGTGCAACTCTCACACAACTCTGGCAAAATGTTGGCACAACTCTAGCATGACTCTGGCACAACTATGGCACAACTCTAGCACAACTCTGGCACAACTCTGGCACAACCCTGGCACAACGCTGGCACGACTCTGGCACAGCTTTGGCCCAACTCGGGCACAACTGTGGCACAATTTCGGCAAACCTCTGGCACTACTCCAGCACAACTCTTGCACTGGCACAACTATACCACAGCTCTGGCACAAACGATGGCACAAATCTGACACAGCTCTGGAAAAAATCTGGCACAACTCTGGCATAACTCTGGCACAACTCTGGCCCAACTCTGGTACAACTCAGGCAGAACTCCGGCACAACTATGGCACAACTCTGGAACAACTCTGGCACAACTCTGGCACAACTCTGGCACAACTCTGGCACAACTCTGGCACAACTCTTGCACAACTCTAGCACAACTCTGGCACATCTCTGGCACAAATACCCTCACCCAGTATGTCTCATCTCCCACGACCGGCAACATCAAATGCAACGGCAAAATATTGACAGTCAACTTTGGCAAGAGCCCAACGACTGGCATCCCGCGCTGATCGGTACCGTTCGCAATGCCGCCATCCCAACCAGCAAGATGCGGTTCGGTCCACACTATTCGACAAAGCCCATCCCGCGCACAAGACACCAACGTTTTGAAAACCCACCGTGTTCCTGAGTCGGCATCACCAAGCAGCACCAAGCATCAAGATAAGCAGAAGCACTCGCGAAGCGACTGAGGCGCCACAGGACGCATCGCCCACCATAGAAGCCCTGGTTTTTCTTTTCTATAGGCTAGTATGAAACCTTGTATGCCTACTTCATTGTCCTTAACAAGATTCATCGGTTCATTGGTGTGTTTTCATGGCCTCACTTATCACTTTGCTTCTGCTCGGCTCAGACCTTGTCCTGCCCCCACTGAGTTCCATGTTGCTCCTTATTATCCCACTCTCGATACCTCAGGTTCGGCCCGCCGTCTTGCCTGGTCCCTGAAGCCACGGCAGTCCCCTCTGCTTCCTTGCCCGCCCACAAAGGCTGCGGCTAGTGCTTCCTTCAGGATTGTGCCTAACAAGCACCGCCTCAACCAAGCTCATCAGGCCTCCGCTATCCTTCCCATCAACAGCTCAGTTCATGCCTCCTCTACGCTGTGACTGTCTTCACCATTTTGTGCTCGTCCTTGACTGCTACGGCACTGCCAACAGACTCAGCCCGCGCCTCGGCGCTGCGGCTCGCCTCTCAGCTCGCCCGCGTCTCGGACCGCACCCATTCCTCATTGTCTATGCTACAATCATCTCGTTGCCTTGTGCTTGTTCCTTGGCAGCGGCGGCACCTTCACATGTTCAGGCTGTGCCTTGATGCTGCGACTCGCCTGGCGGCTCTCCTGCTCCTCGTGTCCTACACCACATCAATCCAGCCCATCCAAAGTGCCCGCACCTCTGGTGCTGCACCAATGCATTCCATCAACTCAGCAGCAGTAATACTCCTTCATTCCTGGTCTGCAGGTGCTTTACTCCTCACATGTGACGTCACACCTCTGTGAGCAGCATACATCTTTGTCAAAGCTTCCGCTCTTACCAACTTTCTCCTCGTTCCATATTGTAGTACATTACACTGTACTGACACTTCCAACCCAACTTCCATCCCAACTTCCAACCGAGCTTCCAACCAAACTTCCAACCTATCTTTCAACCCAACTTCCAACCCCACTTCCAACCCAGATTCCAACCCAACTTCCAACCCAACAAGCAACCCAATTCCCAACCCAACGTCCAACCCCACTTCCAACCCAACTTCCAACCGAACTTCCAACCCAGATTCCAACCCAACTTCTATCCCAACTTTCAACCCAACTTCCAACCCAACTTCCGACCCAACTTCCAACCCAACTTCCAGCCCAACATCCAACCCAATGTCTAAGCTAACTTCGAACCCAACTTCCAACCCAACATCCAACCCAACTTCCATCCCAACTTCCAACCCAACTTCCATCCCAACTTCCATCCCAACTTCCAACCCAGCTTCCAACCCATCTTCCAACCCAACTTCCAACCGAAGTTCCACCCCAACTTCCAACCCAACTTCCATCCCAACGTCCATCCCAGCTTCCAACCCAACTTCCATCCCAACTTCCAACCCAGCTTCCAACCCATCTTCCAACCCAACTTCCAACCGAAGTTCCACCCCAACTTCCAACCCAACTTCCATCCCAACGTCCATCCCAGCTTCCAACCCAACTTCCATCCCAACTTCCAACCCAGCTTCCAACCCATCTTCCAACCCAACTTCCAACCGAAGTTCCACCCCAACTTCCAACCCAACTTCCATCCCAACTTCCATCCCAACTTCCAACCCAGCTTCCATCCCATCTTCCAACCCAACTTCCAACCCAACTTCCATCCCAACTTCCAACTCAACTTCCAACCCATGTTCCAACCCAGCTTCCAACCCAACATCCACCATAACTTCCAACCCAACTTCCAACCCAACTTTCAACTCAACTTCCAACCCAACATCCAACCCAACTTCTAAACCAACTTCCATCCCAACTTCCAACCCAACTTCCAACCCAACTCCCACCCCAAATTCCAATCCAACTTCCATCCCAACTTCCATCCCAGCTTGCAACCCAACTTCCATCCCATCTTCCAACCCAACTTCCAACCCAACTCCTAACCCAACTTTCAACCCAATTTCCCACCCAACTTCCAACCCAAGTTCCAACCCAACGTGCAACCCGACTTCCAACCCACCTTCCATCCCAACTTCCATCCCAACTTCCAACCCAACTTCTAACCAAACTTCCAACTTGAGTACCAACCCAACTTCCAATCCAACTTCCAACCCAACTTCCAACCCAACTTCCAACCCAACTTCCGAACCAACTTCTGACCCAACTTCCAAACCAACTTCCAACCCAGCTTCCAACCCAAATTCCAGCCCACCTTCCATCCCAACTTCCATCCAAACGTCCAACTCATCTTCGATCCCAACTTCCAACCCGACTTCCAAACCAACTTCCAACCCAACATCAATCCCAACTTCCAACCCAACTTCCATCCCATTTTCCATCTCAACTTCCAACCAAACTTCCATCCAACCTTCCATCCCAACTTCCAACCCAACTTTCAACCCAACTTCCAACCGGACTTCCAACCCAACTTCCAGCCCAACTTCCAATCCAACTTCCAACCGAACGTTCAACCCAACTTCTAATCCAACTTCCAAACCAACTTCCAACCCAACTTCCATCCCAACTTCCACCCCAACTTCCAACCTAACTTAAAACCCAACATGGAACCCAACTTCCAACCCCACTTCCAACCCAACTTCCAACCAAACATCCAAACCCACATCCAACCCAAATTCCAGTCCAACTTCCAACCCAACTTCCAATTTAACTTTTAACGACATTTCCAACCCAATTTCAATCCCAACTTCCAACACAACTTCCAACCCAGCTTCCAACCCAACTTCCAACCCAACTTCCAGTCCAAGTTCCAACCCACCTTTGAACCCAACTTCCAATCCAATGTCCAACCAAACTTCCAACTCAACTTCCAACCCAACTTCGAGCCCAACTTCCAACCCAACTTCTAACCCAACTTCCAACCCAACTTCCAGCCCCACTTTTATCCCAACTTCCATCCCAACTTCCAACCCAACTTCCATCCCAACTTCTAGCCCAACTTCCAACCCAAATTCGAGCCCAACTTCCAGCCCATTTTCCAACCCAACTTCCAATCCAACTTCCAAACCAACGTCCAATCCAAGTTCCAGCCCAACATGGAGCCCAACTTCCAACCAACTTCCAACCCAACTTGCAATCAAAACTTCTATCCCAACTTCCAACCCATTTTCCAACCCAACTTTCAAACCAGCTTCCAACCCAACTTTCAACCCAAATTGCAACCCAGCTTCCATCCCAACTTCCATCCCAACTTCCACCACAACTTCCATCCCAACTTCCAACCCAACTTCCAACCCAGCTCCCAGCCCAACGTCTACAACACAACGTCCAACCCAACTTCCAATCCAGCTTCCAGCCCAACTTCCAACCCAACTACCAACCCAACTTCCAGGCAAACTTCCAATCCAACTTTCGGCCCAATTTCCGACCCCCCTTCCATCCCATTTTGCATCCCATTTTCCAACCCAACTTCCATCCCAACTTCACTCCCAACTTCCAACTCAACTTCCATCCTAACTTCCAACCCAACTTCCAACCCAACTCCCAGCCCAACTTCTACAACCCAACTTCCAACCCAACTTCCAATCCAGCTTCCAACCCAACATCCAACGCCACTTCCAACCCAACTTCTAGGCCAACTTCCAATCCAACTTTCAGCCCAACTTCCAACCCAACTTCCATCCCATTTTACATCCCATTTTCCAACCCAACTTCCATCTCCAATTCCATCCCAACTTCCAACCCATCTTTCAACCCAACATCAATCCCAACTTCCAACCCAACTGCCAGCCAAACTTCCATCTCATTTTCCATTCCAACTTCCAACCCAACTTCCATCCAACCTTCCATCCTGACTTCGAACCCAACTTTCAACCCAACTTCCAACCGGACTTCCAACCCAACTTCCAACCCAACTTCCAATCCAACTTCCAACCCATCTTTCATCCCAAATTCCAACCCAAATTGCAACATAGCTTCCATCCCAGCTTCCAACCCAACTTCCAACCCAACTTCCAGCCTAACATTCAACCCAACATGCAACCCAACTTCCAAACCCACTTCCAACCCAACTTCCAACCCAACATCCAAACCCACATCCAACCCAACTTCCAGTCCAACTTCCAACCCAACTTCTAACCCAACTTCCAATTCAACTTCCAACGACATTTCCAACCCAACTTCCATCCCAAGTTCAAACACAAATTCCAACCCAGCTTCCAACCCAACTTCCAATCAAACTTCCAATCCAATTTCCAATCCATCTTTGAACCCAACTTCCAATCCAATGACCAACCCAAATTCCAACTCAACTTCCAACCCAACTTCGAACCCAACTTCCAACCCAACTTCTAACCCAACTTCCAACCCAACTTCTAGCCCCACTTATACTCCAACTTCCATCCCAACTTCCAACCCAAATTCCATCCCAACTTCTAGCCCAACTTCCAACCCAAATTCCAGCCCAACTTCCAGCCCAACTTCCAACCCAACGTCCTGTATAACTTCCAACCCAACTTCCAACCTAGCTTCCAACCCAACTTCTAGCCCAACTTCCAACCCAAATTCCAGCCCAACTTCCAGCCCAACTTCCAACCCAACGTCCTGTATAACTTCCAACCCAACTTCCAACCTAGCTTCCAACCCAACGTCCAACCTAGCCTCAAACCCAACATCCAATCCAAGTTCCAGCCCAACATCGAGCCCAACTTCCAACCAACTTCCAACCCAACTTGCAACCAAAACTTCTATCCCAACTTCCAACCCATTTTCCAACCCAACTCCCAACCCAACTTCCAAACCAGCTTCCAACCCAACTTTCAACCCAAATTGCAACCCAGCTTCCATCCCAACTTCCATCCCAACTTCCAGCTCAACTTCTATCCCAACTTCCAACCAAACTTCCAACCCAACTCCCAGCCCAACGTCTAGAACCCAACTTCCAACCCAACTTCCAATCCAGCTTCCAACCCAACTTCCAACCCAACTCCCAGCCCAACGTCTAGAACCCAACTTCCAACCCAACTTCCAATCCAGCTTCCAACCCAACTTCCAACCCAACTACCAACCCAACTTCCGGGTAAACTTCCAATCAAACTTTTAGCCCAACTTCCAACCCAACTTTCATCCCATTTTCCATCCCATCTTCCAACCCAACTTCCATCCCAACTTCCATCCCAACTTTCAACTCAACTTCCATCCCAACTTCCAACACAACTTCCAACCCAACTCCAAGCCCAACGTCTACAACCCAACTTCCAACCCAACTTCCAATCCAGCTTCCAAACCAACTTTGAACCCAACTTCCAACCCAACTTCTAGGCCAACTTCCAATCCAACTTTCAGCCCAACTTCCAATCCAACTTCCATCATATTTTACATCCCATTTTCCAACCCAACTTCCATCCCCAATTCCATCCCAACTTCCAACCCAACTTCCAACCCAACTTTCAACCCAATTTCAAGCCCAGTGTCCAACCCATCTTCCATCCCAATTTCCAACCCAACTTCCATGCCAACATCCAACCCAACTTCCAACCCAGCTTCCAACCAAACTTCCATCACAACTTCCAACCCAACTTCCAACCCAACTTCTAACCCAACTTCCAACCCAACTTCCAGCCCAAATTCCAACCCAACTTCAAACCCAACTTCCATTCCAAATTCCAACCCAACTTCTAACCCAACGTCCAACCCAAATTCCAACCCAACTTTGAACCCAACTTCCAACCCAACTTCCAGCCCAAATTCCAACCCAACTTCAAACCCAACTTCCATTCCAAATTCCAACCCAACTTCTAACCCAACGTCCAACCCAAATTCCAACCCAACTTTGAACCCAACTTCCAACCCAACTTCCAGCTCAGCTTCCAACCCAACTTCTAACCCAACTTCCAACCCAACTTCCAACCCACCCTCAACCCAATATCCAACCCAACCTTTAACCAATCTTCCAATCCAACTTCCAACCCAACCTCCAACCCAACTTCCACCCCACATTCCAACCCAACTTCCATCCCAACTTCCATCCGAACTTAGAACCCAACATCCATCCCAACTTCCAACCCATGTTGCAACCCAACTTTCAACCCAATTTCCAACCCAACTTCCAACCCAACTTCCAACCCAACTTCCAACCCAACTTCCAACCCAACATCCAAACCACCTTCTAAGCCAACTTCCAACCCAAGTTCAAACCCAACCTCCAACCCAACTTCCAGCCCCACTTTCATCCCAACTTCCATCCCATCTTCCAACCCAACTTCCTTCCGAACTTATTACCCAACTTCCAACCCAACTTCCAGCCTAACGTCCGACCCAACTTCCAACCCAACTTCCAGTACAACTTCCAGTATAACTTCCAACCCAACTTCCAAGCTAACTTCCAATCCAACTTCCAACCTAGCTTCCAACTCAACTTCCAATCCAAGTTCCAGCCCAACATTGAGCCCAAATTCCAACGAACGTCCAACGCAACTTGTAATCAAAACTTCTATCACAACTTCCAACCCATTTTCCAACCCAACTTCCAACCCAACTTTCAAACCAGCTTCCAACCCAACTTTCAACCCACATTGCAACCCAGCTTACATCCCAAATTCCATCCCAACTTCCAACCCAACTCCCAGCCCAACTTCTACAACCCAACTTCCAACCCAACTTCCAATCCAGCTTCCAACCCAACTTCGAACCCCACTTCAAACCCAACTTCTAGGCCAAATTCCAATCCAATTTTAAGCCCAACTTCCAACCCAACTTCCATCCCATTTTACATCCCATTTTCCAACCCAACTTCCATCCTCAATTCCATCCCATCTTCCAACCCAAATTTCAACCCAATATCCAGCCCAGCTTCCAACCCATCTTCCATCCTTTTTTCCAGCCCAACTTCCATGCCAACATCCAACCCAACTTCCATTCCAGCTTCCAACCGAACTTCGATCCCAAATTCCAACCCAACTTCCAATCCAACTTCTAACCCAACTTCCAACCCAACTTCCAGCCCAACTTCCAACCCAACTTCCAACCCAAATTCCAACCCAACTTCCAGCCCAACTTCCAACCCAATTTCCAACCCAACTTCCAACCCAACTTCCAACCCAACTTCCATCCCAACTTCCATCCCAACTTCCAATCCAACTTCCAACCCACGTTCCAACCCAGCTTTCAACCCAACTTCCAACCCAATTTCCGACCCAACTTCCAACCCAACTTCCAACCCAACATCCAACCCAATGTCTAAGCTAACTTCGAACCCAACTTCCAACCCAACATCCAACCCAACTTCCATCCCAACTTCCAATCCAACTTCCATCCGAACATCCATCCCAGCTTCCAACCCAACTTCCATCCCATCTTCCGACCCAACTTCCAACCCAACTTCCATCCCATCTTCAAATTCAAGTTTTAACCTATGTTCCAACCCAGCTTCCAACCCAAATTCCAACCAAACTTCCAACCGAACTTTGAACCCAACTTCCAGCCCAACTTGCAGCCCAACATCCAACCCAACTTCTAACCCAACTTCCAACCCAACTTCCAACCCAACTTCCAACCCAACTTCCATCCCAACTTCCAACCCAACTTCCATCCCAACTTCCATCCCAGCTTCCAAACCAACCTCTATCCCATCTTCCAACCCAACATCCAACCGAACTTCCAACCCAACTTTCAACTAAACTTCCAACCCATATTCCAACCCAACTTCCAACCCAACTTCCAACCCAACTTCCATCCCAGCTTCCAACCCAACTTCCAACCCACGTTCCAACCCAACTTTCAACCCAACTTCCAACCCAACTTCAAACCCAACTTCCAACGCAAGTTCCAACCCAACATCCAACCCAAAGTCTAACCCAACTTTTAACCCAACTTCCAACCCAACTTCCAACCGAAGTTCGACCCAACTTCCAACCCAACTTCCATCCCATCTTCCATCCCAGCTTCCAACCCAACTTCCATCCCATCTTCCAACCCAAATTCCAACCCAACTTCCATCCCAACTTCCAACTCAGCTTCCAACCCATGTTCCAATCCAGCTTCAAACCCAACTCCCATCCCAACTTCCAACCCAACTTCCAACCCAACCTTCAACCCAACTTGCAACTTAACATCCAACCCAACTTCTAGACCAACTTCCATCCCAAATTCCAACCCAACTTCCAACCCAACTTCCACCCCAACTTCCAATCCAACTTCCATCCCAACTTCCATCCCACCTTCCAACCCAACTTCCATCCCATCTTCCAACCCAACTTCCAACCCAACTCCTAATCCAACTTTCAACCCAACTTCCCACCCAAATTCCAACCCAACTTCCAACCCAACTTCCAACCCAACTTCCAACCCAACTTCCATCCCAACTTCTAGCCCAACTTCCAACCAAACTTCCAACCCAACTTACAACCCAACTTCAAACCCAACTTCCAACCCAACTTCCAACCAAGCGTCCAGACCAACTTCCAACCCAACTTCCATCCCAACTTCCATCCAAACTTCTAACCCAACTTCCATCCCAACTTCCAACCCAACTTCCAACCAAACTTCCAACCCGAGTACCAACTCAACTTCCAATCCAACTTCCAACCCAACTTCCAACCCACCTTCCAACCCCAATTCCGAACCAACTTCTGACCCAACTTCCAAACCAACTTCCAACCTAGCTTCCAACACAAATTCCAGCCCACCTTCCATCCCAACTTCCATCCAAAATTCCAACTCATCTTCCATCCCAACTTCCGACCCGACTTCCAAACCAACTTCCAACCCAACATCAATCCCAACTTCCAACCCAACTGCCAGCCCAACTTCCATCTCATTTTCCATCCCAACTTCCAACCCAACTTCCATCCAACCTTCCATCCCAGCTTTGAACCCAACTTCCAACCGGATTTCCATCCCAACTTCCAACCCAACTTCCAATCCAACTTCCAACCCATCTTCCATCCCAAAATCCAACCCAACTTCCAACCCAGCTTCCATCCCAACTTCCAACCCAACTTCCAACCCAACTTCCAACCTAACATTCAACCCAACATGCAAACCAACTTCCAACCCCACTTCCAACCCAACTTCCAACCCAACTTCCAACCTAACTTCCAACCCAACATCCAACCCAACTTCCAACCCCACTTCCAACCCAACTTCCAACCCAACTTCCATCCCAGCTTCCAACCCAACTTCCAACCCACGTTCCAACCCAACTTCCAACCCAACTTCCAACCTAACTTCCAACCCAACATCCAACCCAACTTCCAACCCCACTTCCAACCCAACTTCCAACCCAACTTCCATCCCAGCTTCCAACCCAACTTCCAACCCACGTTCCAACCCAACTTCCAACCCAACTTCCAACCTAACTTCCAACCCAACATCCAACCCAACTTCCAACCCCACTTCCAACCCAACTTCCAACCCAACTTCCATCCCAGCTTCCAACCCAACTTCCAACCCACGTTCCAACCCAACTTCCAACCCAACTTCCAACCTAACTTCCAACCCAACATCCAACCCAACTTCCAACCCCACTTCCAACCCAACTTCCAACCCAACTTCCATCCCAGCTTCCAACCCAACTTCCAACCCACGTTCCAACCCAACTTCCAACCCAACTTCCAACCTAACTTCCAACCCAACATCCAACCCAACTTCCAACCCCACTTCCAACCCAACTTCCAACCCAACTTCCATCCCAGCTTCCAACCCAACTTCCAACCCACGTTCCAACCCAACTTCCAACCCAACTTCCAACCTAACTTCCAACCCAACATCCAACCCAACTTCCAACCCCACTTCCAACCCAACTTCCAACCCAACTTCCATCCCAGCTTCCAACCCAACTTCCAACCCACGTTCCAACCCAACTTCCAACCCAACTTCCAACCCATCTTCCATCCCAAAATCCAACCCAACTTCCAACCCAGCTTCCATCCCAACTTCCAACCCAACTTCCAACCCAACTTCCAACCTAACATTCAACCCAACATGCAAACCAACTTCCAACCCCACTTCCAACCCAACCTCCAACCCAACATCCAAACCCACATCCAATCCAACTTCCAGTCCAACTTCCAACCCAACTTCCAACCCAACTTCCAATTTAACTTCCAACGACATTTCCAACCCAACTTCCATCCCAAGTTCCAACACAAATTCCAACCCAGCTTCCAACCCAACTTCCAACCCAACTTCCAATCCAAGTTCCA
The DNA here is from genome assembly GCA_023375785.1 of Penium margaritaceum. Taxonomy (NCBI): domain Eukaryota; kingdom Viridiplantae; phylum Streptophyta; class Zygnematophyceae; order Desmidiales; family Peniaceae; genus Penium; species Penium margaritaceum. The sequence continues at coordinate 242,689 of SZWC01000024.1, read as the reverse complement.
ATCCATATTTGAACCCAACTTCCAATCCAATGACCAACCCAAATTCCAACTCAACTTCCAACCCAACTTCAAACCAAACTTCCAACCCAACTTCTAACCCAACTTCCAACCCAACTTCTAGCCCCACTTATATTCCAACTTCCATCCCAACTTCCAACCCAACTTCCATCCCAACTTCTAGCCCAACTTCCAACCCAAATTCCAGCCCAACTTCCAGCCCAACTTTTAACCCAACTTCCTGTATAACTTTCAACCCAACTTCCAACCTAACTTCCAATCCAACTTCCAACCTAGCTTCAAACCCAACATCCAATCCAAGTTCCAGCCCAACATCGAGCCCAACTTCCAACCGACTTCCAACCCAACTTGCAATCAAGACTTCTATCCCAACTTCCAACCCATTTTCCAACCCAAATTCCAACCCAACTTCCAAACCAGCTTCCAACCCAAAATTCAACCCAAATTGCAACCCAGCTTTAATCCCAACTTCCATCCCAACTTCCAACTCAACTTATATCCCAACTCCCAACCAAACTCCCAACCCAACTCCCAGCCCAACGTCTACAACCCAACTTCCAACCCAACTTCCAATCGAGCTTCCAACCCAACTTCCAACCCAACTCCCAACCCAACTTCCAGTTAAACTTCCAATCAAACTTTCAGCCCAACTTCCAATCCAACTTTCATCCCATTTTCCATCCCATCTTCCAACCCAACTTCCATCCCAACTTCCATCCCAACTTTCAACTTAACTTCAATCCCAACTTCCAACCCAACTTCCAACCCAACTCCCAGCCCAACGTCTACAACCCAACTTCCAACCCAACTTCCAACCCAACTTCTAGGCCAACTTCCAATCCAACTTTTAGCCCAACTTCCAACCCAACTTCCATCCCATTTTACATCCCATTTTCCAACCCAACTTCCATCCCCAATTCCATCCCAACTTCCAACCCAACTTTCAACCCGATTTCCAGCCCAGCATCCAACCCATCTTCCATCCCAATTTCCATCCCAACTTCCATGCCAACATCCAACCCAACTTCCAACCCAGCTTCCAATTAAACTTCCATCACAACTTCCAACCCAACTTCCAACCCAACTTCTAACCCAACTTCTAACCCAACTTTCAGCCCAACATCCAACCCAACTTCCAACCCAACTTCCAACCCAACTTCCAACCCAACTTCCAACCCAACGTCCAACCCAACTTCCAACCCAACTTCCAACCCAACTTTCAGCCCAACATCCAACCCAACTTCCAACCCAACTTCCAACCCAACTTCCAACCCAACTTCCAACCCAACGTCCAACCCAACTTCCAACCCAACTTCGAACCCAACTTCCAACCCAACTTCCAGCTCAGCTTCCAACCCAACTTCTAACCCAACTTCCAACCCAACTTCCAACCCACCCTCAACCCAATATCCCACCCAACCTTTAACCAAACTTCCAATCCAACTTCCAACCCAACCTCCAACCCAACTGCCACCCCACCTTCCAACCCAACTTCCATCCCAACTTCCATCCGAACTTAGAACCCAACTTCCATCCCAACTTCCAACCCATGTTGCAACCCAACTTTCAACCCAATTTCCAACCCAAATTCCAACCCAACTTCCAACCCAACTTCCAACCCAACTTCCAATCCAACATCCAAACCACAATCTAAGCCAACTTCCAACCCAAGTTCAAACCCAGCCTCCAACCCAACTTCCAGCCCCACTTTCATCCCAACTTCCATCCCATCTTCCAACCCAACTTCCATCCGAACTTCTAACCCAAATTCCAGCCCAACTTCCAGCATAACGTCCAACCCAACTTCCAACCCAACTTCCAGTACAACTTCCAGTATAACTTCCAACACAACTTCCAACCTAACTTCCAATCCAACTTCCAACCTAGCTTCCAACTCAACTTCCACTCCAAGTTCCAGCCCAACATTGAGCCCAAATTCCAACGAACTTCCAACCCAACTTGTAATGAAAACTTCTATCACAACTTCCAACCCATTTTCCAACCCAACTTCCAACCCAACTTCCAAATAAGCTTCCACCCCAACTTCCAACCCAAATTGCAACCCAGCTTCCATCCCAACTTCCATCCCAACTTCCAGCTCAACTTCAATCCCAACTGCCAGCCCAACATCTACAACCCAACTTCCAACCCAACTTCCAATCCAGCTTCCAACCAAACTGCCAACCCAACTTCCAACCCAGCTTCTAGGCCAACTTCCAATCCAACTTTCAGCCCAACATCCAACCCAACTTCCATCCCATTTTACATCCCATTTTCTAACCCAACATCCATCCCAAATTTCATCCCAACTTCCAACGCAACTTTCAACCCAATTTCCAGCCCAGCTTCCAACCCATCTTCCATCCCAATTTCCAGCCCAATTTCCATACCAACATCCAACCCAATTCCAACCCAGCTTCCAACCGAACTTCCATCCCAACTTCCAACCCAACTTCCAACCCAACTTCCAGCCCAACTTCCAAGCCAACTTCCAACCCAACTTCCAACCCAACTTCCAACCCAACTTCCAACCCAACGTCCAACCCAACTTCCATCCCAACTTCGAACCCAACTTCCAACCCAACTTTCAACTCAGCTTCCAACCCAACTTCCAACCAAACTTCCAGCCCAACTTCCAACCCAACCTCCAACCCAACTTTCACCCAAACTTCCAACCCAACTTCCATCCCAGTTTCCATCCCAACTTCGAACCCAACTTCCATCCCAAGTTCTAACCCATGTTGCAACCCAACTTTCAACCCAACTTCCAATCCAACTTCCAGCCCAACTTCCGAGCCAACGTCCAACCCAACTTCCAACCCAACATCCAAACCACCTTCTTAACCAGTTTCCAACCCAAGTTCCAACGCAACATCCAACCCAACTTCCACCCCAACTTCCAACCCAACTTCCATCCCAACTTCCATCCCAGCTTCCTGCCCAACTTCCATCCCATCTTCCAACCCAACTTCCAACCCAACTTCCAACCCAGCTTCCAGCCCCACTTTCATCCCAACTTCCATCCCAAATTCCAACCCAACTTCCATCCGAACTTCTACCCCAATTTCCAACCCAGCTTCCAGCCCAACGTCCAACCAAACTTCCAACCCAACTTCCAGTACAACTTCCAACCCAACTTCCAACCCAACTTCCAACCTAACTTCCAACCCAACTTCCAACCTAGCTTCAAACTCAACTTCCAATCCAAGTTCTAGCCCAACATTGAGCCCAAATTCCAACGAACTTCCAACCCAACTTGTAATCAAAACTTCTATCCCAACTTCCAACCCATTTTCCAATCCAACCTCCAACCCAACTTCTAAACCAGCTTCCAAGCCAACTTCCAACCCAAATTGCAACCCACCTTCCATCCCAACTTCCATCCCAACTTCCAACTCAACTTCCATCCCAACATCCAACCCAACTTCCAATCCAACTCCCAGCCCAACGTCTACAACCCAACTTCCAACCCAACTTCCAATCCAGCTTCCAACCCAACTTCCATCCCAACTTCCATCCCAACATCCAACCCAACTTCCAATCCAACTCCCAGCCCAACGTCTACAACCCAACTTCCAACCCAACTTCCAATCCAGCTTCCAACCCAACTTTCAACCCAACTTCCAACCCAACTCCGAGGCCAACTTCCAATCCAACTTTCAACCCAACTTCCAACCCAACTTCCATCCCATTTTCCATCCCATTTTCCAACCCAACTTCCATCCCAACTTCCATCCCAACTTCGGACTCAACTTGCATCCCAACTCATTCCCAACTTCCAACCCAACTCCCAGCCCAGCTCTACAACCCAACTTCCAGCCCAACCTCTAATCCAGCTTCCATCCCAACTTCCAACCCAGCTTCCAACCCAACTTCTAGGCCAACTTCCAATCCAACTTTCTGCCCAATTTCCAACCCAACATCCATCCCATTTTACATCCCATTTTCCAACCCAACTTCCATCCCAAATTCCATCCCAACTTCCAACCCAACTTTCAACCCAATTTCCAGCCCACCTTCCAATCCATCTTCCATCCCAATTTCCAACCCAACTTCCATACCAACATCCAACCCAACTTCCAACCCAGCTTCCAACCGAACTTCCATCCCAATTTCCAAACCAACTTCCAACCCAACTTCTAACCCAACTTCCAACCCAACGTCTAGCCCAACTTCCAGCCCAACTTCCAACCCAACTTCCAACCCAACTTCCAACCCAACTTCCAACCCAACTTCCAACCCAACTTCCAACCCAACTTCCAACCCAACTTCCAACCCAACCTCCAACCCAACTTCCAGCGCAACTTCGAACCCAAGTTCCAACCCAACCTCCAACCCAACTTCCACCCCAACTTCCAACCCAACTTCCATCCAAACCTCCATCCCAGATTCCAGCCCAACTTCCATCCCATCTTCCAACCCAACTTCCAACCCAGCTTCCAACCCAGCTTCCAGCCCCACTTTCATCCCAACTTCCATCCCAACTTCCAACCCAACTTCCATCCGAACTTCAAGCCCAACTTCCAACCCAACTTCCAGTCCAACGTCCAACCCAAATTCCAACCCAACTCCCAGAACAACTTCCAACCCAACTTCCAACCTAACTTCCAAACCAGCTTCCAACCTAGCTTCCAACCCAACTTCCAATCCAAGTTCCAGCCCAACATCGAGCCCAACTTCCAACCACCTTCCAACCCAACTTGCAATCAAATCTTCTATCCCAACTTCCAACCCAACTTCCATCCCAACTTCCATCCCAACTTCCAACCCAACTTCCAACCCATCTTCCAATCCAGCCTCTAACCCAACTTCCAATCCAACTTCCAACCCAACTTCCAACCCAACCTCCAACCTAACTTCCACCCCAACTTCCAACCCAACTTCCATCCCAACTTCCATCCCAACTTCGAACCCAACTACCATCCCAACTTGCAGCCCATGTTGCAACCCAACTTTCAACCTCACTTCCAACCCAACTTCCAATCCAACTTCCAACGCAAATTCCAACAAAACTTCCAACCCAACATCCAAACCACCTTCTAACCCAACATCGAGCCCAAGTTCCAACCCAACCTCCAACCCAACTTCCACCCCAACTTCCAACCCGACTTCCATCCTAACTTCCATCCTAGCTTCCAGCCCAACTTCCATCCCATCGTCCAATCCAACTTCCAACCCAACATCCAAGCAAACTTCTAGCCCCACTTTCATCCCAACTTCCATCCCAACTTCCAATCCAACTTCCATCCCAACTTCCAGCCCAACTTCCAACCCAACTTCCAACCCAACTTCCAACCCAACTTCCAACCCAACGTCCAACCCAACTTCCAACCCAAATTCGAACCCAACTTCCAACCCAACTTCCAACTCAGCTTCCAATCCAACTCCCAACCCAACTTCCAACCCTACTTCCAACCCAACTTCCAACCCATCCTCAACCCAACATCCAACTCAACCTTTAACCAAACCTCCAACCCTAATTCCACCCCAACCTCCAACCCAACTTCCATCCCAACATCCAACCCAACATCCATCCCAACCTCCATCCCAACTTCGAACCCAACTTCCATCCCAACTTCGAATGCATGTTGCAACCCAACTTTCAGCCCAACTCCCAACCCAACTTCCAACCCAACTTCCAACCCAACTTCCAACGCAACTTCCAACCCAACATCAAAACCACCTTCTAGCCCAACTTCCAACCCACCTTTCAACCCAACCTCCAACCCAAATTCCACCCGAACTTCCAACCCAACTTCCAACCCAACTTCCATCCCATCTTCCAACCCAACTTCCACCCAAACTTCCGACCCAACTTTCAACCCAAATTCCAACCCAACTTCCAACCAAACCTCCAACCCAACTTCCAACCCAACTACCAACCCAATTTCCAACCCATTTTTCATCCCAACATCCAGCCCAACTTCCAACCAAAGTTCCAGCCCATCTTCCAACCCAACTTCAAACCCAACTTCCAACCCAACTTCCAACCCAACTTCCAAGCAAACTTCCAACACAACTTCTAACCCAACTTCTAGGCCAACTTCCAATCCAACCTTTAGCCCAATTTCCAACCCAACTTCCATCCCATTTTCCATCCCATCTCCATCCCAACTTCCATGGCAACTTCCAACTCAACTTCCATGCCAACTTCCAACCCAATTTCCAACCCAAATCCCAGCCCAACTTCTACAACCCAACTTCCAACCCAAATTCCAATCCAGCTTCCAACCCAACATCCAACCCAACTTCCAACCCAACTTATAGGCCAACTTCCAATCCATCATTCAGCCCAACTTCCAACCCAACTTCCATCCCATTTTACATCCCATTTTCCAACCCAACTTCCATCCCAAATTCCATCCCAACTTCCAACCAAACTTTCAACCCAATTTCTAGCCCAGCTTCCAACCCATCTTCCATCCCAATTTCCAACCCAACTTCCATACCAACTTCCAACCCAACTTCCAGCCCACTTGCAGCGCAACTTCCAACCCAACTTCCAAGCCAACATCCAACCCAACTTCCAGCCCAACTTCCAACCCAACGTCCAACCCAACTTCCAACCAAACTTTGAACCCAACATCCAACCCAACTTCCAACTCAGCTTCCAACCCAAATTCCAACCAAACTTCTAACCCATCTTCCAACCCAGCTTCCAACCCACCCTCAACCCAATATCCAACCCAACCTTTAACCAAACTTCCAACCCAACTTCCAACCCAACCTCCAACCCAACTTCCACGCCAACTTCCAACCCAACTTCCATCCCAACTTCCATCCCAATTTCGAAGCCAACTTCCATCCCAACTTCCAACCCATGTTGCAACCCAACTTTCAACCCAACTTCCAACCCAACTTCCAACCCAACATCCAACCCAACTTCCAACCCAACATCCAAACCACCTTCTAACCCAACTTCCAACCCAAGTTCCAACCCAACCTCCAACCCAAATTCCAGCCCAACTTCCAACCCAACTTCCATCCCAACTTCCATCCCAGCTTCCAGCCCAACTTCCATTCCATCTTCCAACCCAACTTCCAACCAAGCTTCCAACCCAGCTTCCAGCCCCACTTTCATCCCAACTTCCATCCCATCTTCCAACTTAACTTCCATCCAAACTTCCAGCCCAACTTTTAGTCCAACTTCCAGCCCAACTTCCAACCCAACTTCTAACCCAACTTTCAGTACAACTTCCAACCTAACTTCCAACCCAACTTCCAACCTAGCTTCCAACTCAACTTCCAATCCAAGGTCCAGCCCAACATCGAATCCAACTTCCAACCAAGTTCCAACCCAACTTCCATCCCATTTTACATCCCATTTTCCATCCCAACATCCATCCCAAGTTTCATCCCAACTTCCAACCCAACTTTCAACCCCATTTCCAGCCCAGCTTCCAACCCATCTTCCATCCCAATTTCCAACCCAACTTCCAACCCAGCTTCGAAGCGAACTTCCATCCCAACTTCCAACCCAACTTCCAACCCAACTTCTAAACCAACTTCCAACCCAACTTCCAGCCCAACTTCCAAGCCAACTTCCAAGCCAACTTCCAACCCAACTTCCAACCCAACTTCCAAGCCAACGTCCAAACCAACTTCCATCCCAACTTCGAACCCAACTTCCAACCCAACTTCCAACTCAGCTTCCAACCCAACTTCCAACCAAACTTCCAGCCCAACTTCCAACCCAACCTCCAACCCAACTTCCAACCCAACTTCCAACCCAACTTCCATCCCAGTTTCCATCCCAACTTGGAACCCAACTTCCATCCCAACTTCCAACCCATGTTGTAACCCAACTTTCAACCCAACTTCCAACCCAACTTCCAGTCCAACTTCCGACCCAACGTCCAACCCAACTTCCAACCCAACATCCAAACCACCTTCTAACCCAGTTTCCAACCCAAATTCCAACCCAACCTTCAACCCAACTTCCACCCCAACTTCCAAGCCAACTTCCATCCCAACTTCCATCCCAGCTTCCTGCCCAACTTCCATCCCATCTTCCAACCCAACTTCCAACCCAACTTCCAACCCAACTTTCAGCCCCACTTTCATCCCAACTTCCATCCTAACTTCCAACCCAACTTCCATCCGAACTTCTACCCCAACTTCCAACCAGCTTCCAGCCCAACGTCCAACCCAACTTCCAACCCAACTTCCAGTACAACTTCCAACCCAACTTCCAACCTAACTTCCAACCCACCTTGTAATCAGAACTTCTATCCCAACTTCCAACCCATTTTCCAACCCAACCTCCAACCCAACTTCCAAACCAGCTTCTAAGCTAACTTCCAAACCAAATTGCAACCCACCTTCCATCCCAACTTCCATCCCAAGTTCCAACTCAACTTCCATCCCAACTTCCAACCCAACTTCCAATCCAACTCCCAGCCTAACGTCTATAACCCAACTTCCAACCCAACTTCCAATCCAGCTTCCAACCCAACTTCCAACCCCACTTCCAACCCAACTCCGAGGCCAACTTCCAATCCAACTTTCAGCCCAACTTCCAACCCAACTTCCATCCCGTTTTCCATCCCATTTTCCAACCCAACTTCCATCCCAACTTCCATCCCAACTTCCGACTCAACTTCCATCCCAACTCTTTCCCAACTTCCAACCCAACTCCCAGCCCAGCTTCTACAACCCAACTTCCAGCCCAACATCCAATCCAGCTTCCAACCCAACTTCCAACCAAGCTTCCAACCCAACTTCTAGGCCAACTTCCAATCCAACTTTCAGCCCAATTTCCAACCCAAATTCCATCCCATTTGACATCCCATTTCCAACCCAACTTCCATCCCAAATTCCATCCCAACTTCCAAACCAACTTTCAACCCAATTTCCAGCCCAGCTTCCAACCCATCTTCCATCCCAATTTCCAATCCAACTTCCATACCAACATCCAACCCAACTTCCAACCCAGCTTCCAACCGAACTTCCATCACAACTTCCAACCCAACTTCCAACGCAACTTCTAACCCAACTTCCAACCCAACCTCTAGCTCAACTTCAAACCCAACTTCCAACCCAACTTCCAACCCAACTTCCAACCCAACTTGCAACCCAACGTCCAACCCAATTTCCTACCCAACTTCGAACCCAAATTCCAACAAAACTTCCAACTCAGCTTCCAACCCAACTTCCAACCCAACTTCCAACCCAACTTCCAACCCAACTTCCAACCCAACTTCCGACCCACCCTCAACCCAATATTTAACCCAACCTTTAACAAAACTTCCAACCCAACTTCCAACGCAACCTCAAACCCAACTTCCAGCCCAACTTCCAACCAAAATTCCATCCCAACTTCCATGCCAACTTCGAACCCAACTTCCATCGCAACTTCCAACCCATGTTGCAACTTAACTCTCAACCCAACTTCCAACCCAACTTCCAACCCAACTTCCAACCCAACTTCCAACCCAACTTCCAACCCAACTTCCAACCCAACATTCAAACCACCTTCTAACCCAAATTCCGAACCAAGTTCCAACCCAACCTCCAACCCAACTTCCACCCCAACTTCCAACCCAGCTTCCATCCAAACTTCCATCCCAGATTCCAGCCCAACTTTCATGCCATCTTCGAGCCCAACTTCCAACCCAGCTTCCAACCCAACTTCCAGCCCCACTTTCATCCCAACTTCCATCCCAACTTCCAACCCAACTTCCAATCCAGCCTCTAACCCAACTTCCAACCCAGCTTCCAACCCAACTTCCAGCCCCACTTTCATCCCAACTTCCATCCCAACTTCCAACCCAACTTCCAATCCAGCCTCTAACCCAACTTCGAACCTAACTTCCAACCCAACTTCCAACCCAACCTCCAACCCAACTTCCACCCCAACTTCCAACCCAACTTCTGTCGCAACTTCCATCCCAACTTCGAACCCAACTACCATCCCAACTTGCAGCCCATGTTGCAACTCAACTTTCAACCTCACTTCCAACCCAACTTCCAATCCAACTTCCAACGCAACTTCCAACCAAACTTCCAACCCAACATCCAAACCACCTTCTAGCCCAACTTCCAGCCCAAGTTCCAACCCAACCTCCAACCCAACTTCCACCCCAACTTCCAACCCAACTTCCATCCCAACTTCCATCCCAGCTTCCAGCCCAAATTCCATCCCATCGTCAAACCCAACTTCCAACCCAACTTCCAAGTAAACGTCTAGCCCCATTTTCATCCCAACTTCCATCTCAACTTCCAACCGAACTTCCATCCCAATTTCCAACCCAACTCTCACCCCAACTTCTTCAACTCAACTTCCAACCCAACTTCCAATCCAGCTTCCAACCCAACTTCCAACCCAACTTCCATCCCAACTTCCAGGCCAACTTCCAATCCAACTTTTAGTCCAACTTCCAACCCAACTTCCAGCCCATTTTACATCTCATTTTCCAACCCAACTTCCATCCCAAATTCCATCCCATTTTCCAGTCCATATTTCAACCCAATTTCCAGCCCAGCTTCCAACCGATCTTCCATCCAAATTTCCAACCCAACTCCCATACCAACATCCAACCCAACTTCCAACCCAGCTTCCAACCAAACTTCCATCCCAACTTCCAACCCAGCTTCTAACCCAACTTCCAACCCAACTTCTAGCCCAACTTCCAGCCCAACTTCCAACCCAACATGCAACCCAGCTTCCACCCCAACTTCAAACCCAACTTCCAACCCAACTTCTAGCCCAACTTCCAGCCCAACTTCCAACCCAACATGCAACCCAGCTTCCACCCCAACTTCAAACCCAACTTCCAACCCAACATCCAACCCAACGTCCAACCCAACTTCCAACCCAACTTCGCACCCAACTTCCAGCCCAACTTCCAACTCAGCTTCCAATCCAACTCCCAATCCAACTTCCAACCCTACTTCCAACCCAACTTCCAACCCACCCTCAACCCAACATCCAACTCAACCTTTAACCAAACGTCCAACCCTACTTCCACCCCAACCTCCAACCCAACTTCCACCCCAACTTCCAAACCAACTTCCATCCCAACCTCCATCCGAACTTCGAACCCAACTTCCATCCCAACTTCCAATCCATGTTGCAACCCAACTTTCAGCCCGACTTCCAACCCAACTTCCAGCCCAACTTCCAACCCAACTTCCAACGCAACTTCCAACCCAACATCCAAACCACCTTCTAACCCAACTTCCAACCCAACTTTCAACCCAATCTCCAACCCAACTTCCACCCGAACATCCAACCCAACTTCCAACCCAACTTCCAACGCAACTTCCAACCCAACATCCAAACCACCTTCTAACCCAACTTCCAACCCAACTTTCAACCCAATCTCCAACCCAACTTCCACCCGAACATCCAACCCAACTTCCAACCAAACTTCCATCCCATCCTCCAACCCAACTTCCACCCAAACTTCCGACCCAACTTTCAACCCAAATTCCAACCCAGCTTCCAACCAAACTTCCAACCCAACCTCCAACCCAACAACCAACCCAATTTCCAACCCATTTTTCATCCCAACATCGAGCCCAACTTCCAACCAAAGTTCCAGCCCATCTTCCAACCCAAATTCAAACCCAACTTCCAACCCAACTTCCAACCCAGCTTCCAACCCAACTTCCAACCCAACTTCCAGACCAACTTCTAGGCCAACTTCCAATCCAACCTTTAGCCAAATTTCCAACCCAACTTCCATCCCATTTTCCATCCCATTTTCCAACCCAACTTCCATCCCAGCTTCCATGGCAACTTCCAACTCAACTTCCATGCCAACTTCCAACCCAACTTCCAACCCAACTCCCAGCCCAACTTCTAAAACCCAACTTCCAACACAACTTCCAATCCAGCTTCCAACCCAACATCCAACCCAACATCCAACCCAACTATTAGGCCAACTTCCAATCCAACATTCAGCCCACCTTCCAACCCAACTGCCATCCCATTTTACATCCCATTTTCCAACCCAACTTCCATCCCAAATTCCATCCCAACTTCCAACCAAACTTTCAACCCGATTTCTAGCCCAGCTTCCAAACCATCTTCCATCCCAATTTCCAACCCAACTTCCATACCAACATCCAACCCAACTTCCAACCCAGCTTCGAACCAAAATTCCATCCCAACTTCCAACCCAACTTCCAACCCAACGTCCAGCCCAACTTGCAGCGCAACTTCCAACCCAACTTCCAACCCAACGTCCAACCCAACTTCCCACCCAACTTCGAACCCAATTTCCAACCCAACTTCCAGCTCAGCTTCCAACCCAACTTCCAACCAAACTTCCAACCCAACTTCCAACCCAACTTCCAACCCACCCTCAACCCAATATCCAACCCAACCTTTAACCAAACTTCCAACACAACTTCCAACCCATCTCCAACCCAACTTCCATCCCAATTTCGAACCCAACTTCCATCCCAACTTCCAGCCCATCTTGCAACCCAACTTTCAACCCAACTTCCAACCCAACTTCCAACCCAACTCCCAACCCAACTTCCAACCCAACTTCCAACCCATCATCCAAACCACCTTCTAACCCAACTTCCAACCCAAGTTCCAACCCAACCTCCAACCCAAATTCCAGCCCAACTGCCAACCCAACTTCCATCCCAACTTCCATCCCAGCTTCGAGCCCAACTTCCATTCCATCTTCTAACCCTACTTCCAACCCAGCTTCCAACCCAGCTTCCAACCCCACTTTCATCCCAACTTCCATCCCAGTTTCCAACCCAACTTCCATCCAAACTTCCAGCCCAACTTCCAACACAACTTCCAGCCCAACGTCCAACCCAACTTCTAACCCAACTTTCATTACAACTTCCAAACTAACTTCCAACCCAACCTCCATTCTAGCTTCCAACCCAACATCTAGCCCAGCTTCCAACCCAAATTGCAACCCAGCTTCCATCCCAACTTCCATCCCAACTTCCAACCCAACTTCCAACCCAACTGCTTGGCCAACGTCTACAACCCAACTTCCAACCCAACTTCCAATCCAGGTTCCAAACGAACTTCCAACCCAACTTCCAACCCAACTTCCTGGCCAATTTCCAATCCAAGTTTCAGCCCAAGTTCCAACCCAACTTCCATCCCATTTTCCATTCCATTTTCCAACCCAACTTCCATCCTTGCTTCCATCCCAACTTCCAACTCAACTTCCATCCCAGCTTCCAACCCAACTTCCAACCCATCTCCCAACCAAACTAGTACAACCCAACTTCCAACCCAACCTCCAATCCAGCTTCCAACCCAACTTCCAACCCAACATCTAGGCCAACTTCCAATCCAACGTTCAACCCAACTTCCAACCCAACTTCCATCCCATTTACATCCCATTTTCAAACCCAAATTCCATCCCAGATTCCATCCCAACCTCCAACCCAACTTTCAACCCAATCTCCAGCCAAGCTTCCAACCTGGCTTCCAACCCAACTTCCAACCCAACTTCCATCCCCGCTTCCAACCCAACTTCCAACCCAGCTTCCAACCGAACTTCCATCCCAACTTCCAACCCAACTTCCAACCTAACTTCTAACCTTACTTCCAATCCAACTTCCAGCCCAACTTCCAACCCAACTTCCAACCCAACTTCCAAACCAACTTCCAACCGAACTTCCAACCCAACGTCCAACCCAACTTCCAACCCAGCTTCCAACTCAGCTTCCAACCCAAACCCAACTTCCAACCGAACTTCCAACCTGACTTCCAACTCACCCTAAACCCTATATCCAACCCAACCTTAACCAAAATTCCAACCCAACTTCCAACCCAACCTCTAACCCAACTTCCATCCTAACTTCCAACCCAACTTCCATTCCAATTTCCATCCCAACTTTGAACCCATTTTCCTTCCCAACTTCCAACCCATGTTGTAACCCAACTTTCCAACCCAACTTCCAACCCAACTTCCAACCCAACATCCAAACCACCTTCTAACCCAACTTCCAATCCAAGTTCCAACCCAACCTCCAACCCAACTTCCACCCCAACTTCCAATCCAACTTCCATCCGAACTTCCATCCCAACTTCCAGCCCAACTTCCATCCCATCTTCCAACCCAACTTTCAACCCAGCTTCCATCCCAACTTCCAGTGCCACTTCCATCCCAACTTCCATCCCAACTTCCAACCCAACTTCCATCCGAACTTCCAGCCCAACTTCCAACCCAATTTCCAGCCCTACGTCAAACCAAACTTCCAACCCAACTTCCAGTACAACTTCCAACCCAACTTCCGACCTTAGTTTCAACCCAACTTCCAACTTAGCTTCCAACCCAACTTCCAATCCAAGTTCCAGTCCAACATCGAGCCCAACATCCAAACACCTTCCAACCCAACTTGCAATCAAAACTTCTATCCCAACGTCCAACCCATTTTCCAGGCCAACTTCCAACCCAACTTCCAAACCTGCTTCCAGCCCAACTTCCAACCCAACTTCCAAACCAGCTTCCATCCCAACTTCCATCCCAACTTCCAGCTCAACTTCCATCCCAACATCCAACCCAACTTCCAACACAACTCCCAGCCCAATGTCTATAACCCAACTTCCAATCCAACTTCCAATCCAGCTTCCAACCCAACTTCCAACACAACTTCCAACCCAACTTCCAGCCCAACCTCCAACCCAACTTCCACCCTAACTTCCAACCCAAATTCCATCCCACCTTCCATCCCAACTTCGAGCCCAACTTCCATCCCAACTTGCAACCCATGTTGCAACCCAACTTTCAACCCAACGTCCAACCCAACTTCCAACCCAACTTCCAACCCAACCTCCAACCCAACTTCCAACCCTGTTTCGAAACCACCTTGTAACCCAACGTCCAACCCAAGTTCCAACCCAACCTCCAACCCAACTTCCAACCCTGCTTCCAACCCAACTTCCATCCCAACTTCCATCCCAGCTTCCAGCCCAACTTCCATCCCATCTTCCAACCCAACTTCCAACCCAACTACCAACCCAACTTCCAGCCTCACTTTCATCCCACCTTCGATCCCAACTTCCGACCCAACTTCCATCAGAACTTCCAGCCCAACTTCCAACCCAACTTCCAGCCCAGTGTCCAACCCAACTTCCAATACAACTTCTAGTACAACGTCCAACCCAATTTCCAACGTAACTTCCAACCCAACCTCCAACCTAGCTTCCAACGCAACTTCCAATCCAACTTCCAATCCAACTTGCTATCAAAACTTCTATCCCAGCTTTCAACCCATTTTCCAACCCAACTTCTAACCCAACTTCCATACCAGCTTCCAACCCAACTTCCAACCCAAATTGCAACCCAGTTCCACCCCAACTTCCATCCCAACTCCCAACTCAACTTCCATCCCAATTCCAACCCAATATCCAACCCAACTTCCAGCCCAACGTCTACAACCCAACTTCACACCAAACTTCCAACCTAGCTTCCAACCCAACTTCCAGCCCAACTTCCAATCCAACTTCCAACCCACTTTCCTTCCCAAATTCCAACCCAACTTCCAACCCAGCTTCCATCATAACTTCCAACCTAACTTTCAACCCAACATCCAACCCAACTTCCAACCCCACTTCCTACACAACTTCCAACCCAACATCCAACCCCACATCGAAACCAACTTATAGTCCAACTCCCAATCCAACTTCCAGCCCAACTTCCAACCACATTTCCAACCCAACTTCCATCCCAACTTCAAACACAACTTCCAACCCAGCTTCCAACCCAACTTCCCATCCAAGTTCCAACCAATCTTTGAACTCAACTTCCAACCCATTGTCCAACCCAAATTCCAACTCGACTTCCAACCCAACTTCGAACCAAACTTACAACCTAACTTTCAACACAACTTCCAGTCCCACTTTCATCTCAACTTCCATCCAAACTTCCAACCCAACTTCCACCCCAACTTCTAGTACAACTTCCAACCCAACTTCCAACCTAACTTCCAGCCCAACCTCCAACCTAGCTTCCAACCCAACTTCCAATCCAAGTTTAAGCCCAACATCGAGCCCAACTTCCAACCAACTTCCAACCCAACTTGCAATCAAAACTTCTATCCCAACGTCCAACCAGTGTTTCAACCCAACTTCCAACCCAACTTCCAAACCAGCTTCCAATCCAACTTGCAACCCAAATTGCAACCCAGCTTCCATCCCAACTTCCTTCCCAACTTCCAACTCAACTTCCATCCACACTTCCAACCCAACTTCAAACCCAACTCCCAGCCCAATCTCTACAACCCAACTTCCAACCGATCTTCTCATCCAGCTTCAAACCCAACTTCCAACCCAACTTCCAGGCCAACTTCCAATCCAACTTTAAGCCCAACTTCCAACCCAACTTCCATCCCATTTTACATCCCATTTTCTAACCCAACCTCCAATTCAAATTCCATCTAAACTTCCAACCCAAATTTCAACCCAATTTCCAAACCAGCTTCCAACCCATCTTCCATCCCAATTTCCAACCCAACCTCCATACCAACATCCAACCCAACTTCCAGCCCAACTTCCAACCGAACTTCCATCCCAACTTCCAACCCAGCTTCCAACTCAACATCCAACCCTACTTCCAGCCCAACTTCCAGCCCAACATCCAACCCAACTTCCTACCCAACTTCCAACCCTACTTCCAACCCAACTTCCAACCCACCCTCAACCCAACATCCAACCCAACCTTTAACCAAACGTCCATCCCAACTT
Organism: Penium margaritaceum; assembly: GCA_023375785.1. Lineage (NCBI taxonomy): Eukaryota > Viridiplantae > Streptophyta > Zygnematophyceae > Desmidiales > Peniaceae > Penium > Penium margaritaceum. Next base: position 225,993 of record SZWC01000024.1, on the reverse strand, counting down.
CCAACCCAACCTCCAACCCAACTTCCACCCCAACTTCCTCCCAACTTCCATCCCAACTTCCATCCCAGCTTCGAACCCAACTTCCATCCCAACTTCCAACCCATGTTGCACAATTGCAACCCAACTTCCAATCCAACTTCCAACCCAACTTCCAACCCAACTTCCAACCCAACTTCCAACCCAACATCCAAACCACCTTCTAGCCCGTTTTCCAACCCAAATTCCAACCCAACCTCCAACCCAACATCCACCCTAACTTCCAACCCAGCTTCCAACCCAACTTCCATCCCAGCTTCAAGCCCAACTGCTATCCCATCTTCCAACCCAACTTCCAACCCAACTTCCAACCCAACTTTCAACCCAAGTTCCAACCCAACATTCAACCCAACTTCTAACCCAACTTCCAAACCAACTTCCAACCCAACTTCCATCCCAACTTCCACTCCAACTTCCAACCCAACTTCCATCCCAGCCTCCATCCCAGCTTCCAACCCAACTTCCATCCCATCTTCCAACCTTACTTCCAACCAAACTTCCAACCCAACTTTCAACCCAAATTCCAGCCTAACTTTCAACCCAACTTCCAACCCAACTTCCAACCCAACTACCAACACAACTTCCAACCAATTTTTCATCCCAACATCCAGCCCAACTTCCAACCAGACTTCCAGCCCAACTTCCAACCCAACTTCAAGCCCAACTTCCAACCCAACTTCCAGCCCAACGACCAACGCAACGTTCAACCCAACTTCCATCACAACTTCCATCCAAACTTCTAACCCTGTTTCCATCCCAACTTTCAACCCTACTTCCAACCGAAATTCCAACCCTAATACCAACCTTAATTCCAACAAAACTTCCAAACCAACTTCCGATCCAACTTCCAAACCAACTTCCAACCCAGCTTCCACCCCAAATTCCAGCCCACCTTCCATCCCAACTTCCATCCAAACTTCCAACTCAACTTCCATCCCAACTTCCAACTCAACTTCTACACCAACTTCCAACCCAACTTCCAACCCAACTTCGAACCCAACTTCCAACCAAACTTAAAACCCAACTTCCATCCCATTTTCCATCCCAACTTCCAACCCAAATTCCATCCCACTTTCCATCCCAACTTCAAATCCAACTTTCAACCCAACTTCCAACTGGACTTCCAACCCAACTTCCAACCCAACTTCAATCCCAAATTCCAACCCAACTTCCAACACAGCTTCCATCCCAACTTCCAACCTAACTTTCAATCCAACATCCACCCCAACTTCCAACCCAACTTCCAACCCAACTTCCAACCCAGCATCCAACCCAAATTCAAGTCCAACATCCAACCTAACTTCCAACCCAACATCCAACCCAACTTCCAATACAACTTCCAACCCAACTTCCAACCCAACTTCCAGCCCAACTTCCAACCCAACGTCCATGCCAACTTCCAACACAACTTCCAATCCAGCTTCCAACCCAACTTCCAGTTGGCACCACTCCGAAACCAGTTCGCACCACTCAGCAACCAGTTCGAATCACTCCGCAACCAGTTCGCACCACTCCGCAACCAGTGCGCACCACTCCGCAACCAGGTCACACTTCTTTGCAACCAGTTCGCACCACTCCACAACCAGTTTGCACCACTTCGCAACCAGTTTGCACCACTGTGCAACCAGTTCGCTTCACACCGCAACCAGTTTACAGCACTCCGCAACCAGTTCGTACCAAGCCGCAACCAGCTCGCACCACTCCACCCCAGTTCGCACCACGCTACAACCAGTTCGCACCACTCTCCAACCAGTTCGCACCACTCTCCAACCAGCTCGCACCACTCCGCAGCCAGGTCGCACAACTCCGCAACCAGTTCGGACCACTCCGCAACCAGTTCGCACCACTCCGCTACCAGTTCCCACCACTCCGCAACCAGCTCACACCAACTCGCACCCAGTTGCTCCACTCCGCAACCAGTTCGCACCACTCCGCAACCAGTTTGCACCACTCCGCTACCAGTTCCCACCACTCCGCAACCAGCTCACACCAACTCGCAACCAGTTGCTCCACTCCGCAACCAGTTCGCACCACTCCGCAACCAGTTCGAGCCACTCCGCAACCAGTATGCACCACTCCGCAACCAAAACACACCATTCCGCAGCCAGTTCGTACCACTCCGCGACCAGTTCGCACCACTCAGCAACTAGTTTGCACAACTCGGCAACCAGTTTGCACCACTCCGCAACCAGTTCTCACCACTTCATTACCAGTTCACACCACTTCGTAACCAGTTTGCACCACTCCTACAGCAGTTCGCACCACTCCGCAACCAGTTCCCACCACTCCGCAACCAGTTTGCACCACTCTGCAACCAGTCGGCATCACTCCGTAACCAATTCACACCATTCCACAGCCAGTTCATACCACTCCGCGACCAGTTTGCACCAGTCATCAACTAGTTCGCTTAACTCGGCAACCAGTTCGCACCACTCCGCAACCAGTTCGCACCACTCCGCAACCAGTTTGCACCACTCCGCAACCAGTTCGCACCACTCCTCAACCAGTTCGCACCACTCAGCAACCAGTTCGCACCACTCCTCAACCAGTTTGCACCACTCTGCAACCAGTTTGCACCACTCCGCAACCAGTTCGCACCACTCCTAAACCAGTTGGCACCACTCCGTAACCAGTTCGCACCACTCCTAAACCAGTTGGCACCACTCTCCAACCAGTTCGCACCACTCAGCAACCAGTTAGCATCACTACGAAAGCAGTTCGTACCACTCCGCAACCAGTTTGCACCACCCCGCAACCAGTTCGCTTCACTCCGCAACCAGTTCACACCACTCCGCAACCAGTTCGCACCACTTCGCAACCAGGTTGCACCACTCCGCAACCGGTTCCCAGCACTCCCCAACAAGTTTGCACCACTCCGCAAGCAGTTCGAACCACTCTGAAACCAGTTTGCATCACTCTGCAACCAGTTTGCACCACTCCGCAACCAGTTTGCACCAGTCCGCAACCAGTTAGAAGCACTCCGCAACCAGTTTGCACCACTCCGCAACCAGTTCGCACCACTCCCAACCAGTTCGCACAACTCCGCAACCAATTCACACCACTCGCAACCAGCTCGCACCACTCCGCAACCAATTCACACCACTCGCAACCAGCTCGCACCACTCCGCAACCAAATTGAACCACTCCGCAACCAGTACGCACCACTCTGCAACCAGTTCGCACCACTCCGCAACCAGTTCGCACTACTCCGCAACCAGCTCGCACCACTCCGTAACCAGTTGGCAGCATTCTGCAACCAGTTTGCACCATTCCGCAACCAGTTTGCACAACTTTGCAACCGGTTTGCACCACTCCGCAGCCAGTTCGCACCACTCCACAACCAGTTTGAGTCACTCTGCAACCAGTTCGCACCACTCTGCAACCAGTTCGCACAGCTATGCGACCAGTTTGCACCACTCTGCAACCAGTTTGCACCACTCCGCAACCAGTTTGCACCACTCCGCAACCAGTTCGCACCACTCCGCAACCAGTTCCCTTCAGTCCTTAACCAGTTCACACCACTCCGCGACCAGTTCGCAACACTCCGAAACCAGTTCGCATTACTCTGAAAACAATTCACACCACTCCACAACCAGTTTGCACCACTCCGCACCCAGTTCGTACCACTCCGCAACCAGTTGGCACCACTCCGCAACCAGTTCGCACCACTCCGAAACAAGTTCGCACAACTCGGCAACCAGTTCGCACCACTCCGCAACCAGTTTGCACCACTTTGCAACCAGTTTCCACCACTCCGCAACCAGCTGGCACCACTCCGCAACCAGTCTGCGCCACTCAGCAACCAGTTCGCACCACTCCGCAACCAGTTTGCACCCCTCCGCAACCAGTTTGCACCACTCCGCAACCAGTTTGCACCACTCCGCACCCAGTTCGCACCACTCCGCAACCAGTTCGCACCTCTCCGCAACCAGTTCGCACCACTCCGCGACCAGTTCGCAGCACTCCGCAACTAATTCGCACCACTCCGCAACCAGTACGCACCACTCTGCAACCGGTTCGCACCACTCCGCAACCAGTTTGCACTACTCCGCAACGAGCTGGCACCACTCCGCAACCAGTTCGCACCATTCCGCAACCAGTTTGCACCACTCTGCAACCAGTTCGCACTACTCCGCAGCCAGTTCGTGCCACTCCACAACCAGTTCGCACCACTCCACAACCATATTGTACGGCTCTGCATCACGTTTGCACCACTCCGGAGCTTATTCGCACCTCTGCAGCCAGTTCGGACCACTCTGCAACCAGTTGGCACCATTCCCCAACCAGTTCGCACCACTCCGCGACCAGTTTGCACCATTCCGCATGCTGTTCGCATCACTTCAAAACCAGTATGCACAGCTCCGCAACCAATTCGCACAACTCCACAGGCAATTTGCGCCATTCCGCAACCAGATCGCACCACTCCGCAACCAGTTCGCACCACTCCACAACCAGTTCGCAACACTCCGCAACCGATTATCACCACTCCACAACCAGTTCGCACCACGCTGCAACATGTGCGCACCACTCCGCAACCAATTTGCACCACTCCGCAACCAGCTCGCACCACTCCGCAACCAGTTCGCACCACTCCGCAACCAGTTTGCACAGCTCCGCAACCAGTTCGAACCACTCCGCAACCAGTTCGCACCACTCCGCAACCAGTTTGCACCACTCCTCAACCAGTTCACAACACTCCGCAACCAGTTTGCACCACTCCGCAACCAGCTCGCACCACTCCGCAACCAGTTCGCACCACTCCACAACCAGTTCGCACCACTCCGCAACCAGTTTGCAGCACTCCGCAACCAGTTCGCACCACTCCACAACCAGTTCGCACCACTCCGCAACCAGTTTGCAGCACTCCGCAACCAGTTCGCACCACTCCACAACCAGTTCGCACCACTCCGCAACCAGTTTGCAGCACTCCGCAACCAGTTCGCACCACTCCACAACCAGTTCGCACCACTCCGCAACCAGTTTGCAGCACTCCGCAACCAGTTCGCACCACTCCACAACCAGTTCGCACCACTCCGCAACCAGTTTGCAGCACTCCGCAACCAGTTCGCACCACTCCACAACCAGTTCGCACCACTCCGCAACCAGTTTGCAGCACTCCGCAACCAGTTCGCACCACTCCACAACCAGTTCGCACCACTCCGCAACCAGTTTGCAGCACTCCGCAACCAGTTCGCACCACTCCACAACCAGTTCGCACCACTCCGCAACCAGTTTGCAGCACTCCGCAACCAGTTCGCACCACTCCACAACCAGTTCGCACCACTCCGCAACCAGTTTGCAGCACTCCGCAACCAGTTCGCACCACTCCACAACCAGTTCGCACCACTCCGCAACCAGTTTGCAGCACTCCGCAACCAGTTCGCACCACTCCACAACCAGTTCGCACCACTCCGCAACCAGTTTGCAGCACTCCGCAACCAGTTCGCACCACTCCACAACCAGTTCGCACCACTCCGCAACCAGTTTGCAGCACTCCGCAACCAGTTCGCACCACTCCACAACCAGTTCGCACCACTCCGCAACCAGTTTGCAGCACTCCGCAACCAGTTCGCACCACTCCACAACCAGTTCGCACCACTCCGCAACCAGTTTGCAGCACTCCGCAACCAGTTCGCACCACTCCACAACCAGTTCGCACCACTCCGCAACCAGTTTGCAGCACTCCGCAACCAGTTCGCACCACTCCACAACCAGTTCGCACCACTCCGCAACCAGTTTGCAGCACTCCGCAACCAGTTCGCACCACTCCACAACCAGTTCGCACCACTCCGCAACCAGTTTGCACAGCTCCGCAACCAGTTCGAACCACTCCGCAACCAGTTCGCACCTCTCCACAACCAGTTTGCACCACTCCGCAACCAGTTTGCACCACTCCGCAACCAGTTCGCACCACTCGCAACCAGTTCGTACCACTCCGCAACCAATTCACACCACTCCGCAACCAGTTTGCACCACTCCCCAACCAATTCGCACCACTCCAAAACTAGTACGCACCATTCCGCAACCAGTTTGTACCACTCTGCAACCAGTTTGCACTACTCCGCAACCAGCTCGCACCACTCCGCAACCAGTTGGCACCATTCTGCAACCAGTTTGCACCACTCTGCAACAAGTTCGCACAACTCCGCAGCCAGTTTGCACTACTCTGCAACCAGTTCGCACCACTCCACAACCAGTTTGAATCACTCTGCAAGCAGTTCGCACCACTCTGCAGCCAGTTCGCACAGCTCCGCGACCAGTTCGCACCACTCCGCAACCAGTTCGCACCACCCGCAACCCGTTCGCACCACTCCTCAACAAGTTCGCACCACTCCGCAACCAGTTTGCAACACTCCACAACCAGTTTGCACCGCTCCGCAACCAGTTCGCACCACTCCGCAACCAGTTCGCACCACTCGCAACCAGTTCGCACCACTCCGCAACCAGTTCGCACTACTCTGCAACCAGTTCGCACCACTCCACAACCAGTTCGCACCACTCCGCAACCAGTTCGCACTACTCTGCAACCAGTTCGCACCACTCCACAACCAGTTCGCACCACTCCGCAACCAGTTCGCACTACTCTGCAACCAGTTCGCACCACTCCACAACCAGTTCGCACCACTCCGCAACCAGTTCGCACTACTCTGCAACCAGTTCGCACCACTCCACAACCAGTTCGCACCACTCCGCAACCAGTTCGCACTACTCTGCAACCAGTTCGCACCACTCCACAACCAGTTCGCACCACTCCGCAACCAGTTCGCACTACTCTGCAACCAGTTCGCACCACTCCACAACCAGTTCGCACCACTCCGCAACCAGTTCGCACTACTCTGCAACCAGTTCGCACCACTCCACAACCAGTTCGCACCACTCCGCAACCAGTTCGCACTACTCTGCAACCAGTTCGCACCACTCCACAACCAGTTCGCACCACTCCGCAACCAGTTCGCACTACTCTGCAACCAGTTCGCACCACTCCACAACGAGTTTGAATCACTCTGCAAGCAGTTCGCACCACTCTGCAACCAGTTCACACAGCTCCGCGACCAGTTGGCACCACTCTGCAACCAGTTCGCACCACACGCAACCCGTTCGCACCACTCCTCAACAAGTTCGCACCACTCCGCAACCAGTTCGCACCACTCCGCAACCAGTTCGCACCACTCTGCAACCAGTTCGCACCACTCGGAAAACAGTTCGCACCACTCCACAACCAGTTCACACCACTCCGCACCCAGTTCGTACCATTCCGCAACCAGTTTGCACCACTCCACAACCAGTTCGCACCACCCCGCAACCGATTCCCACCACTCCTCAACCAGTTCGCACCACTCTGCAGCCAGTTCGCTCCACTCCGCAACCAGTTCGAACCACTACGCAACCAGTTTGCACCAATCTGCAATCAGTTCGCACCACTCCGGACCAAGTTCGCACCACTGTGAAACCGGCTTGCACCACCCCGCAACCAGTTCGCACCTCTCCGCAACCAGCTCGCACCACTCAGCAACCAGTTCGCACCACTCCGCAACCAGTTTGCACCACTCTGCAACTAGTTTGCACCATTCTCAAACCAGTTCAAACCACTGCGCAGCCAGTTTGCACCACTCCGCAACCAGTTCGCACCACTCCGCAAGCCGTTTGCACCACTCCGCAACGAGTTTGCACCACCCCGCAACCAAGTCGCACCACTCCCCAACCAGTTTGCACCACTCCGCAACCATTTTTTTCCACTCCGCAACCAGTTCGCACCACTCCGAAACCAGTCGCACCACTCTGCAACCAGTTTGCATCACTTCGCAACCAGTTCGCACCACTCCACAACCAGTTCGCACCACTCCACAGCCAGTTCGTACCACTCCGCAACCAGTTCCCACCACTCCGCAACCAGATCGCACCACTCCCCAACAAGTTCGCACCACTCGGTGACCAGTCCGCACCACACCTTGCCCAGGTCCCACCACTTCGCAACCAGATTGCACCACTCTGCAACCAGTTCGCACCACTCCGCAACCAGTTCGCATTACTCCGCAACCAGTTCGTATAACTCCGCAACCAATTCGCACCACTCCGTAACCAGTTTGCACCACTCTTTAACCAGTTCACACCACTCCATAACCAGTTCCCACCACTCCGCAACCGGTTCGCACCACTCCGCAACCAGTTCGCACCACTCAGCAGCCAGTTCGCACCACTCTGAAACCAGTTCGCACCACTCCACAACCAGTTCACACCACTCCACAACTAGGTCGCAGCACTCCGCAGCCTGTTCGCACCACTCCGCAACCAGTTTGCACCACTCTGCAACCAGTTCGCACCACTCCGCAACCAGTTTGCTTCACTCTGCAACCAGTTCACACCACTCTCCAACCAGTTCGCACCACTCCACAACCAGCTCGCAACACCCCGCAGCCAGTTACCAGCACTCCGTAACCAGTTCGCACCACTCCGCAACCAGTTTGAACCACTCCGAAACCAGTTTGCATCACTCCGCAACCAGTTTGCACCACTCCGCAACCAGTTTGCACCACTCCGCAACCAGTTCGCACCACTCCGCAACCAGTTTGCACCACTCCGCAACCAGTTTGCACCACTCCGCAACCAGTTTGCACCACTCCGCAACCAGTTTGCAGCACTCCGCAACCAGTTTGCACCACTCCGCAACCAGTTCGCACCACTCGCAACCAGTTCGCACCACTCCACAACCAATTCACACCACTCTGCAACCAGTTCCCACCACCCCGCAACCAATTCGCACCACTCCGCAACCAGTTAGCACCACTCCGCAACCAGTTTGCACCACTCCGCAACCAGTTCGCACTACTCCGCAACCAGCTCGCAACACTCTGCAACCAGTTGGCACCATTCTGCAACCAGTTTGCACTACTCCGCAACCGGTTTGCACAACTTTGCAGCCAGTTTGCACCACTCTGCAACCAATTCGCACCACTCCACAACCAGTTTGAATCACTCTGCAAGCAGTTTGCACCACTCTGCAACCATTTCGCACAGCTCTGCGACCAGTTCGCACCACTCCACAACCAGTTTGCACCACCCGCAACCCGTTCGCACCACTCCTCGACATATTTGCACCACTCCGCAACCAGTTTGCACCACTCCGCAACAAGTTCGCACCACTCTGCAACCAGTTCGGTTCACTCCGCAACCAGTTCACACCACTCCGCAACCAGTTTGCACCACTCTGCAACCAGTTCGCACCACTCTGAAAACAATGCGCACCACTCCACAACCAGTTCGCACCACTCTGCACCCAGTTCGTACCACTTCGCAACCAGTTTGCACCACTCCACAACCAGTTAGCACCACTCCGGAACCAGTTCGCACCACCCCGCAACCGATTCCCACCACTCCGCAACCAATTCGCACCACTCTGCAGCCAGTTCACACCACTCCGCAACCAGTTAGAACCACTACGCAACCAGTTTGCACCAATCCACAACCAGTTCGCACCACTCCGGACCTAGTTTGCACCACTCTCAAACCGGCTTGCACCACTCCGCAACCAGTTCGCACCATTCGGAAGCCAGTTTGCACCGCTCCGTGACCAGTTCGCACCACTCCGCAACGAGTTTGCACCATTCCGCAACCACTTTCCACTAATCCGCAACTTGTTCGCACCACTTCGAAACCAGTTTGCACAACCCCGCAACCCGTTTGCACCACTCCGCAACCAGTTCGTACCACTTCGCAACCAGTTCGCACCACTCCGCAACCAGCTCGCACCACTCCGCAGCCAGGTCACACCACTCCGCAACTAGTTCAGACAACACCGCAACCCGTTCAAACCACTCCGCAACAAGTTCGCACCACTCTGAAACAAGTTCACACCACTCCGCAACCGGTTCGCACCACTCCGCAACCAGTTCGCACCACTCTGCAACCAGTTTGCACCTCTCCGCAACGAGTTCGCACCACTCCCCAGCAACCAGTTTGCACCACGCAACCAGTTCGCACCACTCTGCAACCAGTTCCCACCACTCCGCAACCAGTTGGCACCACTCCGCAACCAGCTCCCACCGCTCCGCAACCAGCTTGCACCACTCCGCAGCCAGTTCGCAGCACTCCGCAACCAGTTAGCACCTCTCTGCAACCAGTTCGCACCACTCGGCAACCAGTTCGCACCACTCCGCACCCAGTTTGCACCACTCCGCAACCAGTTCGCACCACTCCTCAACAAGTTCGCACCACTCCGCAACTAGTTCGCACCACTCAGCAACCAGTCTGCGCCACTCCGCAACCAGTGTGCACCACTCCACAACCAGTTTGCACCACTCCGCAACCAGATTGCACCACTTTGCAACCAGTTCGCACCACTCCGCATTCAGTTCACACCACTCTGCAACCAGTTTGCACCAATCCGCAACCCGTTTGCACCACTCTGCTACCAATTCACGAGAATCCGCAACAAGTTTGAACACTCCGCAACCAGCTTCCACCACTCCGCAACCAGTTCGCACCACTCGGAAACCAGTTGGCACCACTCCGTAACCAGTTCGCACCACTCCGCAACCAGTTCGCACCACTCCGCAACCAGTTCCCACCACTCCGCAACCAGTTCGCACCACTTCGCAACCTGTTTGCACCGCTCAGCAACCAGTTCGCATCACTCTGCAAGCAGTTCGCACCACTCCGCAACCAGTTTGCACCACTCCGCAACCAGGTCGCACCACTTTGCAACCAGTTCGGACCACTCCGCAACCAGTTTGCATCACTCCGCAATCAGTTCGAACCACTCCGAAACCAGTTTGCACCACTCCGCAACCAGTTCCCACCACTCCGCAGCCAGTTTGCACTACTCCGCAACCAGTTCGTACCACTCCGCAACCTGTTTGCACCACTCCGCAACCAGTTAGCACCACTCCGTAACCAGTTCGCACCAATCCGCAACCAGCTCGCACCACTCCACAACCAGTTTGCACCACTCTGCAACCAATTCACACCACTCTGCAACCAGTTTGCACCACTCCGCAACCAATTCGCACCACTCCGCGACCAGTACGCACCACTCTGCAACGGGTTCGCTCCACTCTGCAACCAGTTTGCACTACTCCGCAACCAGCTCGCACCACTCCACAACCAGTTCGCACCATTCCGCAACCAGTTTGCACCACTATGCAACCAGTTCGCACTTCTCCGCAGCCAGTTTGCGCCACTCCACAACCAGTTGGCATCACTTCGCAACCAGTTTGTACGACTCCGCATCGCGTTTGCACCACTCCGCAGCCAATTCGCACCACTCTGCAGCCAGTTCGGACCACTCCGCAACCAGTTGGCACCATTCTGCAACCAAATCGCACCACTCCATAACCAGTTCACACCACTCAACAACCAGTTCGCACCACTCCGCAACCAGTTTGCACCACTCCGCGACCAGTTTGCACCATTCCGCAACCTATTGGCATCACTTCAAAACCAGAATGCACAATTCCACAACCAATTCGCACAACTCTGCAACCAGTTCGCACCACTCCGCAACCAGATCCCACCACTCCGCAACCAGTTCGCACCACTCCGCAACCAGTTCGCACCACTCCGCAACCAGTTCGCACCACTCCATGACCAGTTTGCACCACTCCGCAACCAGTTCGCACCACTCTACAACAAGTTTGCAACACTCCGCAACCGATTCCCACCACTCCACAACCAGTTCGCACCACTCCGCAACCAATTTGCACCACTCCGCAACCAGCTCGCACCAATCCGCAACCAGTTCGCACCACTCTGCAACCAGTTTGCAGCACTCCGCCACCAGTTCGCACCACTCCACAACCCGTTTGAACCACTCCGCAACCAGTTCGCACCACTCCGCAACCAGTTGGCACAGCTCCGCAACCAGTTCGCACCACTCCGCAACCAGTTCGCACCACTCCGCAGCCAGTTCGCACCACTCTGCAACCTGTTCGCACCATTCCACAACCAGTTAGTACCACTCCGCAACCAGTTCGCACCACTCCCCAACCAGTTCGCACCACTCTGCAACCAGTTTGCACCACTTCGCAACCAGTTCGCACCACTCCGCAGCCAGTTCGCACCACTCTGCAACCTGTTCGCACCATTCCACAACCAGTTAGTACCACTCCGCAACCAGTTCGCACCACTCCCCAACCAGTTCGCACCACTCTGCAACCAGTTTGCACCACTTCGCAACCAGTTCGCACCACTCCGCAGCCAGTTCGCACCACTCTGCAACCTGTTCGCACCATTCCACAACCAGTTAGTACCACTCCGCAACCAGTTCGCACCACTCCCCAACCAGTTCGCACCACTCTGCAACCAGTTTGCACCACTTCGCAACCAGTTCGCACCACTCCGCAGCCAGTTCGCACCACTCTGCAACCTGTTCGCACCATTCCACAACCAGTTAGTACCACTCCGCAACCAGTTCGCACCACTCCCCAACCAGTTCGCACCACTCTGCAACCAGTTTGCACCACTTCGCAACCAGTTCGCACCACTCCGCAGCCAGTTCGCACCACTCTGCAACCTGTTCGCACCATTCCACAACCAGTTAGTACCACTCCGCAACCAGTTCGCACCACTCCCCAACCAGTTCGCACCACTCTGCAACCAGTTTGCACCACTTCGCAACCAGTTCGCACCACTCCGCAGCCAGTTCGCACCACTCTGCAACCTGTTCGCACCATTCCACAACCAGTTAGTACCACTCCGCAACCAGTTCGCACCACTCCCCAACCAGTTCGCACCACTCTGCAACCAGTTTGCACCACTTCGCAACCAGTTCGCACCACTCCGCAGCCAGTTCGCACCACTCTGCAACCTGTTCGCACCATTCCACAACCAGTTAGTACCACTCCGCAACCAGTTCGCACCACTCCCCAACCAGTTCGCACCACTCTGCAACCAGTTTGCACCACTTCGCAACCAGTTCGCACCACTCCGCAGCCAGTTCGCACCACTCTGCAACCTGTTCGCACCATTCCACAACCAGTTAGTACCACTCCGCAACCAGTTCGCACCACTCCCCAACCAGTTCGCACCACTCTGCAACCAGTTTGCACCACTTCGCAACCAGTTCGCACCACTCCGCAGCCAGTTCGCACCACTCCGCAACCAGTTCGTATCACTCCGCAACCAGTTCGCACCACTCTACAACCAGTTTGCACCACTCTGCAAGCAGTTTGCACCACTCCGAAACCAGTTCGCACCACACCTCAACCAGTTCGCACCCCTCCGCAACCAGTTCGCACCACTCCGCAACCAGTTTGCACCATTCCGCAACCAGTTTGCACCACGCCGGAACCAGTTCGCACCACTCTGCAACCAATTCACACCACTCCGCAACAAGTTTGCACCACTCCGCAACCAGTCCGCACCACTCTGCAACCAGTTCGCACCACTCCATAACGAGTTTGCACCACTCGGCAACCACTTTGCACCACTCCGCAAGCAGTTCGCACCACTCCGCACCCAGTTTGCATCACTCTGCAACCGGCTTGCACCAATCCGCAGCCAGTTTGTACCACTCCGCAACCAGTTCGCACCACTCCACAACCGGTTTGGACCACTTTGGAACCAGTTCGCAACACTCCGCAACCGATTTGCACAACTCTGCAACCAGTTGGCACCACTCTACAACCAGTTCGCACCACTCCGCAACCAGTTCAAACCACTACGCAACCAGTTCGCACCAATCCGCAACCAGTTCGCACCACTCCGTACCCCGTTCGCACCACTCTGCAACCGGCTTGCGCCATTCCGCAACCAGTTCGCACCACTCCGCAGCCAGTTTGCATCACTCCGCAACTAGTTCTCACCACTTCGCAACCAGTTTCCACCACTCCGCAACCAGTTCGCACCACTGTGCAACCAGTTCGCTACACTCTACGACCAGTTTGCACGACTCGGCAACCAGTTCGCACCTCTCCGCAACCAGCTCGCACCACTCGGCAACCAGTTCGCATCACTCCGCAACCAGTTTGCACCACTCTGCAACCAGTTCGCACCATTCCGAAACCAGTTCGCACCACTCCGCAGCCAGTTTGCACCACTCCGCAACCAGTTCGCACCACTCCGCAACCTGTTCGCACCACTCCGCAACGAATTTGCACCACCCCGCAACCAAGTCGCACCACTCCGCAACCAGTTCGCACCACTCCGCAACCAGTTCGCACCACACCGCAACCAGTT
>SZWC01000024.1:180947-211687 GCA_023375785.1 Penium margaritaceum | reverse complement strand
GCACCACTCCGCAACCAGTTTGCACCACTCCGCAACCAGTTCGCACCACTCCGCAACCAGTTTGCACCACTCCGCAACCAGTTCGCACCGCTCCATAGCAGGTTCGCACCACTCCGCAACCAATTTGCACCACTCCACAACGTGTTCGCACCACTCCGCAGCCAGTTTGTACCACTCTGCAACCAGTTTGCACCACTCTGGAACCAGTTCGCACCACTCCGCAAACGATTCCCACCACTCCGCACCCAGTTCGCACCACTCGGCAGCCAGTTCGCACCACTCCGCAACCAGTTCGCCCTACTACGCATCCAGTTCGCACCAATCCGCAACCAGGTGGCACCACTCCGCAACCAGTGCGCACCACTCTGCAACCAGCTCGCACCACTCCGCAACCGGTTCGCACCACTCCACAGCCAGTTCGCACCACTCCGCAACCAGTTTGCACGACTCCGCAACCAGTTCGCACCACTCTGCAACCAGTTCGCACCACTCCGCAACCAGTTTGCACCACTCCGCAACCAGTTCGCACCACTCTACAACCAGTTTGCACCACTCCGCAACCAGTTTGTACCACTCCGCAACCAGTTCGCACCAGTTCGGAACCAGTTCACAGCACTCCGCAACCAGTTTGCACCACCCCGCAACCAGTTCGCACCACTCCGCAGCCAGTTCGCGCCACTCCGCGACCAGTTCGCAATACTCCGCAACCAGTTCGCACCAATCCGCAACCAATTTGCAACACGTTGCCTCGCATTTGCACCACTCCGCAGCCAGTTCGCACCACTCTGCAACCAGTTCGGACCACTCTGCAACCAGTTCACACCACTCCGTAACCAGTTGGCACCACTCCACAACAAATTCACACCACTCCGCAACCAGTTCGCACTACTCCGCAACCAGTTTGCAGCACTCCGCAACCACGTTTGGAGCATTCCGCAACCTGTTAGTACCACTTCGAAACCGGTTTGCACAACTCTGCAACCAATTTGCACCACTCCACAACCAGTTCACACCACTCCACAACCAGTTCGCACCACTCCGAAACCAGTTCGCACCACTCCACAACCCGTTTGCACCACTCCGCGGCCAGTTTGCACTTCTCCTCAACCAGTTTGCACCACTCCAAAACCAGTTTGCACCACACTGCAACCAGTTTGTAGGGCTCCGCAACCAGTTCCCACCACCCCGCAACCAGTTCACAGCACTCCGCAGCCAGTTCACACCACTCCGCAACCAGATCGCACCACTCCGCAACCAGTTTGCACCACTCTGCAAGCATTTCGCACCACTCCCCAACCAGTTCCCACCACTCGGCAACCAGTTTGCACAACTCCGCAACCAATTCGCACCACTCCGCAACCAGTTCGCACCACTCTGCAACCAGTTCACACCACTCCGCAACCAGCTTGCACCACTCTGCAACCAGGTCGCACCACTCCGCAACCAGTTCGCACCATTCTGCAACCAGTTCGCACCACTCCGCAGCGATTTCGTACAACTCTGCAACGAGTTCGCACCACTCCTCAACCAGATGGCACCACTTCAGAACCAGTTCACAACACTCTTTAACCAGTTCGCACCATTCCGCAACCAGCCCGCACAACTCCGCAACCAGTTCGCACCACTCCGAAACCAGTTCACACCACTCCGCAACCAGTTTGCACCACCCCGCAACCAGTTCGCACCACTCCGCAGCCAGTTCGCGCCACTCCGCGACCAGTTCGCACCACTCCGCAACCAGTTCGCACGACTCCGCAACCAGTTCGCACCACTCCACAACCAGTTCACACCACTCCGCAACCAGTTTGCACCACCCCGCAACCAGTTCGCACCACTCCGCAGCCAGTTCGCGCCACTCCGCGACCAGTTCGCACCACTCCGCAACCAGTTCGCACGACTCCGCAACCAGTTCGCACCACTCCACAACCAGTTCACACCACTCCACAACCAGTTCACACCACTCCGCAACCAGTTCGCACCACAATGCAACCAGTTTGCACCACTCCGCAACCCGTTCGCACCATTCCGGCACCTTTTTGCACCACCTCAAAACCAGTTCGCACAACTCCGCAACCGATTCGCACCACTCCACAACCAAGTTGCACCAGTCCGCAACCAGTTCGCACCACTTCTCAATCAGTTTGCACCACTCCGCAACCCGTTTGCACCACTCCGCGACCCCCTTGCACCACTCCTCAACCAGTTCGCACCACTCGGAAGCCAGTTCGCACCACACCGCAACCAGTTCGTACCACTCTGCAACCAGTTCCCATCACCCTGCAACCACTTCACACCACTCTGCAACCAGTTCACACCACTCCGCAACCAGATCGCACCACTCCGCAACCAGTTAGCACAACTCCGCAACCAGTTTGCACCACTCCGCAACCAGTTCACACCACTCCACAACCAGTTTGCACAACTCCGCAACCAATTCGCACCACTCCGCAACCAGTTCACACCATTCTGTCACCAGTTCACACCACTCCGGAACCAGTTCGCACCACTCCGCAACCAGTTCGCACCACTCCGCAACCAGCTCGCACTACACTGCAACCAGTTGGCACCACTCGGCAACCCCATCGCACCACTCCGCAACCAGTTTGTACCACTCTTCAACCAGTTTGCACCACTCCACAACCAGATCAAACCACTCTTCAACCAGTTTGCACCAGTCCGCAACCAGTTCGCACCACTCCGCTACCAATTCCCACCACTCCGCAACCACTTCGCACCTCTCCACAACCAGTTCACACCACTCCGCAACCAGTTCGCACCACTCTGCAACCAGTTTGCACCACTCCGCAACCAGTTCACACCACTCCGCAACCAATTCACACCACTCCGCAACATGTTAGCACCACCTTGCAATTAGTTTGCACCACTCGCAGCCACTTAGCGCCACTCCGCAGTTCGCAACACTCCGCGACCAGTTTGCACCACCCCGCAAGGATTTTGCACCACTCCGCATCGCGTTTGCACCACTCCGCAGCCAGTTCGCAACACTCTGCAACCAGTTCAGACCACTCCGCAACCAGTTCGGACCACTCCGCAACCAGTTAGCACCACTCCACAACCAGTTCACACCACTCTGCAACCAGTTCCCACCACTCCGCGACTAGTTTGCACCTATCCGCAACCAGTTCGCACCACTCCGCAACCTGTGCACCACTTCGAAACCAGTTCGCACAACTCCACGACCAGTTCGCACCACTCCGCGACCAGTTCGCACCACTCCGCAAGCAGTTCACACCACTTCGCAACTAGTTCGCACCACTCCTCAACCAGTTTGCAACACTCCGCAATCCGTTCGCACCACTCCGCGACCACTTTGCACCACTCCTCAACCAGTTTGCACCAGTGCAAAACCAGTTCGCACCACACCGCAATCAGTTCGTACCACTCTGCAACCAGTTCCCACAACTCCGCAAACAGTTCACACCACTCCGCAACCAGTTCACACCACTCCGCAACCAGATCGCACCACTCCGCAACCAGTTTACACCACTTTGCAACTAGTTCGCACCACTCCGCACCCAGTTCGTACCACTCCGCAACCAGTTCACACCACTCCACAACCAGCTGGCACCACTTTAGACCCAGTTCTCACCACTCTCTAACCGGTTTGCACCACTCCGCAACCAGTTCGCACCACTCCACAACGAGTTCGCACCACTCCGCAACCGGTTTGCACCACTCCGCAAACAGTCCGCACCACTCCGCAACCAGTTCACACCCCTCCGCAACCAGTTTGCACCACCCCGCAACCAGTTCGCACCACTCCGCAACCAGTTTGCACCACCCCGCAACCAGTTCGCACCACTCGCAGCCAGTACGCGCCACTCCGCGACCAGTTCGCACCACTCCGCAACCAGTTCGCACCACTCCGCAACCAGTTTGCCCCCACTCCGCATTGTGTTTGCACCACTCTGCAGCCAGATCGCATCACTCTGCAACCAGTTCGGACCACTCCGCAACCAGTTCGGACCACTCCGCAACCAGTTTGCACCACTTCACAAACAGTTCACACCACTCTGCAACCAGTTTGCACCACTCTGCAACAAGTTCGCACCACTCCATAACCAGTTTGCACCACTCCGCAACCACTTTGCACAACTCCGCAACCAGTTCGCACCACTCCGCAGCCAGTTCGCTCCACTCCGCAACCAGCTCGCACCACTCCGCAACCAGTTCGCACCACTCATCAACCAGTTCCCACCACTCCGCAACCCGCTCGCACCACTCCGCGACCAGTTTGCACCACTCCGCAACCAGTTCGCACCACTCTGTAATCGGTTCGCAGCACTTTGCAACCAATTCGCACCACTCCGCAACCAGTTTGCACCACTCCATAACCAGTTTGCACCACTCAGCAAACAGTTCGCAACACTCCGCAACCAGTTCACACCACTCCCCAACCAGTTTGCACCACCCCGCATCCAGTTCGCACCACTCGCAGCCAGTTCACGCCACTCCGCAACCACTTTGCACCACTCTGCAACCAGTTCGCACCACTCCGAAACCAGTTTACCCCACTCCGCATTGCGTTTGCACCACTCCGCAGCCAGTGCGCATCACTCTACAACCAGTTCGGACCACTCCGCAACCAGTTTGCACCATTCCACAACCAGTTCACACCACTCTGCAACCAGTTTGCACCACTCCGCAACCAGTTTACACCACTCTACAACCAGTTCACACCACTCTGCAACCTGTTCGCCCCACTTAAAAACCAGTTCGCAGAACTCCGCGACCAGTTCGCACCACTCCGCAACAAGTTCGCACCACTCCGCAACCAATTCGCACCACTCAGCAACCAGTTCGCACCACTCCTCAACCAGTTCGCACCACTCCGCAACCCGTTTGCACCACTCCGTGACCACTTTGCACCACTCCTCAACCAGGTCGCACCACTGCGAAACCAGTTCGCACCACACAACAACCAATTCGTACCACTCTGCAACCAGTTCCCACCACTCCGCAAACAGTTCGCACCACTCCGCAACCAGTTCACACGACTCCCCAATCAGATCGCACCACTCCGCAACCAGTTTGCACCACTCCGCAACCAGTTCGCACCACTCCGCAACAAGTTCGTACCACTTCGCAACCAGTTTGCACCACTCCACAACCAGCTGGCACCACTTTAGAACCAGTTCGCACCATCTGTAACCGGTTCGCTCCACTCCGCTACCAGTTCGCACCA
Source organism: Penium margaritaceum (assembly GCA_023375785.1). Lineage (NCBI taxonomy): Eukaryota > Viridiplantae > Streptophyta > Zygnematophyceae > Desmidiales > Peniaceae > Penium > Penium margaritaceum. Next base: position 206,481 of record SZWC01000024.1, on the reverse strand, counting down.
CTCCGCAACCAGTTCGCACCACTCCGGAACCAGTTTGCACCATTCCGCAAACAGTTCACACCACTCCGCAACCAGTTCGGACCTCTCCGCAACCTGTTTGCACCACCCCGCAACCAGTTCGCACCTCTCGCAGCCAGTTCGTGCCACTCCGCGACCAGTTCGCACCACTCCGCAACCAGTTTGCACCACTCCGCAACCAGTTCGCACCACTCCACAACCAGTTCGCACCACTCCGCAACCAGTTCGCACCACTCCGCAACCAGTTTGCACCACTCCGCAACCAGTTCGCATCACTCCATAACCAGTTCACACCACTCCGCAACCTGTTTGCACCACCCCACAACCGGTTCGCACCACTCACAGCCAGTTCGTGCCACTCCGCGACCAGTTCGCACCACTCCGCACCCAGTTTGCACCACTCAACAACCAGTTTGCCCCACTCTGCATTGCGTTTGCACCACTCCGCAGCCAGTTCGCATCACTATGCAACCAGTTCGGACCACTCCGCAACCATTTCGGACCACTCAGCAACCAGTTTGCACCACTCCACAACAAGTTCACACCACTCTGCAACCAGTTCGAACCACTCCGCAACCAGTTCGCACCACTCCGTAACCAGTTCGCACCACTCCACAACCAGTTCGCACAACTCCGCAACCAATTCGCACCACTCCGCAACCAGTTTGCTCCACTCTGCAACCAACTCGCACCACTCCACAACCAGTTCGCACCACTCATCAACCACTTCGCACCACTCCGCAACCAGCTCGCACCACTCCGCAACCAGTTTGCACCACTCCTCAACCAGTTTGCACCACTCCGAAACCAGTCCGCACCACACCGCAACCAGTTCGTACCACTCCACAACCAGTTCCCACCACCCTGCAACCCATTCACACCACTCCGAAAACAGTTCACACCACTGCGCAACCAGATCGCACCACTCCGCAACCAGTTTGCACCACTCCGCAACCAGATTGCACCACTCCCCAACCAGTTTGTACCACTCTGCAACCAGTTCCCACCACTCCACAACCAGCAAGCACCATTTTAAAACCATTTTGCACCACTGTGTAACCGGTTCGCACCACTCTGGAACCAGTTCGCACCACTCCGCAACCAGTTCGCACCACTCCGCAACCAGTTCGCACCACTCCGCAACCAGTTTGCACTACTCCGCAACCAGTTTGCACTACTCCGCAACCAGTTTGCACTACTCCGCAACCAGTTTGCACTACTCCGCAACCAGTTTGCACTACTCCGCAACCAGTTTGCACTACTCCGCAACCAGTTTGCACTACTCCGCAACCAGTTTGCACTACTCCGCAACCAGTTTGCACTACTCCGCAACCAGTTTGCACTACTCCGCAACCAGTTTGCACTACTCCGCAACCAGTTTGCACTACTCCGCAACCAGTTTGCACTACTCCGCAACCAGTTTGCACTACTCCGCAACCAGTTTGCACTACTCCGCAACCAGTTTGCACTACTCCGCAACCAGTTTGCACTACTCCGCAACCAGTTTGCACTACTCCGCAACCAGTTTGCACTACTCCGCAACCAGTTTGCACTACTCCGCAACCAGTTTGCACTACTCCGCAACCAGTTCGGACCACTCCGCAACCAGTTCGCACCACTCATCAACCAGTTCCCACCACTCTGCAACCCGCTCGCACCACTCCGCGACCAGTTTGCACCACTCCTCAACCAGTTTGCACCACTCCAAAAGCTGTTCGCACCACACCGCAACCAGTTCGTACCACTTCACAACCAGTTCCCACCGCAACCCGTTCACACCACTCCGCAACCAGTTCACACCACTCAACAACCAGATCGCACCACTCCGCAACCAATTTGCACCACTCCGCAACCAGATCGCACCACTCCGCAACCAGATCCTACCACTCTGCAACCAGTTCACACCACTCTACAACCAGCTGGCACCACTATAGAACCAGTTCGCACCACTCTGTAACCGGTTTGCAGCACTCCGCAACCAGTTCGCACCACTCCGCAACCAGTTTGCTCTACTCCGCAACCAGTTTGCACCACTCCGCAAACAGTTCGCAACACTCCGCAACCAGCTCACACCACTCCCCAACCAGTTTGCACCACCCCGCATCCAGTTCGCACCACTCGCAGCCAATTCACGCCACTCCGTGACCAATTTGCACCACTCTGCAACCAGTTCGCACCACTCCGAAACCAGTTTGCCCCACTGCGCATTGCGTTTGCTCCACTCCGCAGCCAGTTCGCATCACTCTGCAACCAGTTCGGACCACTCCGCAACCAGTTCGGACCACTCCGCAACCAGTTTGCACCATTCCACAACCAGATCACACCACTCTGCAACCAGTTCGCACCACTCCGCAACCAGTCTGCACCACTCTCCAACCAGTTCGCACCACTCCGCAACCTGTTCGCACCACTTTGAAACCAGTTCGCAGAACTCCGCGACCCGTTCGCACCACTCCGCAACCTGTTCGCACCACTTTGAAACCAGTTCGCAGAACTCCGCGACCCGTTCGCACCACTCCGCAACCAGTTCGCACCACTCCGCAACCAGTTCGCACCACTCCGCAACCAGTTCGCACCACTCCTCAACCAGTTCGCACCACTCCGCAACCAGTTTGCACCACTCCGCGACCCCTTTGCACCACTCCTCAACCAGGTCGCACCACTGCGAAACCAGTTTTCACCACACCTTAACCAGTTCATACCACTCTGCAACCAGTTCCCACCACTCTGAAAATAGTTTGCACCACTCCGCAACCAGTTCACACCACTCCGCAATCAGATCGCACCACTCCGCAACCAGTTTGCACCACTCCACAACCAGTTCGCACCACTCCGCAACCAGTTTGTACCACTCCGTAACCAGTTCGCACCACTACACAACCAGCTGGCGCCACTTTAGAACCAGTTCGCACCACTCTGTAACCGGTTCGCTCCACTCCGCAACCAGTTCCCTCCACTCCGCAACCAGTTCGCACCACTCCGCAACCAGCTTGACCACTCCGCAAACAGTTCGCACAAATCCGCAACCAGTTCACACCACTCCGCAACCTGTTTGCACCACCCCGCAACCAGTTCGCACCATGCGCAGCCAGTTCGTGCCACTCCGGGACCAGTTCGCACCACTCCGCAACCAGTTCACACCACTCCGCAACCTGTTTGCACCACCCCGCAACCAGTTCGCACCATGCGCAGCCAGTTCGTGCCACTCCGGGACCAGTTCGCACCACTCCGCAACCAGTTCGCACAACTCTGCAACCAGTTTGCCCCTCTCTGCCTTGCGTTTGCAGCACTCCGCAGCCAGTTCGCATCACTCTCCAACCAGTTCGGACCACTCCGCAACCAGTTCGGACCACTCAGCAACCAGCTTGCACCACTCCACAACAAGTTCACACCACTTTGCAACCAGTTCGCACCACTCCGCAACCAGTTCGCACCACTCCGCAACCAGTTCGCACCACTCCACAACCAGTTCGCACAACTCCGCAACCAATTTGCACCACTCCGCAACCAGTTCGCACCACTCCACAACCAGTTCGCACCACTCCGCAACCAGTTCGCACCACTCCGCAACCAGCTTGCACCACTCCACAACCAGTTCACACCACTTTGCAACCAGTTCGCACCACTCCGCAACCAGTTCGCACCACTCCGCAACCAGTTCGCACCACTCCACAACCAGTTCGCACAACTCCGCAACCAATTTGCACCACTCCGCAACCAGTTCGCTCCACCCCGCAACCAGCTTGCACCACTCCACAACCAGTTCGCATCACTCATGAACCACTTCGCACCACTGCGCAACCAGCTCGCACCACTCCGCGACCAGTTTGCACCACTCCTCAACCAGTTTGCACCACTCCAAAACCAGTCCGCACCACACCGCAACCAGTTCGTAACACTCCACAACCAGTTCCCACCACCCCGCATCCCATTCACAACACTCCGCAACCAGTTCACACCACTCCGCAACCAGATCGCACCACTCCGCAACCAGTTTGCACCACTCCGCAACCAGATCGCACGACTCCGCAACCAGTTCGTACCACTCCGCAACCAGTTCCCACCACTCCACAACCAGCTGGCACCACTTTAGAACCAGTTCGCACCACTGTGTAACCGGTTCGCACCACTTTGGAACCAGTTCGCACCACTCCTCAACCACTGTGTAACCGTCAATTGTCACTGGTTCTCAACCGCCGACACATCAACGCGAGGATCGGCAGTCTTGCCACCTCGAAATGGACAATCCTCGTCAAATGTCATTGGTTCTTGTCCTTTCAATGCATTTGGCGGCGCAGCAGCTCATGGCTATTGCGTCCCGTGCAGTGGTATGGCATGCACGCCCATGCGTTTTGCCACTTCCTACTCTCTGTTCTTTTGCACTGCACTTGAAAGAAGCTTCCGCTATGAGGAAGCTTCCTTTTTCAGCAGGTGATGTGAGTAGTAGCGACGTCAACGATCCCTGACAACCTCTTTCTGTTTGCCACTCTGTTACACTGTCAGTTGTCTCCGTCTCATTACAACGAAGCTCTTCACCAGTTGGGTTGAGACCTCTTCTCAGCCCAGTTCTGGGGCAGGCAGCCAGCAACAGCAGTTGCATTGGCAGGCAGCCAGCAGCAGCGGCAGGCAAAACGTTGCGCACCAGCACCAGCAAGAGTAGCCAGCAAGTTGTTCAGCACCACCAACATTAGTAGCAGCAGCAAGAAGCAATGGCAGCTGTGCTTGCTGCAATGCTAATAGCAGTTCTGGCAGGGGTTGTGGCAACGAGCAGCACAGCAAGCATGGTAGACCGGATGAGCTCGAGCGGCAACCGAGAGGTTGCAGAAGACTCTGACAAGGACGAGTCAGATGATGATGAGGCTGGTGAAGGGGAGGTCGGTGAGAAGGGCAAGAAGGAGAAGGCCGTCATCTGGCGCTACTTCAAAAGACGGGATGATGACCTGGACAGAGCAGACTGCAATACGTGCAGGAGAGATTCCGGGTGCAAGAAGAGCTCCACTAGCGGAATGAGAAAGCATCTTTGCATTTCCCATCCAAAGCTGTTCAAGGAGATCAAGGAGCAAGAGGTCACTGCCGCACTGCAGCACGCCACTGCAAATGCTGTCAATGCCGCCGTGGAAGCTGTTAGTGCAGATCCAGGATCAGGTGCCACTGTCATAGAACGTGCCGTTGCAGGAGTGGGGGTAACCTTCAGCAAAAGGTATTGGATCATGTGTCTGTGGAAGCACGTCATAGATAAAAACCTGTCCTTCTTATCAATGGATTCATTCTGGTTGGGGAAAGCATTTCTGAATTGCAATCCCACCGCTCATCTGCCTGGACGCATGACAATTGCACGCGGAATTGTGACAAGGGCGGTTGCTTTCCGAGCTAGGTTGCGCAAACTGCTGGCTGAGGTCACCTCTGCCATCAGTTTCACCACTGATGGCTGGAAGTCAGATCCAAACATGAAATATGTGCGCATCATTGGACACTGGGTTAACCACTTCAAGGTCAAGTCCATGGCGCTTTCTTTTCCCGCCATTCCAGAGTCACCAAATGCACCAAATATGTTTGATTTCTTTTCTGATGCTCTGAAAGTTAGGGGGTTGTGGTCACGTGTGTTTTGCATCACTGTGGACAATGGGAGGACAAATGATGCGATGATTGACCGTTATGTCATACCATCAGGCAACGGGTTTGTGAAGGCAGGTCACATCAGATGTTTGGGACATATCATGAACCTGGCCGTCAATGATTTACTGTCCCTCCCCGCTGTCGCCAATGTCATCGGCAAGGCAAGGGCTATTGCTACATTTGCCACCTGCAGCACACCAAGGGAGCAGTCCCTCATCTCTGCATCCTCTGCCGTCGGTGTGAAGTACCTCTCTCTTCATCTTGACACCGAGACAAGGTGGAATTCAACCCTTGATATGTGCAGCCCCGTGTTATTTTTGTACAAAGTGCTTGTGACATGGCTGGCAGGGTATGGAAGAGAGGGCACGCTGCTGACTCCAACTGATGAGGAGTGGTCCACCATCGCACTGCTCACCCTCATCTTGAAGCCATTCAAGTTGTACACAGACGACATTAGTGGCAGCAAGTATCCCACTCTCATCCTGGTGATCCCCTTTTTTGATTCCATGCTGACAAAGATCCATGGGTGGCAGGTGCGGTCAATCAATGCAGAAAAGAAAGGAAAGCGGTGCGGCGCAGCTGGCAGACTCACCATGAAGGACCAGCTTCTTGGGGACATCAAGCCGGGGCTTGAGGTTGTCGAGGCAAAATAGGAGAAGTACGCAGCCCTGCTAACGGACCGTCACGTGCTTGCAACAGCAGCTGACCCACGATTCCGGCTGCGCTAATTCGACAAGACGCACCAGCTCATGGGCATCAAGTCTGCAGCTGAACTCCAAGTGAAGGTGATCGAGCTCCTCCGCCCATACTACACCAGGGTGGAGGAGGCACGTGCAGCAGCTGAAGCAACAGCAATGGCAGCAGCAGAAGCAGTAGCAGCAGCAGAAGATACAGGTGCTGACAGCCAGATTATAGCAGCTTCTGCAGCGGTGCCGGCAGCAGCAGAGGTGCGCCAACTCCGTCCGCGCGTGCTGCAGCAGCAAGAAGAGGATGAAGAGTTGCTGTAGGCTGCGCTGGCAGATCCATCGCAGGATCTTTTTTTGTCGTGAGATCCAGCCCCCCGGGGTTGAAGAACCAGCTGCAACCACACTTTAGGGTGAGGTGGACAGGTGGGTGAAGCTTCCCCCGAAGGATCCGACGTGCAACGTGCCGCGCCATTACCGAAAGAAGCAGATTTCCTTTCCCACCTCTTCCTTGCTGCCATGGACCATTTTGCGGTCCCAGCCACATCCACACCGTCCGAGCGCCTCTTCTCCCTCGGCCGGCACGTCATCACCGACTTTCGCCATTCGCTCGACCACTTGACAGTAGAAAATCTTCTCACCATGAAGTCGTGGATCAACGAGTGCAGCCTGCTAGAGTTTCCAGTTGATCGCCATCGCAATGTGGCCCCATAACTGCAGGAGGAGGAAGATCGAGTGAACTCATTACGCCGGATAGCCAGAGTAGAGCTGGTTGATGAAGCAGCTGAGGAGTTAGAGGGCCTAAGGTTGTTTGACACCGGTGACGATGATGATGTGATGGAGGTGGGAGTGGGTTTGGGGGGTGGGGATGGTGATGACGATGATGAAGATGACGATGGAGAGCAGAGTTGTGATCCATCAGTGAACTGATGTTTCATGCATTCTTTTTCCATATCTTGCATTGAACAATGGGAATGGTGAACTCAACATATGAACATGGCTAATGCAGAAGGCAACACCAAGTGTGCATGACAAGGGAGCCCATGAAGAACTGATTGTTTATGAAGTAGTGCTTGGTGTTTCCCCATAGTCATCAACCTGTTATGAAAGTGAGAAAGGTGAGCATTGTCAAGTGTAAACTTGCTATCCCTGGACTTTATCTAGAGGAAGTGTGCATATGCGTGTCTTCATGTGTGGAACCGTGAAGAACCGCGGCTCCGAGCAGAACCGCGGTTCCGGAACCGGAACTACGGTTCTAGTTCCGAGGCGGAACCGGAACCGCGGTTCCGGTTCCAACCTGAGACCCGCGGTTCTGTACCGGTGTGCACCCTTAGCCTACGGAGGCGTCCGGTGGATGATCTGCCTGGTCAGGTGGATCATCCATCGGATCCAGTAGTGCAGGTTGTTCCAGAGGGACTTAGCCAAATTCCTGGCTCGGCGTCCGAAACTCAGTAGTACGTTTTGTTACTCGGGGACTTACAAAATTCGGACTGCAGGTCCGCGGAGAGGTTTCGAACCTCGTCACACCCCATCACCAAACACCACCCAAAAGAGGGTAGGATGCGTGGAAACAGTGCAGGAGATCCCCACACCATGTGCAATGGGATATGCGCCTTGGGAAAGGCGCTTCGCACGTGAACGAACGTGCCACAGCGAGTGGTGGCATCACGCTTCTGTGGTGGGTGAGACGTGCGCTTCGGCAAGCATAACTTGAGCTACGCTTGGCTGAATCGCGCGCGGTTTGGTGCGTCAGAAAGCTTATGACTAGCCCTATAAATGATGTGAACATGTCCATGTTCAAAAACAAAAACGCAAAACGATGCTATTCCCTTTGCCAACTGACTGTCTCTAAATTTCTGCTGACATAGCATAAGGCGACCAGAAAGCTCACGCCCAGTCTCAGATTCGCCCAAATCAGTAGACGTGAGTCACTAGAGGCGATCAGACAAACGTCGGGACCGCACCACACCGATCTCATCCTGACATCCCCAACCAGTTTGCACCACTCCGCAACCAGTTCACACCACTCCGTAACCAGTTCGCACCACTCTACAACCAGTTTGCACCACTCCGCAACCAGTTTGCACCACTCCGCAACCAGATCGCTTCACTCTGCAACCAATTTGCACCACTTTGCAAGCCGTTCGCACCACTCCGCAACCAGTTTGCACCACTCCGCAACCAGTTTGCACCACTCCGTAACCAGTTCGCACCACTCTCACCCAGTTTGCACCACTCCGCAACCAGTTTGCACCACTCCACAACCAGTGCGCACCACTCCGCAACCAGTTTGCACCACTCCACAACCAGTGCGCACCACTCCGCAACCAGTTTGCACCACTCCACAACCAGTGCGCACCACTCCGCAACCAGTTTGCACCACTCCACAACCAGTGCGCACCACTCCGCAACCAGTTTGCACCACTCCACAACCAGTGCGCACCACTCCGCAACCAGTTTGCACCACTCCACAACCAGTGCGCACCACTCCGCAACCAGTTTGCACCACTCCACAACCAGTGCGCACCACTCCGCAACCAGTTTGCACCACTCCACAACCAGTGCGCACCACTCCGCAACCAGTTTGCACCACTCCACAACCAGTGCGCACCACTCCGCAACCAGTTTGCACCACTCCACAACCAGTGCGCACCACTCCGCAACCAGTTTGCACCACTCCACAACCAGTGCGCACCACTCCGCAACCAGTTTGCACCACTCCACAACCAGTGCGCACCACTCCGCAACCAGTTTGCACCACTCCACAACCAGTGCGCACCACTCCGCAACCAGTTTGCACCACTCCACAACCAGTGCGCACCACTCCGCAACCAGTTTGCACCACTCCACAACCAGTGCGCACCACTCCGCAACCAGTTTGCACCACTCCACAACCAGTGCGCACCACTCCGCAACCAGTTTGCACCACTCCACAACCAGTGCGCACCACTCCGCAACCAGTTCGCACCACTCGGCAACCAGTTTGCACAACTCCATAACCGGTTTGCACCACTCCGCAACCAGTTCGCACCACCCAGAGCCAATTCGCACCAATCTACAACCAGTTCGCACCACTCTGCAACCAGTTCGCACCACTCCCCAACGAGTGTTCACCACTCCGCAACCAGTTTGCACCACTCCGCAGCCAGTTCGCACTACTCTGCAACCCGTTCGCACCACTCCGCAGCCAGTTTGCACCACCCGCAGCCAGTACGCTCCACTCGGCAACCAGTTTGCACCACTCCACAACCAGTGCGCACCACTCTGCAACCCCTTCGCACCACTCTGCAACAGTTTGCACCACTCCGCAACCAGTTCGCACCACTCTGCAACCAGTGTGCACAACTCCGCAAGCAGTTTGCACCACTCCGCAACATGATCGTACCGCTCCGTAACCAGTTTGCACCACTGGGCAACCAGTTCGCACCACTCGGCAACCAGTTTGCACCACCACGCAACCAGTTTGCACCACTCTGCAACCCGTTTGCACCACGTGCAGCCAGTTCGCACCACTCGGCAACCAGTCCGTACGTCTCCGCAACCAGTGTGCACCACTAAGCAACCTGTTCGCACTACTCCGCGACCAGTTCGCACCACTCCGCAACCAGTTCGCACCACTCCGTAACCAGTTCGCACGACTCTGCAACCAGTTTGCACCACTCCGCAGCCAGTTCCCACCACTCCGCAACCAGTTCGTACCATTCCGCAACCGGTTCGCACCACACGGCAACCAGTTCGAACCACTCCGTAACCAGTTCGCACCACTCGGCAACCAGTTTGCACATCTCCATAACCAGTTTGCACCACTCCGCAGCCAGTTCGCACAACTCTGCAACCAGTTTGGACCACTCCGCAACCTGTTCGCACCACTCCGCAACCGGTTCACACCACTCTGCAACCACTTTGCACCACTCCGCACCCAGTATGCACCACTCCGCAACCAGATTGCACCACTCCGCAACCAGTTCGCACAAGTCCGCAACCAGGTGGCACCACTCCGCAACCAGTTCGCACCACTCCGCAACCAGTTCCCACTACTCTGCAACCAGTTCGCACCACTCTGCGACCAGTTTGCACCACTCCGCAACCAGTTTGCACCACTCCGCAACCAGTTCGCACCACTCCGCAACCAGTACGCACCACTCCGCAACCAGTTCGCACCACCCCGCAACCAGTTCGCACCACTCCGCAACCAGTTCCCACCACTCTGCAACCAGTTCGCACCACTCTGCAACCAGTTCGCACCACTCCGCAACCAGTGCGCACCACTCCGCAACCAGTTCGCACCACCCCGCAACCAGTTCGCACCACTCCGCAACCAGTTCGCACCCCTCCGCAACCAGTTCGCACCACTCCGCAACCAGTTCGCACCACTCCGCAGCCAGTTTGCACCACTCCGCAACCAGTTCGCACCACTCCGCAACCAGTTCGCACCAATCCGCAACCAGTTCGCACCACTCCCCAACGAGTCTGCACCACTGCGCAGCCTGTTCACACCACTCTGCAATCCGTTCGTACCACTCTGCAGCCAGTTTGCACCACCCACAACCAGTTTGCACCACGTGGCAAATAGTTTGCACCACTCCACAACCAGTGCGCACCACTCTGCAACCACTTCGCACCACTCCGCAACCAGTTTGCACCACTCTGCAACCAGTTCGCACCACTCTACAACCAGTCTGCACAACTCCGCAACCAGTTTGCAACACTCCGCAACCAGTTTGCACCACTCCGTAACCAGTTCCCACTACCCACAGCCAGTGCGCACCACTCTACAACTAGTTCGCACCATTCCGCAACCAGTTTGTTCCGATCCGCAACCAGTTTGCACCACTCCGCAACCAGTTCGCACCACTCCGCAACCAGTTCGCACCACTTCGCAAAACGTTTGCACCACTCCGCAACCAGTTCACACCACTCCAAAACCAGTTCGCACCACTCCGCAACCAGTTCGCAGCACTCCGTAACCAGCTTGTACCAGTCCGCAACCAGTTCACACCACTCGGCAACCAGTTCGAACCACTCCGCAGCCAGTTTGCTCCACTCCCCAACCAGTTTGCACCACTCCGCAACCAGTTCGCACCACCCGCAGCAAGTTCCCAGCACTCCGCAACCAGTTCGTATGACTCCACAACCAGTGGGCACCACTACGCAACTAGTTTGCACCACTCCGCAACCAGTTTACACCACTCCGCAACCAGTTTGCACTACTCCGCAACCAGTGCACACCACTCCGCAACCAGTTCGCACCACTCCGCAACCAGTTCGCCCCATTCCGCAACCAGATTGCACCACTCCGCAGCCAGTTTGCACCACTCTGCATCCAGTTTGCACCACTCGGCAACCAGTTTGCACCACTCCGCAACCAGTTCCCACCACTCCACAACCAGTTTGTACCTCTACGCAACCAGTTTGCACCACTCCGCAACCAGTTTGCACCACTCCGCAACCAGTTCGCACCACCCACAGGCAGTGCGCACCATTCTACAACCAGTTCGCACCACTCCGCAACCAGTTTGTACGGATCCGCAACCAGTTTGCAGCACTCCAAAACCAGTTCGCACCACTCCGGAACCAGTTCCCACCACGCCGCATCCAGTTCGCACCAATCCACAACCAGTTCGCACCACTCCGGAACGAGTTCGGACCACTCCGAAACCAGTTCCAACCACACCGCAACCAGTTCGCACCACTCCGCAACCAGTTCGCACCACTCCACAACCAGTGCGCACCACTCCGCAACCAGTTCGCACCACTCCGCAACCAGTTTGCACCACTCCGCAACCAGTTCGCACCACTCCACAACCAGTTTGTACCTCTCCGCAACCAGTTTGCACCACTCCGCAACCAGTTCGCACCACTCCACAACCAGTTTGTACCTCTCCGCAACCAGTTTGCACCACTCCGCAACCAGTTCGCACCACTCCACAACCAGTTTGTACCTCTCCGCAACCAGTTTGCACCACTCCGCAACCAGTCTGCACCACTCCGCAACCAGTTCGCACCACTCCGCAACCAGTTCGCACCACTCCGCAACCCGTTTCTACCACTCCGCAGCCAGTCTGCACCACTCCGCAACCAGTTTGCACCATTCCCTAACCAGTTTGCACCAATCCGCAGCCAGTTGGCACCACTCCGCAACCAGTTTGCACCGACCTGCAACCAGTTGGTACCACTCCGCAACCAGTTCGCATCACTCCACAACCAGTTTGCACCACTCCGCAACCAGATCTCACCACAGTGCAACCAGTTCGCACCACTCCGCAACCAGTTCGCACCACTCTGCAACCAGTTTGCACCTTTCCACAACCAGTTTGCACCAGTCCGCAGCCAGTTTGCACCACTCCGCAACCAGTTCGCACCACTCTGCAACCAGTTTGCACCCCTCCGCAACCAGTTTGCACCGCTCCGGAACGAGTCAGTACCACTCCCCTGTTGAAAATTTGCCCCTGCGCATGCCCAAGTGCGGCGCCGAGAGGCGCTGACGAGCCACCAGAAAATGAAAACTCAGCTCTGGCGGATCTGGCGACTCATCAGTAGCTTGGATTCTCAAATTGAGGGTTTCCCCTGAAAGTTGACAAGTTGTTGAATCCGGTGGAAGTTGTTTCGCCGGAATCGGATAAGTATCGAGGGAGATATGGCTTTCCAAAGTTGGGGTATGCGCAGCGGCTCTGGGAGCCGGCTGCGACTCGAAATCCGGTCGATAGTCGGCTGGACCGAGTAACAAAAATACGATGTGGAGAAAATGCTCCGATAGACCTGCCGAGACGTCCGGTGGATGATCGCCTGATCAGGTTGATCATCCACCGGATCCAGTAGTGCAGGTTGTTACTAAAGGACTTAGCCAAAATCCTGGCTCCGCGTCCGAAACTCAGTAGTACATTTTGTTACTCGGGGACTTCGTCAAAATTCTGAGTGCACGTCCGCGGACAGGTTTCGAACCTCGACACACCCCATCACCAAACACGACCCAACAGAGTGTAGGGTGTGTTGAAACAGTGCAGGAGATACCCACACCATGTGCAATTGGATATGCGCCTTGGGAAAGGTGCTTCGCACGTGAACAAAGGCGCCACGGCGAGTGATGACGTCAGGCTTCTGTGGTGGGTGAGACCAGTGCTTCGGCAAGCATAACTTGAGCTACGCTTGGCCGAATCGCACGCGGTTTGGTGCATCAGAAAGCTCATGACTGGCCCTATAAATGTTGTAATCATGTCCATGTTCAAAAACAAAAACGCAAAACGACGTTAATCCCTTCGCAAACAAACTGTCTCTAAATTCCTGCTCACATAGCGTGAGGCGACTAGAAAGCTCACGCTCAGTCTCGGATTCGCCCAAAACAGTAGACGTGAATCACTAAAGGCGATCAGAAAAGCGTCAGGACCGCACCACGCAAATCGCATCCTGACATCCCCAACCAGTTTGCACCACTCCGCAACCAGTTCGCACCACTCTGCAACCAGTTTGCACCACTCCGCAACCAGTTCACACCACTCCGCAACCGGTTCACTTCACTCCGCACTCGGTTCCCACCACTCCACAACCAGTTTGCACCACTCCGCAACCAGTTTGCACCACTCCAGAACCAGATCGCTTCACTCCGCAACCAATTCGCACCACTCCGCATGCAGTTCGCACCACTCCGCAACCAGTTTGCACCACTCCGCAACCTGTTTGCACCACTCCGTAACCAGTTTGCACCACTCTCAACCAGTTCGCACCACTCCGCAACCAGTTTGCACCACTCCGCAACCAGTTCGCATGACCCAGAGCCAGTTCGCACCAATCTACAACCAGTTCGCACCACTCCGCAACCAGTTTGTACCAATCAGCACCCAGTTTGCACAACTCCGCAACCAGTTTGCATCACTCCGCAACCAGATTGCACCCCTCCGCAACCTGTTCGTACCACTCCGCAACAAGTTCACACCACTCCACAACCAGTTCGCACTACTCCCCAACCAGTTCACACCACTTTACAACCAGTTCACACCACTCTGCAACCAGTTCGCAACCACTCTGCATCCTATTCGCACCATTCAGCAACACGTTGGCACCACTCCGCAGCCAGTTTTCCCCACTCAGCAACCAGTTTGCACCACTCCACAACCAGTTCGCTCCACTCGGCAACCAGTTTGCACCACTTCGCAACCCGTTTGCACCACTCCGCAGCTAGTTCGCACCAATCGCAGCCATTTTGCACCACGCCGCAACCAGTTTGCACCACTCCGCAACCACTGCGCACCACTCTGCAACCAGTTCGCACCACCCCGCAACCAGTTCGCACCACTCCTCAACCAGTTGGCCCCACTCCGCAACCAGTGCGCACCGCTCCGCAACCAGTTCGCACCAGCCCGCAACCAGTTCGCACCACTCCGCAGCCAGTTTGCACCACTCCACAACTAGTTCGCCCCACTCCACAACCAGTTCGCACCAATCCGTACCAGTTCGCACCACTCCCCAACGAGTCTGCACCACTCCGCAACCAGTTCGCACCACTTTGCAGCTAGTTCGCACCACTCCGCAACCCGGTCGCACCACTCCGCAGCCAGTTCACACCACTCTGCAACCAGTTTGCACAACTCCACAAGCAGTCTGCACCACACCGCAACCAGTTTGTACCGCTCCGCAACCAGTTCGCACCACTGGGCAACCAGTTCGCACCACTCGGCGACCGGTTTGCACCACTCCGCAACCCGTTAGCACCACTCCGCAACCAGTTTGCACAACCCGCAGCCAGTTCGCACCACTCAGCAACCAGTTTGTACGTCTCCGCAACCAGTGTGCACCACTACGTAACCTGTTCGCACCACTCCGCGACCAGGTCACACCACTCCATAGCCAGTTTGCACCACGCCGTAACCAGTTCGCACCACTCCGCAACCAGTTCGCACCACCCTGCAACCAGTTTGCACCACTCCGCAACCAGTTCGTACCATTCCGCAACCAGTTCGCACCACTCGGCAACCAGTTCGAACCCCTCGGCAACCAGTTCGCACCACTCCGCAGCCAGTTTGCACGTCTCCATAACCATTTTGCACCACTATACAGCCAGTTCGCACAACTCTGCAACCAGTTCGCACCACTCCGCAACCTGTTCGCACCACTCCGCAACCGGTTCGCACCACCCTGCAACCAGTTTGCACCACTCCGCAACCAGGTTGCACCACTCCGCAACCAGATCGCACCACTCTGCAACCAGTTCGCACCAGTTTGCAACCATGTCCGACCACTCCGCAACCAGTTTGCACCACTCTGCAGCCAGTTCCCACCACTCCGTAACCAGTTCGCACCACTTTGCAACCGGTTTGCACCACTCCACAACCAGCTTGCACCACTCCACAACCAGTTCGCGCCACCCGCAGCCAGTTCTCACTACTACACAACCAGATTTCACCACTCTGCAACCAGTTTGTACCGATCCGCAGCCAGTTTGCACCACTCTGTAACCAGTTTGCACCACTCCGCAACCAGTTCGCACCACTCTGCAACCAGTTCGCAACATTTTACAACCAGCTCACACCACTCTGCAACCAGTTCGCACCACTCCACAACCAGGTCCCACCACTCCCTAACCAGTTTGCACCAGTTTGCAACCGGTTTGCACCACTCCCGAACCAGTTCGCTCCACTCTGCAACCAGTTCGCACCACTCCGCAACCCGTTTGCACCACTCCACACCCAGCTTGCACCAGCTGCAGCCATTGCGCAACACTCCGCAACCAGTTCGCACCACTCCGCAACCAGTGCGCACCACTCTGCAACCAGTTTGCACCACCCTGCAACCAGTACGCACCACTCCGCAACCAGTTTGCACCACTCCAAAACCAGTTCACACCATTCCGCAACCAGTTCGCACCACTCCGCAGCCAGTTTGCACCACTCCGCAACAAGTTCGCACCACTCTTCAACCAGTTCGCACCACTCCGCAACCAGTTCGCACCACTCCGCAACCAGTTCGCACCCCTCTGCAACCAGTTCGTACCACTCCGCAACCAGTTTGCACCACTCCACAACCAGTCAGCACCACTCCGTAACCAGTTTGTACCACTCCGCAACCAGTGCGCACCACTCTGCAACCAGTTTGCACCACTCTGCAACCAGTTCGCACCCCTCTGCAACCAGTTCGTACCACTCCGCAACCAGTTTGCACCACTCCACAACCAGTCAGCACCACTCCGTAACCAGTTTGTACCACTCCGCAACCAGTGCGCACCACTCTGCAACCAGTTTGCACCACTCTGCAACCAGTTCGCACCCCTCTGCAACCAGTTCGTACCACTCCGCAACCAGTTTGCACCACTCCACAACCAGTCAGCACCACTCCGTAACCAGTTTGTACCACTCCGCAACCAGTGCGCACCACTCTGCAACCAGTTTGCACCACTCTGCAACCAGTTCGCACCCCTCTGCAACCAGTTCGTACCACTCCGCAACCAGTTTGCACCACTCCACAACCAGTCAGCACCACTCCGTAACCAGTTTGTACCACTCCGCAACCAGTGCGCACCACTCTGCAACCAGTTTGCACCACTCTGCAACCAGTTCGCACCCCTCTGCAACCAGTTCGTACCACTCCGCAACCAGTTTGCACCACTCCACAACCAGTCAGCACCACTCCGTAACCAGTTTGTACCACTCCGCAACCAGTGCGCACCACTCTGCAACCAGTTTGCACCACTCTGCAACCAGTTCGCACCCCTCTGCAACCAGTTCGTACCACTCCGCAACCAGTTTGCACCACTCCACAACCAGTCAGCACCACTCCGTAACCAGTTTGTACCACTCCGCAACCAGTGCGCACCACTCTGCAACCAGTTTGCACCACTCTGCAACCAGTTCGCACCCCTCTGCAACCAGTTCGCACCACTCCGCAACCATGTCGCACCACTCCGAAACCAGTTCGCACCGCTCCGCAACCAGTTCGCACTACTCCGCAACCAGTTCGCACCACTCTACAACCAGTGCGCACCACTCCGCAACCAGTTCGCACCACTCCGCAACCAGTACGCGCCACTCCGCAACCAGTTTGTACCAATCCGCAACCAGTGCGCACCACTCCACAACCAGTTCGCACCACTCTGAAACCAGTTTGCACCATTCTGCAACCAGTTTGCACCACTCCGCAGCCAGTTTGCACCACTCTACAACCAGTTTGCACCACTCTGCAACCGGTTTGCACCACTCTGCAACCAGTTTGCACCACTCCATAACCAGTTTGCACCACTCCGCAACCAGTTCAAACCACTCCGCAACCAGTTCGCACCACTCCGCAACCAGTCTGCACCACTCCGCAACCAGTTCGCACCGCTCCGCAACCATTTCACACCACTCTGCAACCAGTTTGTACCCCTCCGCAACCAGTTCACACAACTCCGCAACAAGTTCATACCACTCCGCAACCAGTTCCCACTACTCCACAACCAGTTCACACCACTCCACAACCAGTTTGCACCACTCTGCAACCAGTTCGCACCACTCAACAACCAGTTCGCAACCACTCCGCAACCTGTTCGCACCATTCAGCAACACGTTGGCACCACTCCGAAGACAGTTTGCACCACTCAGCAACCAGTTTGCACCACTCCTCAACCAGTTCGCACCAATCCGCAACCCGTTTGCACCACTCCGCAGCTAGTTTGCACCAGCCGCAGCCAGTTCGTACCACTCCGCAACCAGCTCGCACCACCATGCAACCAGTGTGCACCACTCCGCAACCAGTTCACACCACCCCGCAACCAGTTCGCACCACTCCTCAACTAGTTCCCGCCACTCCGCAAACAGTGCGCACCACTCTGCAACCAGTTCGCACCACCCCGCAACAAGTTCGCACCACTCCACAGCCAGTTTGCACCACTCCGCAACTAGTTCGCCCCACTCCGCAACCAGTTAGCACCACTCCGCAACCAGTTCGCACCACTCCCCAACGAGTCTACACCACTCCGCAACCAGTTTGCACCACTCCGCAGACAGTTTGCACCACTCCGCAACCCATTCGCACCTCTCGGAAACCAGTTTGCACCACTCCACAACCAGTGCGCACCACTCTGCAACCACTTCACACCACTTTGCAACCAGTCTGCACCACTCCGCAACCAGTTTGCATCACTCTGCAACCAGTTCGCACAACTCCGCAAGCAGTTTGCACCACACCGCAACCAGTTCGTACAGCTCCACAACCCGTTCGCACCACTGGACAACCAGTTCGCACCACTCGGCAACTAGTTCGCACCACTCGGCAACCAGTTTGCACCACTCCGCAACCAGTTTGCACCACTCCGCAACCAGTTTGCACCAACGTCATCCAGTTCGCACCACTCGGCAACTAGTTTGTAGTCTCCGCAACCACCTTGCACCACTACGCAACCAGTTCGCACCACTCTGCGACCAGTTTTCACCACTCCGCAACCAGTTCGCACCCCTCCATAACCAGTTCGCACCACTCCACAACCAGTTCGCACCACTCCGCAACCAGTTCCACCACTCCGCAACCAGTTCGTACCATTCTGCAACCAGTTCGCACCACTCCGCAACAAGTTCAAACCACTCCCCAACCAGTTCGCACCACTCCCCAACCAGTTTGCACCATTCCGTAACCAGTTTGCACCACTCCGCAGCCAGGTCGCACAACTCTGCAACCAGTTCACACCACTCCGCAACCTGTTCACACCACACTCAACCGGTTCGCACTACTCCGCAACCAGTTTGCACCACTCCGCAACCAGTTCGCACCACTCCGCAACTGGATCGCACCACTCCGCAACCAGTTCGCACCAGTCTGCAGCCAGGACGCGCCAATCCGCAACCAGTTTGCACCACTCCACAACCAGTTCCCACCACTCCGTAACCAGTTTGCACCACTTCGCAGCCAGTTTGCACCACTCGGGAACCAGTTTGCACCACTCCACAACCAGTACACACCACCCGCAGCCAGTTCGCACTACTGCACAACCAGCTTTCACCACTCCGCAACCAGTTTGTACCAATCCGCAACCAGTTTGCACCACTCCGTAACCAGTTTGCACCTCTCCGCAACCCGATTGCACCACTCCGCAACCAGTTCGCACCATTCCGCAACCAGTTCACACCCCTCCGCAACCAGTTCGCACCACTCCAAAACCAGTTCTCACCACTCCGTAACCAGTTTGCACCACTCCGCAACCAGTTTGCACCACTCCCCAACCAGTTCGCTCCACTCTGCAACCTGTTGGCACCACTCCGCAACCAGTTCGCACCACTGTGCAACCAGACCGCACCATTCCGCAACCAGTTCGCACCACTCCGCAACCCGTTCGCACCACTCCGCAACCCGTTTGCACCACTCCACAGCCAGTTTGCACCAACGACAGCCAGTTCGCACCACTCCGCAACCCGTTCGCACCACTCCGCAACCCGTTCGCACCACTCCGCAACCCGTTCGCACCACTCCGCAACCCGTTCGCACCACTCCGCAACCCGTTCGCACCACTCCGCAACCCGTTCGCACCACTCCGCAACCCGTTCGCACCACTCCGCAACCCGTTCGCACCACTCCGCAACCCGTTCGCACCACTCCGCAACCCGTTCGCACCACTCCGCAACCCGTTCGCACCACTCCGCAACCCGTTCGCACCACTCCGCAACCCGTTCGCACCACTCCGCAACCCGTTCGCACCACTCCGCAACCCGTTCGCACCACTCCGCAACCCGTTCGCACCACTCCGCAACCCGTTCGCACCACTCCGCAACCCGTTCGCACCACTCCGCAACCAGTTGGCACCACTCCGCAACCAGTTCGCACATGTCCGCAACCAGTTTGCACCACTCCCCAACCAGTTCGCTCCACTCTGCAACCTGTTGGCACCACTCCGCAACCAGTTCGCACCACTGTGCAACCAGACCGCACCATTCCGCAACCAGTTCGCACCACTCCGCAACCCGTTCGCACCACTCCGCAACCCGTTTGCACCACTCCACAGCCAGTTTGCACCAACGACAGCCAGTTCGCACCACTCCGCAACCAGTTCGCGCCACTCCTCAACCAGTGCGCAGCACCCCGCAACCCGTTTGCACCACCCCACAACCAGTTCGCACCACTCCACAACCAGTTTGCACCACTCCAAAACAAGTTCACACCATTCCGCATCCAGTTCGCACCACTCCCCAGCCAGTTTAAACCACTATGCAACAAGTTCGCACCACTCCTCAACCAGTTCGCACCACTCCGCAACTAGTTCGCACCACTCCGCACCCAGTTCGCACCACTCCGCAACCCGTTCGCACCACTCCGCAGCCAGTTTGCACAACTCCGCAACCAGTGCACGCCACTCTTTAGCCAATTTGCACCACTCTGCTACCCGTTTGCACCACTCCGCAACCAGATCGCACCACTCCGCAACCAGTTCGCACCACTCCGCAACCAATTCACCCCTCCGCAACCAGTTCGCACCACTCCGCAACCAGTTCGTACCATTCCGCAACCGGCTTGCACCACTCCGCAACCAGCTCGAACCACTCCGCAACCGGTTCACACCACTCTGCAACCAGTTTGCACCACTCCGTAACCAGTTCCCACCACTCCGCAGCCTGTTCGCACAATTTGATACCCAGTTTGCACCTCTCTGCAACCTGTTCGCACCACTCTGCAACCGGTTCGCACCACTCCGCAACCAGTTTGCACCACTCCACAACCAGTACGCACCACTCCACAACTAGTTCGCACCATTCCGCAACCAGGTCGCACCACTTTGTAACCAGTTCGCACCACTATGCACAAAGTTCCCACCACTCCGTAACCGGTTCCCACCACTTCGCAATCAGTTTGCACCGCTCTGCAACCAGTTTGCACCACTCCACAACCAGTTCGTACCACCCGCAGCCAGTTCGCACGACTGCAAAACAAGCTTTCACCACTCGGCAATCAGTTTGTACCAATCCGCAACCAGTTTACACCACTCCGCAACCAGTTCGAACCACTCCGCAACCAGTTCGCACCACTCTGCAACCAGCTTGCACCACTCCGCAACCAGATCGCACCACTCCGCAACCAGTTTGCACCACTCCGCAAACAGTTTGCACCATTCCGCAACCAGTTCGCGCCACTCTGCAACCAGTTGGCACCACTCTGCAACCAGTTCGCACCCCTCCGGAACCTGTTCGTACCACTCCGCAACCAGTTCACACCACTCTGCAACCAGTTTGCACCTTTCCGCAACCAGTTCGCACCCCTCCGGAACCAGTTCGTACCACTCCGTAACCAGTTCCCACCACTCTGCAACCAGTTTGCACCTTTCCGCAACCAGTTCGCACCCCTCCGGAACCAGTTCGTACCACTCCGTAACCAGTTCCCACCACTCTGCAACCAGTTTGCACCTTTCCGCAACCAGTTCGCACCCCTCCGGAACCAGTTCGTACCACTCCGTAACCAGTTCCCACCACTCTGCAACCAGTTTGCACCTTTCCGCAACCAGTTCGCACCCCTCCGGAACCAGTTCGTACCACTCCGTAACCAGTTCCCACCACTCTGCAACCAGTTTGCACCTTTCCGCAACCAGTTCGCACCCCTCCGGAACCAGTTCGTACCACTCCGTAACCAGTTCCCACCACTCTGCAACCAGTTTGCACCTTTCCGCAACCAGTTCGCACCCCTCCGGAACCAGTTCGTACCACTCCGTAACCAGTTCCCACCACTCTGCAACCAGTTTGCACCTTTCCGCAACCAGTTCGCACCCCTCCGGAACCAGTTCGTACCACTCCGTAACCAGTTCCCACCACTCTGCAACCAGTTTGCACCTTTCCGCAACCAGTTCGCACCCCTCCGGAACCAGTTCGTACCACTCCGTAACCAGTTCCCACCACTCTGCAACCAGTTTGCACCTTTCCGCAACCAGTTCGCACCCCTCCGGAACCAGTTCGTACCACTCCGTAACCAGTTCCCACCACTCTGCAACCAGTTTGCACCTTTCCGCAACCAGTTCGCACCCCTCCGGAACCAGTTCGTACCACTCCGTAACCAGTTCCCACCACTCTGCAACCAGTTTGCACCTTTCCGCAACCAGTTCGCACCCCTCCGGAACCAGTTCGTACCACTCCGTAACCAGTTCCCACCACTCTGCAACCAGTTTGCACCTTTCCGCAACCAGTTCGCACCCCTCCGGAACCAGTTCGTACCACTCCGTAACCAGTTCCCACCACTCTGCAACCAGTTTGCACCTTTCCGCAACCAGTTCGCACCCCTCCGGAACCAGTTCGTACCACTCCGTAACCAGTTCCCACCACTCTGCAACCAGTTTGCACCTTTCCGCAACCAGTTCGCACCCCTCCGGAACCAGTTCGTACCACTCCGTAACCAGTTCCCACCACTCTGCAACCAGTTTGCACCTTTCCGCAACCAGTTCGCACCCCTCCGGAACCAGTTCGTACCACTCCGTAACCAGTTCCCACCACTCTGCAACCAGTTTGCACCTTTCCGCAACCAGTTCGCACCCCTCCGGAACCAGTTCGTACCACTCCGTAACCAGTTCCCACCACTCTGCAACCAGTTTGCACCTTTCCGCAACCAGTTCGCACCCCTCCGGAACCAGTTCGTACCACTCCGTAACCAGTTCCCACCACTCTGCAACCAGTTTGCACCTTTCCGCAACCAGTTCGCACCCCTCCGGAACCAGTTCGTACCACTCCGTAACCAGTTCCCACCACTCTGCAACCAGTTTGCACCTTTCCGCAACCAGTTCGCACCCCTCCGGAACCAGTTCGTACCACTCCGTAACCAGTTCCCACCACTCTGCAACCAGTTTGCACCTTTCCGCAACCAGTTCGCACCCCTCCGGAACCAGTTCGTACCACTCCGTAACCAGTTCCCACCACTCTGCAACCAGTTTGCACCTTTCCGCAACCAGTTCGCACCCCTCCGGAACCAGTTCGTACCACTCCGTAACCAGTTCCCACCACTCTGCAACCAGTTTGCACCTTTCCGCAACCAGTTCGCACCCCTCCGGAACCAGTTCGTACCACTCCGTAACCAGTTCCCACCACTCTGCAACCAGTTTGCACCTTTCCGCAACCAGTTCGCACCCCTCCGGAACCAGTTCGTACCACTCCGTAACCAGTTCCCACCACTCTGCAACCAGTTTGCACCTTTCCGCAACCAGTTCGCACCCCTCCGGAACCAGTTCGTACCACTCCGTAACCAGTTCCCACCACTCTGCAACCAGTTTGCACCTTTCCGCAACCAGTTCGCACCCCTCCGGAACCAGTTCGTACCACTCCGTAACCAGTTCCCACCACTCTGCAACCAGTTTGCACCTTTCCGCAACCAGTTCGCACCCCTCCGGAACCAGTTCGTACCACTCCGTAACCAGTTCCCACCACTCTGCAACCAGTTTGCACCTTTCCGCAACCAGTTCGCACCCCTCCGGAACCAGTTCGTACCACTCCGTAACCAGTTCCCACCACTCTGCAACCAGTTTGCACCTTTCCGCAACCAGTTCGCACCCCTCCGGAACCAGTTCGTACCACTCCGTAACCAGTTCCCACCACTCTGCAACCAGTTTGCACCTTTCCGCAACCAGTTCGCACCCCTCCGGAACCAGTTCGTACCACTCCGTAACCAGTTCCCACCACTCTGCAACCAGTTTGCACCTTTCCGCAACCAGTTCGCACCCCTCCGGAACCAGTTCGTACCACTCCGTAACCAGTTCCCACCACTCTGCAACCAGTTTGCACCTTTCCGCAACCAGTTCGCACCCCTCCGGAACCAGTTCGTACCACTCCGTAACCAGTTCCCACCACTCTGCAACCAGTTTGCACCTTTCCGCAACCAGTTCGCACCCCTCCGGAACCAGTTCGTACCACTCCGTAACCAGTTCCCACCACTCTGCAACCAGTTTGCACCTTTCCGCAACCAGTTCGCACCCCTCCGGAACCAGTTCGTACCACTCCGTAACCAGTTCCCACCACTCTGCAACCAGTTTGCACCTTTCCGCAACCAGTTCGCACCCCTCCGGAACCAGTTCGTACCACTCCGTAACCAGTTCCCACCACTCTGCAACCAGTTTGCACCTTTCCGCAACCAGTTCGCACCCCTCCGGAACCAGTTCGTACCACTCCGTAACCAGTTCCCACCACTTCGCAACCAGTTCGCACCACTCCGCAACCAGTTTGTACCAATCCCCAACCAGTTTGCACCACTCCGCAACTAGTTCGTACCACTCCGCAACCAGTTCTCACCACTCCACAACCAGTTCGCACCATTCCGCAACCAGTTCGCACCACTCCGCAACCAGTTCGCACCACTCAACAACTAGTTCCCACC
This sequence comes from Penium margaritaceum, assembly GCA_023375785.1. Lineage (NCBI taxonomy): Eukaryota > Viridiplantae > Streptophyta > Zygnematophyceae > Desmidiales > Peniaceae > Penium > Penium margaritaceum. The sequence continues at coordinate 181,873 of SZWC01000024.1, read as the reverse complement.
ACTCCGTAACCAGTTCCCACCACTTTGCAACCAGTTTGCACCACTCCGCAACCCGTTTGCACAACTCCGCAACCAGTTCGCACCACTCCACAGCCAGTTTGCACCACTCCTAAACCAGATCGCACCAATCCGCAACCAGTTTGCACCAGTCCGAAATTGGTTTGCACCACACCGCAATCGTTTCGAACCACTCCACAACCAGTTTGCACCACTCCGCAACCAGTTCGCACCACTCTGCAAAGAATTTGCACCACTCCGCGGTCAGTTCGCACCACCCCGCAACCAATGCGCACCACTCCGCAACCAGTTCGCACCACTCCGCAACTAGTTTGCACCACTCTGCAACCAGTTGGCACCACTCTGCAACCAGTTTGCACCTTTCCGCAACCAGTTTGCACCACTACGCAGCCAGTTTTCACCACTCCGCAACCAGTTTGCACCACGCAACCAGTTTGCACGACTCCGCAACCAGTTCGCACCACTCCGCAACCAGTTCACACTACTCTGTAATCAGTTCATACCACTCCGCAACCAGTTTGCACCACTCTGCAACCAGTTCGTACCACTCCGCAGCCAGTCCGCACCACTCCGCAACCAGTGTGCAGCACTCCGCACCCAGTTCGCACCACTCCACAACCAGTTCGCACCAGTCCGCAACCAGTTGGCACCACTCTGCAACCAGTTTGCACCTTTCTGCAACCAGTTCGCACCACTCGGCAACCAGTTTGCACAACTCGGCAACCAGTTTGCACCACTGTGCAACCAGTTCGCACCACCCGCAGCCAGTTTGCACCACTCTGCAACCAGTTTGTACAACTCCGCAACCAGTGCGCACCAGTACACAACCAGTCTGCACCAATCCGCAACCAGTTCGCACCACTCCGCAACCAATTCGCACCACTCCGTAACAAGTTCGCACCACTCCG
>SZWC01000024.1:134999-180792 GCA_023375785.1 Penium margaritaceum | reverse complement strand
AACCAGTTCGCACCACTCCGCAACCAGTTCGCACCACTCCGCAACCAGTTCGCACCACTCCGCAACCAGTTCGCACCACTCCGCAACCAGTTCAAACCAATCCGCAACCAGTTCGCACCACTCCACAACCAGTTCGTACCACTCCGTAACCAGTTCGCACCACTCCGCATCCAGTTCGCACCACTTTGCAACCGGTTCACACCACCCCACAACCGATTCGCACCACTCCACAACCAGTTTGCACCACTCCGCAACCAGTTCGCACCACTCCGCAACCAGTTCACACCACTCGACAACCAGTTCGCACCACTCCGCAACCAGTTCACACCACTCTGCAACCAGTTCGCACCACTCTGCAACCAGCTGAACCACTCTGTAACCAGGTTGCAGCACTCCGCAACAAGTTCGCACCACTCCACAACCAGTTCGCACCACTCTTCAACCAGTTTACATCACTCCGCAACCAGTTTGCACCACTCCACAACCAGTTCGCACCATTCCGCAAACAGTTCACACCACTCTGCAGCCAGTTTGCACCACTCTGCAACCCGATTGCACCACTCCGCACTCAGTTCCCTCCAATCCGCAACCAGTTTGCACCACTCCGAAACCAATTCACACCATTCCGCAACCAGTGCGCACCACTTCACAACCAGTTTGCAGCACCTCGCAACCAGTTTGCACCACTCCGCAACCAGTTTTCACCACTCCTAAACCAGTTCACACCATTCCGCAACCAGTTCGCACCACTCCGCCAGCAGTTTGCACCTCTCCACAACAAGTTCGCACAACTCCTCAACCAGTTTGCACCACTCCGCAACCAGTTCGCACCACTACCGAACGAGTCTGCACGACTCCGCAACTCGTTCGCACAACTCTCAACCAGTTCGCACCATTCCGCAACCAATTCGCACCACTCCCCTGCCAGCTTGCACCACCCGCAGCCAGTTCGCACCACTCCCCAACCAGTTGCACAACTCCACAACCAGTAAGTACCACTCTGTAGCCAGTTCGCACCACTCCACAACCAGTTTGCACCACTCCGTAACCAGTCCGCACCACTCCGCAACTAGTTTGCACCATTCCGCAACCAGGTCGCACCACTCCGTAACCAAATCGCACCACTCCGCACCCAGTTCCCACCACTCCGTAACCGGTTCGCACCACTCCGCAACCGGTTCGCACCACTCTGCATCCAGTTCGCACCACTCCACAACAAGTTCCCGGCACTCCGTAACCAGTTTGCACCACTCCGCAACCAGTTTGCACCACTCCGCAACCTGTTTGCACCACCCGCAGCCAGTTTGGACCATTCCACAACCAGTTCGCACCACTCTGAAACCAGTTTGTACCAATCCCCAACCAGTTTACACCATTCCGCAACCAGTTCGCACCACTCCGCAACCAGTTCTCAGCACTCCACAACCAGTTCGCACCATTCCGCAACCAGTTCGCACCACTCCGCAACCAGTTCGCACCACTCCACAACTAGTTCCCACCACTCCGTAACCAGTTCCCACCACTCTGTAACCAGTTTGCACCACTCCGCAACCCGTTTGCACCACTCCGCAACAAGTTCGCAGCACTCCGCAGCCAGTTTGTACCATTACTCAACCAGATCGGACCACTCCACGACCAGTTCGCACCAATCCTCAGCCAGTTTGCACCAGTCCGCAATCGGTTCGCACCACTCCACAACCGTTTTGCACCACTCCAAAACCAGTTTGCACCACTCCACAACCAGTTCGCACCACTCCGCAAAGAGTTCGCACCACTCCACAGACAGTTGGCACCACTCCGCAACCAGTGCGCACCACTCCGCAACCAGTTCGCACCACTGCGCAACCAGTTCGCACCACTCTGCAACCAGTTGGCACCACTGTGGAGCCAGTTTGCACCTTTCCGCAACCAGTTTGCACCACTCCGCAGCCAGTTTGCACCACTCCGCAACCAGTTCGCACCACGCAACCAGTTTGCACCACTGCGAAACCAGTTCGCACAACTCTGCAAACAGTTTGCACCACTCCGCAACCAGTTCGCACCACTCCGCAACCAGTTTGCACCACTCCGCAGCCAGTTTGCACCACTCCGCAACCAGTTCGCACCACTGCGCAACCAGTTCGCACCACTCCGCAACCAGTTCACACCACTCTGTAACCAGTTTGTACCACTCCGCAACCAGTTTGCACCACTCTGCAACCAGTTCGCACCACTCCGCAGCCAGCTCGCACCACTCCGCAACCAGTGTGCAGCACTCCGCAACCAATTCGCTCCACTCCGCAGCCGGTTCTCACCACCTGCAGCCAGTTTGCACCACTTTGCAACCAGTTTGTACCACTCCGCAACCAATTGGCACCACTCCGCAACCAGTGCGCACCACTCTGTAACCTGTTTGCACCACCCTAACCAGTTCGCTCCACTCTGCAGCCAGTTTGCACCACTCCGCAACCAGTTTGCACCACTCCGCAACGAGTTCGCACCACTCCGCAACCTGTTCACACCACTGCGCAACCAGTTTGCACCACTCCGCAGCCAGTTTGCACCACTCCGCAACCAGTTTGCACCACTCCGCAGCCAGTTTGCACCACTTCCCAACCAATTTGCACCACTCTGCAACCAGTTCGCACCACTCCGCAACCAGTTCGCACCACTCCACAACCAGTTGGCACCACTCCTCAAGTAATTCTCACCACTCCGCAACCAGTTCGCACCACTCTGCAACAAGTTCGCACCACTCCGCAACCAGTTTACACCACTCGGCAACCAGTTCGCACCACTCCACAACAAGTTCCCACCACTCTGCAACCAGTTCGCACCACTCCACAACCAGTTCGCACCATTCAGTAACCAGTTCCCACCATTCCGCAACCCGTTTGCACCACTCCACAACCAGTTTGCACCACTCCGCAACTAGTTTGCACCACCCCCCAACCAGTTCGCACCCCTTCGCAACCATTTTGCACCACTTTGCAACCAGTACGCACCATTCCACGACCAGATCCCACCACTCCGCAAGTGGTTCGCACAACTCGACAACCCGTTCGCACCACTCCACAGCCAGTTCGCACCACTCCGCAACCAGTTCGAACCACTCCAAAACCAGTTCGCACCACTCCACAACCAGTTCACACCAATCCGCAACCAGTTCGTACCACTCCGCAACCAGTTACCACTCGGTAACCAGTTTGCACCACTCTGTACCCAGACGGCACCACCCGCAGCGAGTTTGCACCACTCCGCAGCCAGTTCGGACCACTCTCCAACCAGTGCTCTCCACTACGCAATCAGTTCGCACCACTCTGCAACCTATTCGCTCCACTCCGCAACCAGTTGGCACCACTCTGCAACCAGTTCGCACCATTCTGCAACCAGTTCGCACCACTCCGCAGCCAGTTTGCACCAATCCGCAACCAGTTTGCACCACTCCGCAATCAGTTCACACCACTCCGCAACCAGTTCGCACCATTCTGCAACCAGTTCGCACCACTCCGCAGCCAGTTTGCACCAATCCGCAACCAGTTTGCACCACTCCGCAATCAGTTCACACCACTCCGCAACCAGTTCGCACTAGTTCGCAACCAGTCTGCTCCACTCCGCAACCAGTTCGCACCACTCCACAACCAGTTCGCACAACTTTGCAACCAGTTCGCACCATTCCGCAACCAGTTCACACCACTCCGCAGCCAGTTTGGACCATTCCGCAACCAGTTTGCCCCACTCCGCAACCAGTTCGCAGCCCTCTGCAACCAGTTCACATCACTCCGCAACCAGTTCGCACCACTCTGCAGTTAGTTCGCACCACTTCGCAACCAGTTCGCACCATACCGCAACAGGTTTGCTCCACTCCGCACCCAGTTCGCACCACTCCGCAACCAGTTCGCACCACTCCGCAACCAGTTCACACCACTCCGCAACCAGTTCGCACCACTCCGCAACCAACTCGCACCACTCCGCAGCCAGTTCGCACCTCTCCGCAACCAGTTCGCACCACTCCGCAACCAGTTCGCACCACTCCGCAACCAGTTCGCACTAGTTCGCAACCAGTCTGCTCCACTCCGCAACCAGTTCGCACTAGTTCGCAACCAGTCTGCTCCACTCCGCAACCAGTTCGCACTAGTTCGCAACCAGTCTGCTCCACTCCGCAACCAGTTCGCACTAGTTCGCAACCAGTCTGCTCCACTCCGCAACCAGTTCGCACTAGTTCGCAACCAGTCTGCTCCACTCCGCAACCAGTTCGCACTAGTTCGCAACCAGTCTGCTCCACTCCGCAACCAGTTCGCACTAGTTCGCAACCAGTCTGCTCCACTCCGCAACCAGTTCGCACTAGTTCGCAACCAGTCTGCTCCACTCCGCAACCAGTTCGCACTAGTTCGCAACCAGTCTGCTCCACTCCGCAACCAGTTCGCACTAGTTCGCAACCAGTCTGCTCCACTCCGCAACCAGTTCGCACTAGTTCGCAACCAGTCTGCTCCACTCCGCAACCAGTTCGCACTAGTTCGCAACCAGTCTGCTCCACTCCGCAACCAGTTCGCACTAGTTCGCAACCAGTCTGCTCCACTCCGCAACCAGTTCGCACTAGTTCGCAACCAGTCTGCTCCACTCCGCAACCAGTTCGCACTAGTTCGCAACCAGTCTGCTCCACTCCGCAACCAGTTCGCACTAGTTCGCAACCAGTCTGCTCCACTCCGCAACCAGTTCGCACTAGTTCGCAACCAGTCTGCTCCACTCCGCAACCAGTTCGCACTAGTTCGCAACCAGTCTGCTCCACTCCGCAACCAGTTCGCACTAGTTCGCAACCAGTCTGCTCCACTCCGCAACCAGTTCGCACTAGTTCGCAACCAGTCTGCTCCACTCCGCAACCAGTTCGCATCACTCCGCAACCAGTTCCCATCACACCGCAGCCCCATTGCATCACTCCGCAGCCAGTTCACACCACCCCGCAACCAGTTCGCACCACTCGGGAACCAGTTCACACCACTCCGCACCCAGTTTGCACTACTCCGTAACCAGTTCGTACCACTCCGCAACCAGTTCGCACCACACCACAACTAGTTCACACCACACCGCAACCCGCTCGCACCACTCTACAACCAGTTTGCACCACTCCGCAACCAGTTTGCACCACTCCGCAACCAGTTCGCACCACTCCGCAACCAGTTCACACCACCCGCAGCCAGTTCACACCATTCAGCAACCAGTTCGTAAGACCTTGCAACTAGTGCGCAACACTATGAAACCAGTTCGCACCAGTCCGCAACCAGTTCACACCACTCCGCAACCAGTTTGCACCACTCGGTAACCAGATCGCACCACTCCACAATCAGTTCGCATCACTCCGCAACCAGTTCCCATCACACCGCAGCCCCATTGCATCACTCCGCAGCCAGTTCACACCAGTCCTCAACCAGTTTACACCAGTACGCAGCCAGTTTGCACCACTCTGCAACCAGTTTGCACCACCCGCAGCCAGGTCGCGCCATTGTGCAACGAGTTCGCACCACTCCGCTACCAGTGCACACAGTTACACAACCAGTTCGCACCACTCCACAACCAGTTCGCACCACTCCGCACCCAGTTTGCACTACTCCGTAACCAGTTCGTACCACTCCGCAACCAGTTTGCACCACTCCGCAACCAGTTCCCACCACTCCGCACCCAGTTCGTACCACTCCTCAACCAGTTCGCACCACTCCGCAACCAGTTCGCACTACTCCGTAACCAGTTCGTACCACTCCGCAACCAGTTTGCACCACTCCGCAACCAGTTGGCACCACTATGCAACTCGTTCGCACTATTCTGCAGTTTGTTCGCACCACGCGCATCCATTTGCACCACTCCGCAACTAGTTTGCACCACTTCGCAACCAGTGCGCATCACTCCGCAATCAGTTTGCACCACCCCGCAATCAGTTCGCACCACTCCGCAACCAGTTCACACCACTCCGCAACCAGTTCAAACCACTCGGCAACCAGTCTGCACCACTTCGCAACCAGTTTGCACCACTCCGCAACCAGTTGGCACCACTATGCAACTCGTTCGCACTATTCTGCAGTTTGTTCGCACCACGCGCATCCATTTGCACCACTCCGCAACTAGTTTGCACCACTTCGCAACCAGTGCGCATCACTCCGCAATCAGTTTGCACCACCCCGCAATCAGTTCGCACCACTCCGCAACCAGTTCACACCACTCCGCAACCAGATTGTACCAATCCGCAACCAGTTTGCACCGCTCCGCAACCAGTTCGCACCACTCCGTAACCAGTGCGCACCACTCCACAACCAGTTCGCACCACTCCATAGCTAGTTCGCACCATTCCGCAACCATTTTGCACATATTCACAACTAGTTTGTACCACTCCGCAACCCGTTCGCACCACTTCACAAGCAGTTCGCACCACTTGGCAACCAGTTCGCACCATTCTGCAACCAGTTCGCACCACTCTGCAACCCGTTTTTACCTTTCCGCAACCAGTTCCAGTTGGCACCACTCCGCAGCCAGTTTGCACCACTCCACAACCAGTTTGCACCATTCCGCAACCAGTTCACACCACTCCGCAACCAGTTCAAACCACTCGGCAACCAGTCTGCACCACTTCGCAACCAGTTTGCACCACTCCGCAACCAGTTGGCACCACTATGCAACTCGTTCGCACTATTCTGCAGTTTGTTCGCACCACGCGCATCCATTTGCACCACTCCGCAACTAGTTTGCACCACTTCGCAACCAGTGCGCATCACTCCGCAATCAGTTTGCACCACCCCGCAACCAGTTCGCACCACTCCGCAGCCAGTTCGCACCACTCCGCAACCAGTTCAAACCACTCGGCAACCAGTTTGCACCACTTCGCAACCAGTTCGCACCACTCCGCACCCAGTTCGCACCACTCCGCAGCCAGTTCGCACCACTCCGCAACCAGTTCAAACCACTCGGCAACCAGTTTGCACCACTTCGCAACCAGTTCGCACCACTCCGCACCCAGTTCGCACCACTCCGCAGCCAGTTCGCACCACTCCGCAACCAGTTCAAACCACTCGGCAACCAGTTTGCACCACTTCGCAACCAGTTCGCACCACTCCGCACCCAGTTCGCACCACTCCGCAGCCAGTTCGCACCACTCCGCAACCAGTTCAAACCACTCGGCAACCAGTTTGCACCACTTCGCAACCAGTTCGCACCACTCCGCACCCAGTTCGCACCACTCCGCAGCCAGTTCGCACCACTCCGCAACCAGTTCAAACCACTCGGCAACCAGTTTGCACCACTTCGCAACCAGTTCGCACCACTCCGCACCCAGTTCGCACCACTCCGCAGCCAGTTCGCACCACTCCGCAACCAGTTCAAACCACTCGGCAACCAGTTTGCACCACTTCGCAACCAGTTCGCACCACTCCGCACCCAGTTCGCACCACTCCGCAGCCAGTTCGCACCACTCCGCAACCAGTTCAAACCACTCGGCAACCAGTTTGCACCACTTCGCAACCAGTTCGCACCACTCCGCACCCAGTTCGCACCACTCCGCAGCCAGTTCGCACCACTCCGCAACCAGTTCAAACCACTCGGCAACCAGTTTGCACCACTTCGCAACCAGTTCGCACCACTCCGCACCCAGTTCGCACCACTCCGCAGCCAGTTCGCACCACTCCGCAACCAGTTCAAACCACTCGGCAACCAGTTTGCACCACTTCGCAACCAGTTCGCACCACTCCGCACCCAGTTCGCACCACTCCGCAGCCAGTTCGCACCACTCCGCAACCAGTTCAAACCACTCGGCAACCAGTTTGCACCACTTCGCAACCAGTTCGCACCACTCCGCACCCAGTTCGCACCACTCCGCAGCCAGTTCGCACCACTCCGCAACCAGTTTGTACCACTCCGCAACCAGTTCACACCACTCCGCAACCAGATTGTACCAATCCGCAACCAGTTTGCACCGCTCCGCAACCAGTTCGCACCACTCCGTAACCAGTGCGCACCACTCCACAACCAGTTCGCACCACGCCATAGCCAGTTCGCACCATTCCGCAACCATTTTGCACCTCTTCACAACTAGTTTGTACCACTCCGCAACCCGTTCGCACCACTTCACAAGCAGTTTGCACCACTTGGCAACCACTTCGCACCACTCTGCAACCAGTTCGCACCACTCTGCAACCTGTTTTTACCTTTCCGCAACCAGTTCCAGTTCGCACCACTCCGCAGCCAGCTTGCACCACTCCACAACCAGCTTGCACCACTCCGCAACCAGTTCGCACCACTCCGCAACCAGTTCAAACCACTCGGCAACCAGTCTGCACCACTTCGCAACCAGTTTGCACCACTCCGCAACCAGTTGGCACCAGTATGCAACTCGTTCGCACTATTCTGCAGTTTGTTCGCACCACGCGCATCCATTTGCACCACTCCGCAACTAGTTTGCACCACTTCGCAACCAGTGCGCATCACTCCGCAATCAGTTTGCACCACTCCGCAACCAGTTCGCACCACTCCACAACCAGTTCGCACCACTCCGCAACCAGTTTGCACCACTCCGCAACCAGTGCGCACCACTCCGCAACCAGTTTGCACCACTCCGCAACCAGTGCGCATCACTCCGCAATCAGTTTGCACCACCCCGCAATCAGTTCGTACCAGTCCGCAACCAGTTCGCACCACTCCGCAACCAGCTCGCACCACTCCGCAACCAGTTCGCACCACTCTGCAACCAGTTCCCACCACTCCGCAACCAGTTCGTACCACTACGCAACCAGTTCGCACCACTCCGCAACCAGTTCGCTCCACAGCGCAACCACTTCGCACCACTCCGCAACCAGCTTGCACCACTCCGTAACCGGTTCGCACCACTGCGCAACCAGTACGCACCACGCGACAACCTGTTTGCACCACTCCACAACCAGTTTGCACCACTCCGCAACCAGTTTACACCACTCCGCAACCAGTTTGCTCCACTCCGAAACCAGTTCGCACCACTCCGCAACCAGTTCACATCACTCCGCAACGAGTTCACACCACTCCGTAACCAGTTCGCACCACTCCACGACCCGTTCGCACCACTCCGCAACCAGTTTTCACCAATCCGCAACCAGTTCACACCACCCGCAGCCAGTTCACACCAATCTACAACCAGTTTGCACCACTCCGAAACCAGTTTGTACCAATCCGCAACCAGTTTGCACAACTCCGCATTCAGTTTGCATCACTCCGCAACAAGTTCGCACCACTCCGCAACCAGGTCGCACCACTCCACAACCAGTTCGCACCACTCCGCAACCAGTTCGCACCACTCCACGACCCGTTCGCACCACTCCGCAACCAGTTCGCACCACTCTGCAACCAGTTCGCACCACTCCGCAACCAGTTTGCAGCACTCCGCAACCAGTTCGCACCACTCCACGACCCGTTCGCACCACTCCGCAACCAGTTCGCACCACTCTGCAACCAGTTCGCACCACTCCGCAACCAGTTTGCAGCACTCCGCAACCAGTTCGCACCACTCCACGACCCGTTCGCACCACTCCGCAACCAGTTCGCACCACTCTGCAACCAGTTCGCACCACTCCGCAACCAGTTTGCAGCACTCCGCAACCAGTTCGCACCACTCCACGACCCGTTCGCACCACTCCGCAACCAGTTCGCACCACTCTGCAACCAGTTCGCACCACTCCGCAACCAGTTTGCAGCACTCCGCAACCAGTTCGCACCACTCCACGACCCGTTCGCACCACTCCGCAACCAGTTCGCACCACTCTGCAACCAGTTCGCACCACTCCGCAACCAGTTTGCAGCACTCCGCAACCAGTTCGCACCACTCCACGACCCGTTCGCACCACTCCGCAACCAGTTCGCACCACTCTGCAACCAGTTCGCACCACTCCGCAACCAGTTTGCAGCACTCCGCAACCAGTTCGCACCACTCCACGACCCGTTCGCACCACTCCGCAACCAGTTCTCACCACTCCGCAACCCATTCACACCATTCCGCAGTCAGTTCGCACTACCCGCAGCCAGTTCACACCACTCCACAACCAGTTCACACCACTCCGCAACCAGTTCGCACCACTACGCAACCAGTTCGCACAACTCCGCAACCCGTATGGACCACTCCGCAACCAGTTTGCACCACTCCGCAACCAGTTCGCACCACACCACAACTAGTTCGCACCACACCGCAACCCACTCGCACCACTCTACAACCAGTTTGCACCACTCCGCAACCAGTTTGCACCACTCCGCAACCAGTTCGCACCACTCCGCAACCAGTTCACACCACCCGCAGCCAGTTCGCACCATTCAACAACCAGTTCGTACGACCTTGCAACTAGTGCGCAACACTATGAAACCAGTTCGCACCACTCCGCAACCAGTTCACACCACTCCGCAACCAGTTTGCACCACTCGGTAACCAGATCGCACCACTCCACAATCAGTTTGCATCACTCCGGAACCAGTTCCCATCACACCGCAGCCCCATTGCATCACTCCGCAGCCAGTTCACACCAGTCCTCAACCAGTTTACACCAGTACGCAGCCAGTTTGCACCACTCCGCAACCAGTTTGCACCACCCGCAGCCAGGTCGCGCCACTGTGCAACGAGTTCGCACCACTCCGCTACCACTGCACACAGTTACACAACCAGTTCGCACCACTCCGCACCCAGTTTGCACTACTCCGTAACCAGTTCGTACCAGTCCGCAACCAGTTTGCACCACTCCGCAACCAGTTCCCACCACTCCGCACCCGGTTCGCACCACTCCTCAACCAGTTCGCACCACTCCGCAACCAGTTCGCACTACTCCGCAACCAGTTTGCACCACTCCGCAACCAGTTTGGACCACTCTGCAACCAGTTCGCACCACTCTGTAACCAGTTCGCACCACTCCGTAACCAGTTCGCACCACTCCGCAACCAGTTCGCACTACTCCGCAACCAGTTTGCACCACTCCGCAACCAGTTTGGACCACTCTGCAACCAGTTCGCACCACTCTGTAACCAGTTCGCACCACTCCGTAACCAGTTCGCACCACTCCGCAACCAGTTCGCACTACTCCGCAACCAGTTTGCACCACTCCGCAACCAGTTTGGACCACTCTGCAACCAGTTCGCACCACTCTGTAACCAGTTCGCACCACTCCGTAACCAGTTCGCACCACTCCGCAACCAGTTCGCACTACTCCGCAACCAGTTTGCACCACTCCGCAACCAGTTTGGACCACTCTGCAACCAGTTCGCACCACTCTGTAACCAGTTCGCACCACTCCGTAACCAGTTCGCACCACTCCGCAACCAGTTCGCACTACTCCGCAACCAGTTTGCACCACTCCGCAACCAGTTTGGACCACTCTGCAACCAGTTCGCACCACTCTGTAACCAGTTCGCACCACTCCGTAACCAGTTCGCACCACTCCGCAACCAGTTCGCACTACTCCGCAACCAGTTTGCACCACTCCGCAACCAGTTTGGACCACTCTGCAACCAGTTCGCACCACTCTGTAACCAGTTCGCACCACTCCGTAACCAGTTCGCACCACTCCGCAACCAGTTCGCACTACTCCGCAACCAGTTTGCACCACTCCGCAACCAGTTTGGACCACTCTGCAACCAGTTCGCACCACTCTGTAACCAGTTCGCACCACTCCGTAACCAGTTCGCACCACTCCGCAACCAGTTCGCACTACTCCGCAACCAGTTTGCACCACTCCGCAACCAGTTTGGACCACTCTGCAACCAGTTCGCACCACTCTGTAACCAGTTCGCACCACTCCGTAACCAGTTCGCACCACTCCGCAACCAGTTCGCACTACTCCGCAACCAGTTTGCACCACTCCGCAACCAGTTTGGACCACTCTGCAACCAGTTCGCACCACTCTGTAACCAGTTCGCACCACTCCGTAACCAGTTCGCACCACTCCGCAACCAGTTCGCACTACTCCGCAACCAGTTTGCACCACTCCGCAACCAGTTTGGACCACTCTGCAACCAGTTCGCACCACTCTGTAACCAGTTCGCACCACTCCGTAACCAGTTCGCACCACTCCGCAACCAGTTCGCACTACTCCGCAACCAGTTTGCACCACTCCGCAACCAGTTTGGACCACTCTGCAACCAGTTCGCACCACTCTGTAACCAGTTCGCACCACTCCGTAACCAGTTCGCACCACTCCGCAACCAGTTCGCACTACTCCGCAACCAGTTTGCACCACTCCGCAACCAGTTTGGACCACTCTGCAACCAGTTCGCACCACTCTGTAACCAGTTCGCACCACTCCGTAACCAGTTCGCACCACTCCGCAACCAGTTCGCACTACTCCGCAACCAGTTTGCACCACTCCGCAACCAGTTTGGACCACTCTGCAACCAGTTCGCACCACTCTGTAACCAGTTCGCACCACTCCGTAACCAGTTCGCACCACTCCGCAACCAGTTCGCACTACTCCGCAACCAGTTTGCACCACTCCGCAACCAGTTTGGACCACTCTGCAACCAGTTCGCACCACTCTGTAACCAGTTCGCACCACTCCGTAACCAGTTCGCACCACTCCGCAACCAGTTCGCACTACTCCGCAACCAGTTTGCACCACTCCGCAACCAGTTTGGACCACTCTGCAACCAGTTCGCACCACTCTGTAACCAGTTCGCACCACTCCGTAACCAGTTCGCACCACTCCGCAACCAGTTCGCACTACTCCGCAACCAGTTTGCACCACTCCGCAACCAGTTTGGACCACTCTGCAACCAGTTCGCACCACTCTGTAACCAGTTCGCACCACTCCGTAACCAGTTCGCACCACTCCGCAACCAGTTCGCACTACTCCGCAACCAGTTTGCACCACTCCGCAACCAGTTTGGACCACTCTGCAACCAGTTCGCACCACTCTGTAACCAGTTCGCACCACTCCGTAACCAGTTCGCACCACTCCGCAACCAGTTCGCACTACTCCGCAACCAGTTTGCACCACTCCGCAACCAGTTTGGACCACTCTGCAACCAGTTCGCACCACTCTGTAACCAGTTCGCACCACTCCGTAACCAGTTCGCACCACTCCGCAACCAGTTCGCACTACTCCGCAACCAGTTTGCACCACTCCGCAACCAGTTTGGACCACTCTGCAACCAGTTCGCACCACTCTGTAACCAGTTCGCACCACTCCGTAACCAGTTCGCACCACTCCGCAACCAGTTCGCACTACTCCGCAACCAGTTTGCACCACTCCGCAACCAGTTTGGACCACTCTGCAACCAGTTCGCACCACTCTGTAACCAGTTCGCACCACTCCGTAACCAGTTCGCACCACTCCGCAACCAGTTCGCACTACTCCGCAACCAGTTTGCACCACTCCGCAACCAGTTTGGACCACTCTGCAACCAGTTCGCACCACTCTGTAACCAGTTCGCACCACTCCGTAACCAGTTCGCACCACTCCGCATCTAGTTCGCACAACTCCGCAACCAGTTTGCACCACTCCGCAGCCAGTTCACATCACTCCGCAGCCAGTTTGCATAACTCCGCAACCAGTTCGCACCACTCCTCAAGCAGTTTACACCACTCCGCAACAAGTTCGCACCACTCCGCAACCAGTACGCACCACCCGCAGCTAGTTTGCACCACTCTGCAACCTGTTTGAACCACTCCGCTACCAGTGTGCACGATTAGGCAACCAGTTCCCACCACTCCGCAACCTGTTTGCACCACTCCGCAACCAGTTTGCAACACTCTCTAACCAGTTCGCACCACTCCGCAACCAGTTCGCACCACTCCGCACCCAGTTTGCACTACTCCGCCACCAGTTCACACCACTCCACAACCACTTTGCACCACTCCGCAACCAGTTTGCAACACTCTCTAACCAGTTCGCACCACTCCGCAACCAGTTCGCACCACTCCGCACCCAGTTTGCACTACTCCGCCACCAGTTCACACCACTCCACAACCACTTTGCACCACTCCGCAACCAGTTTGCACCACTCCGCAACCAGTTCGCACCAGTCTCCAACCAGTTCGCACCACCTGCAGCCAGTTTGCACCACTCCACAACCAGTTCGTACGACTCTGCATCTAGTGCGCACCACTACGCAACCAGTTTGCACTACTCCGCAGCCAGTTCGCGCCACTCCGCAACTAGTTTGCATAACACTGTAACCAGTTCGCACCATGCCACAACCAATTTGCAGCACCGTGCAACCAGTTTGCACCACTCCGCAACCAGTTCACACCACTCCGCAGCCAGTTCGCACCACTCCGCAGCCAGTTCCCATCACTCCACAACCAGCTAGCACCACTCCGCAACCAGTTCGTACCACTCCGCAACCAGTTTGCACCACTCCGCAACCAGTTTGTACCACTCCGCAACCAGTTCGCACCACTCCGCAGCCAGTTTGCACCACTCCGCAACCAGTTCGCACCTCTCCGCAACCAGTTCGCACCACTCCGCAGCCAGTTTGCACCACTCCGCAACCAGTTCGCACCTCTCCGCAACCAGTTCGCACCACTCCGCAGCCAGTTTGCACCACTCCGCAACCAGTTCGCACCTCTCCGCAACCAGTTCGCACCACTCCGCAGCCAGTTTGCACCACTCCGCAACCAGTTCGCACCTCTCCGCAACCAGTTCGCACCACTCCGCAGCCAGTTTGCACCACTCCGCAACCAGTTCGCACCTCTCCGCAACCAGTTCGCACCACTCCGCAGCCAGTTTGCACCACTCCGCAACCAGTTCGCACCTCTCCGCAACCAGTTCGCACCACTCCGCAGCCAGTTTGCACCACTCCGCAACCAGTTCGCACCTCTCCGCAACCAGTTCGCACCACTCCGCAGCCAGTTTGCACCACTCCGCAACCAGTTCGCACCTCTCCGCAACCAGTTCGCACCACTCCGCAGCCAGTTTGCACCACTCCGCAACCAGTTCGCACCTCTCCGCAACCAGTTCGCACCACTCCGCAGCCAGTTTGCACCACTCCGCAACCAGTTCGCACCTCTCCGCAACCAGTTCGCACCACTCCGCAGCCAGTTTGCACCACTCCGCAACCAGTTCGCACCTCTCCGCAACCAGTTCGCACCACTCCGCAGCCAGTTTGCACCACTCCGCAACCAGTTCGCACCTCTCCGCAACCAGTTCGCACCACTCCGCAGCCAGTTTGCACCACTCCGCAACCAGTTCGCACCTCTCCGCAACCAGTTCGCACCACTCCGCAGCCAGTTTGCACCACTCCGCAACCAGTTCGCACCTCTCCGCAACCAGTTCGCACCACTCCGCAGCCAGTTTGCACCACTCCGCAACCAGTTCGCACCTCTCCGCAACCAGTTCGCACCACTCCGCAGCCAGTTTGCACCACTCCGCAACCAGTTCGCACCTCTCCGCAACCAGTTCGCACCACTCCGCAGCCAGTTTGCACCACTCCGCAACCAGTTCGCACCTCTCCGCAACCAGTTCGCACCACTCCGCAGCCAGTTTGCACCACTCCGCAACCAGTTCGCACCTCTCCGCAACCAGTTCGCACCACTCCGCAGCCAGTTTGCACCACTCCGCAACCAGTTCGCACCTCTCCGCAACCAGTTCGCACCACTCCGCAGCCAGTTTGCACCACTCCGCAACCAGTTCGCACCTCTCCGCAACCAGTTCGCACCACTCCGCAGCCAGTTTGCACCACTCCGCAACCAGTTCGCACCTCTCCGCAACCAGTTCGCACCACTCCGCAGCCAGTTTGCACCACTCCGCAACCAGTTCGCACCTCTCCGCAACCAGTTCGCACCACTCCGCAGCCAGTTTGCACCACTCCGCAACCAGTTCGCACCTCTCCGCAACCAGTTCGCACCACTCCGCAGCCAGTTTGCACCACTCCGCAACCAGTTCGCACCTCTCCGCAACCAGTTCGCACCACTCCGCAGCCAGTTTGCACCACTCCGCAACCAGTTCGCACCTCTCCGCAACCAGTTCGCACCACTCCGCAGCCAGTTTGCACCACTCCGCAACCAGTTCGCACCTCTCCGCAACCAGTTCGCACCACTCCGCAGCCAGTTTGCACCACTCCGCAACCAGTTCGCACCTCTCCGCAACCAGTTCGCACCACTCCGCAGCCAGTTTGCACCACTCCGCAACCAGTTCGCACCTCTCCGCAACCAGTTCGCACCACTCCGCAGCCAGTTTGCACCACTCCGCAACCAGTTCGCACCTCTCCGCAACCAGTTCGCACCACTCCGCAGCCAGTTTGCACCACTCCGCAACCAGTTCGCACCTCTCCGCAACCAGTTCGCACCACTCCGCAGCCAGTTTGCACCACTCCGCAACCAGTTCGCACCTCTCCGCAACCAGTTCGCACCACTCCGCAGCCAGTTTGCACCACTCCGCAACCAGTTCGCACCTCTCCGCAACCAGTTCGCACCACTCCGCAGCCAGTTTGCACCACTCCGCAACCAGTTCGCACCTCTCCGCAACCAGTTCGCACCACTCCGCAGCCAGTTTGCACCACTCCGCAACCAGTTCGCACCTCTCCGCAACCAGTTCGCACCACTCCGCAGCCAGTTTGCACCACTCCGCAACCAGTTCGCACCTCTCCGCAACCAGTTCGCACCACTCCGCAGCCAGTTTGCACCACTCCGCAACCAGTTCGCACCTCTCCGCAACCAGTTCGCACCACTCCGCAGCCAGTTTGCACCACTCCGCAACCAGTTCGCACCTCTCCGCAACCAGTTCGCACCACTCCGCAGCCAGTTTGCACCACTCCGCAACCAGTTCGCACCTCTCCGCAACCAGTTCGCACCACTCCGCAGCCAGTTTGCACCACTCCGCAACCAGTTCGCACCTCTCCGCAACCAGTTCGCACCACTCCGCAGCCAGTTTGCACCACTCCGCAACCAGTTCGCACCTCTCCGCAACCAGTTCGCACCACTCCGCAGCCAGTTTGCACCACTCCGCAACCAGTTCGCACCTCTCCGCAACCAGTTCGCACCACTCCGCAGCCAGTTTGCACCACTCCGCAACCAGTTCGCACCTCTCCGCAACCAGTTCGCACCACTCCGCAGCCAGTTTGCACCACTCCGCAACCAGTTCGCACCTCTCCGCAACCAGTTCGCACCACTCCGCAGCCAGTTTGCACCACTCCGCAACCAGTTCGCACCTCTCCGCAACCAGTTCGCACCACTCCGCAGCCAGTTTGCACCACTCCGCAACCAGTTCGCACCTCTCCGCAACCAGTTCGCACCACTCCGCAGCCAGTTTGCACCACTCCGCAACCAGTTCGCACCTCTCCGCAACCAGTTCGCACCACTCCGCAGCCAGTTTGCACCACTCCGCAACCAGTTCGCACCTCTCCGCAACCAGTTCGCACCACTCCGCAGCCAGTTTGCACCACTCCGCAACCAGTTCGCACCTCTCCGCAACCAGTTCGCACCACTCCGCAGCCAGTTTGCACCACTCCGCAACCAGTTCGCACCTCTCCGCAACCAGTTCGCACCACTCCGCAGCCAGTTTGCACCACTCCGCAACCAGTTCGCACCTCTCCGCAACCAGTTCGCACCACTCCGCAGCCAGTTTGCACCACTCCGCAACCAGTTCGCACCTCTCCGCAACCAGTTCGCACCACTCCGCAGCCAGTTTGCACCACTCCGCAACCAGTTCGCACCTCTCCGCAACCAGTTCGCACCACTCCGCAGCCAGTTTGCACCACTCCGCAACCAGTTCGCACCTCTCCGCAACCAGTTCGCACCACTCCGCAGCCAGTTTGCACCACTCCGCTACCAGTTCGCACCCCTCCGCAACCAGTTCGCACCACTCTGCAGCTAGTTCGCACCACTCCACAACCAGTTCGCACCACTCCAGAACT
Source organism: Penium margaritaceum (assembly GCA_023375785.1). Taxonomy (NCBI): domain Eukaryota; kingdom Viridiplantae; phylum Streptophyta; class Zygnematophyceae; order Desmidiales; family Peniaceae; genus Penium; species Penium margaritaceum. Next base: position 162,978 of record SZWC01000024.1, on the reverse strand, counting down.
AGGTGGCACCATTGCGCAACCAGTTTGCACCACTCCGCAGCCAGTTCCCACCCTCCGCAGCCAGTTCGCACCACTCTACAACCAGTTTGCACCACTCCGCAGCTTGTGCGCACTATTACGCAACCAGTTCGCACCACTCCGCAACCAGCTCGCACCACTCCGCAACCAGTTTGCACCACTCCATAACCAGTTCGCACCACTCCGCAACCAGTTCGCACCACTCCAAAGGCTCTTTGCATCACTCAGCAAGCGGTTTGAACCACTCGACAACCAGTTCGTACCACTCAGCAACCAGTTCACACCACTCCACAACCAGATCGTACCACTCCGCAACACGTTCGCACCACATGGCAACCAGTTCACACCACTCCTCAACCAGTTTACACTACTCCGCAACCAGTTGGCACCAATCCGGAACCCGTTCGCACCACCTCAAGCCAGTTCGCACCACTCCGCAACCAGTTTGCACCACTCCGCAACTTGTGCGCACTATTACGCAACCAGTTTGCACCACTCCGCAACCAGTTCGCACCACTCTGCAACCAGTTTGCACCACTCTGCAACCAGTTCCCACCACTCCGCAACCAGTTCCTACCACTCCTCAACCAGTTTGCACCACTCCACAACCAGTTCGCACCACTCCGCAACCAGTTCGCACCACTCTGTAACCAGTTCGCACCACTCCGCAACCAGTTCGCACCACTCACTCCGCAGCCAGTTCCCATCCGCAACCAGTTTGCACCACTCCGCAACCAGTTCACATCACTCCGCAGCCAGTTCGCATAACTCCGCAACCAGTTCGCACCACTCCTCAAGCAATATGCACCACTCCGCAACACGTTCGCACCACTCCGCAACCAGTACGCACCACCCGCAGCTAGTTTGCACCACTCTGCAACCTGTTCGCACCACTCCGCTACCAGTGCGCACGATTAGGCAACCAGTTCCCATTACTCCGCAACCTGTTCGCACCACTCCGCAACCAGTTTGCAACACTCTCTAACCAGTTCGCACCACTCCGCAACCAGTTCGCACCACTCCGCAACCAGTTTGCACCACTCCGCCACCAGTTCACACCACTCCACAACCACTTTGCACCACTCCGCAACCAGTTTGCACCACTCCGCAACCAGTTCGCACCACTCTTCAACCAGTTCGCACCACCTGCAGCCAGTTTGCACCACTCCGCAACCAGTTCGTACGACTCCGCATCTAGTGCGCACCACTACGCAACCAGTTTGCACTACTCCGCAGCCAGTTCGCGCCACTCCACAACTAGTTTGCATAACACTGCAACCAGTTCGCACCACGCCGCAACCAATTTGCAGCACCGTGCAACCAGTTTGCACCACTCCGCAACCAGTTCACACCACACCGCAGCCAGTTCGCACCACTCCGCAGCCAGTTCCCATCACTCCACAACCAGCTAGCACCACTCCGCAACCAGTTCGTACCACTCCGCAACCAGTTTGCACCACTCCGCAACCAGTTTGCACCACTCTGCAACTCGTTCGCACCACTCTGCAACCAGTTCGTACGACTCGGCAACCAGTTTGCACCACTCCGCAACCAATTCGCACCACTCTACAACCAGTTGGCACCAGTCCGCAACCAGTTCGCACCACTCTGCAACCACTTCGCACCACTCCGCAACCAGTTCGTACCACTCCGCAACTAGTTTGCACCACTCCGCAACCAGCTCGCACCACTCTGCAACCAGTTTGCACCACTCTGCAACTCGTTCGCACCACTCTGCAACCAGTTCGTACGACTCGGCAACCAGTTTGCACCACTCCGCAACCAATTCGCACCACTCTACAACCAGTTGGCACCAGTCCGCAACCAGTTCGCACCACTCATCAACCAGTTCACACCACTCCGCAACCAGTTCGCACCACTCCGCAACCAGTTTGCACCACTCCGCAACCAGTTTGCACCACTCCGCAACCAGTTTGCACCACTACGCAACCAGTTCGCACTTCTCTTCAACCAGTTTGCACCACTCCGCAACCAGCTCGCACCACTCCGCAACCAGTTCGCACCACTTTGCAACTAGTTTGCACGACTCCAAAACCGGTTTGCATCACTCTGCAACAAGTGCCCACCTCTCTACATCCAGTTTACACCACTCTGTGATCAGTTTGCACCACTCGGCATCCAGTTCGCACCACTCCACAACCAGTTCGCACCACTCCACAACCAGTTCGCACCACTCCGCAACCAGGTAGCACAATTCCGCAACCAATTTGCACCACTCCGCAACCAGTTCGCACCACTCCGCAACCAGTTAACACCTCTCCGCAACCAGTTCGCACCACTCCGCAGCTAGTTGGCACCACTCCAAAACCAGTTCGCACCACTCCGCAACCAGTTCGCTCCAGTCCGCAACCAGTTCGCACCCCTCCTCAACCAGTTTCCACAACTCCGCAACCAGTTCGCACCACTCCGCAACCAGTTCGCACCACCCGCAGCCAGTTCGCACCACTCTGCAACGTGTTCGCACCACTCTGCTACTAGTGGGCACGATCACGCAACCAGTTTGCACCACTCCGCAACCAGTTCGCACCACTCTGCAACCAGTTGGCACCACTCTCTAACCAGTTCGCACCACTCTGCAACCAGTTCGCATCACTCCGCAACCAGTTTGCACCACTCCGCCACCAGTTCACACCACTCGGCAACCAGTTCGCACCACTCCGCAACCAGCTTGCACTACACCGAAACCAGTTCGCACCACTCTGCAACCAGTTCGCACCACCTGCAGCCAGTTTGCACCACTCCGCAACCAGTTCGTACGACTCCGCATCTAGTGCGCACCACTACGCAACCAGTTTGCACCACTCCGCAACCAGTTCGTGCCACTCCGCAACTAGTTTGCATAACCCTGTAACCAGTTCGCACCACGCCGCAACCAGTTCGCACCACTCCGCAGCCAGTTCCCATCACTCCGCAACCTGCGGGCACCACTCCGCAACCAGTTCGTACCACTCCGCAACCAGTTTGCACCACTCCGCAACCAGTTTGTACTTCTCTGCAACCAGTTCGAACCACTCGCCAACCAGTTCACACCACTCCTCAACCAGTTTGCACCAATCCGCAACCAGTTTGCACCACTTTGCAATCAGATCGCACCACTCGCAGCCAGTTCGCTCCAGTCAACAACCAGTTCGCACCACTCCGCAACCAGTGCGCACTATTACGCAAATAGTTTGCACCACTCTGCAACCAGTTGGCACCACTCCGCAACCAGTTTGCACCACTCTGTCAACACTTCGCACCACTCTGCAACCAGTTCGAACCACTCCGCAACCAGTTCCCACCACTCCACAACCAGTTCCCACGACTCCTCAACCAGTTCGCACCACTCCGCAACCAGAATGCACCACTCTGCAGCCAGTTCGCACCACTCCGCAACTATTTCGCACCACTCCACAGCCAGTTCGCACCACTCCGCAACCAGAATGCACCACTCTGCAGCCAGTTCGCACCACTCCGCAACTATTTCGCACCACTCCACAGCCAGTTCGCACCACTCCGCAACCAGTTCTCACCACTCCACAACCAGTTCGCACCATTCCGCAACCAGTTAGCACCACTCGGCAACCAGTCTGCACCACTCCCCATGCAATTCACACCACTCCGGAACCATTCCGCACCACCCACTGTGAGTTCGCACCAGTCCGCAACCAGTTCGCACCACTCCGCACCCAGTGCACACCACTACGCAACCGGTTCGCACCACTCTGCAACCAGTTCACACGACTCCGCAACCAGTTGGCACCACTCCGCAACCAGTCGTACCATTCTGCAACCAGTTCGCACCAGTCCGCAGCCATTTTGCACCACTCCACAACCCGTTTGCACCACTCCGCAACCAGTTCACATGACCCGCAGCCAGTTTGCACCACTGCACAACCAGTTCGTATGACCTCGCAACTAGTGCACACCACTACACAACCAGTTGGCACAACTCCGCAACGAGTTCGCACCACTCCGCAACCAGTTCGCACCACTCTGTAACCAGTTCGCACCACTACGCATCCAGTTTGCACCTCTCCACAACCAGTTCGCACCACTCCGCAACCAGTCCGCACCACCCCGCAACGAGTTCGCATCACTCCGCAGTCAGTTCGCATCACTCCGAAACCAGTTCGCACCACTCCTCAACCAGTTTGCACCACTCCGCAACCAGTTCGCATCACTCCGCAACCAGTTCGCACCACGCACAGCCAGTTCGCACCACTCTGCAACCTGTTCGCACCACTCCGCTACCAGTGCGCACGATCATGCAACCAGTTTGCACCACTCCGTTACCAGTTCGCACCACTCCGCAACCCGTTTGCACCACTCTGTAACCAGTTTGCACCACTCTGCAAGCAGTTTGCACCATTCCGCAACCAGTTCCCACAACTCCGCAACCAGTTCGCACCACTCCTCTACCAGTTCGCACCACTCCGCAACCAGTTCGAACTACTTCGCAACCAGTTCGCACCACTCTGCAACCAGTTCACACCACTCCGCAACCAGTTCGCATCACTCCGCAACCAGTTCGCACCATTCCATAACCAGTTCGCACCAGACCGCAACCAGTGCGGACCAATGCGCAACCAGAGTGCACCACTCTGCAACCAGTCCACACAGCCCGCAGCCAGTTCGCACCACAATACAACCAGTTCGCACCACTCCGCAGCCAGTTTGTACCAATCCGCAACCAGTTTGCACCACTCCGCAACCAGTTCACACCACTCCGCAACCAGTTCGCACCACTCCGCAACCAGTTCGCAGCACTCCATAGCCAGTGCGCACCTTTCCGCAACCAGCTGGCACCTCTCCACAACCAGTTTGCAAAACTCCGCAACCAGTTCTCACCACTCCACAACCAGATTGCACCACTCTGCAACCAGTTAGCACCACTCTGCAACCAGTTCGCACCACTTTGCAACCAGTTCCCACCTTTCCGCAACCAGTTTGCACCACTCCGCAGCCAGTTTGCACATTCCACAACCAGTTTGCACCACTCCGCAACCTGTTTGCACCACTCCGCAACCGGTTCAAACCACTCCGCAACAAGTCTGCACCACTCCGCAACCAGTTTGCACCACTCCGCAACCAGTTCGCACCACTATGCAACCTGTTCGCACCATTCCGCAGTCAGTTCACACCACTTCGCAACCAGTGCGCATCACTCCGCAACCAGTTTGCACCACTCCGCAACCAGTTCGCACCACTCCGCAACCAGTTCGCACCACTCCGCAGCCAGTTCCCATCACTCCGCAACCAGTTCGTACCACTCCGCATCTAGTGTGCACCACTCCGCAACCAGTTTGCACCACCCCGCAACCAGTTTGCACCACTCCGCAACCAGTTCACACCACTCCGCAACCAGTTCGCACCACTCCGCAGCCAGTTCCCATCACTCCGCAACCAGCTCGTACCACTCCGCCACCAGTTTGTACCACTCCGCAACCAGTTTGCACCACTCCGCAACCAGTTCGTACTACTCTGCAACCAGTTCGCACCACTTGCCAACCAGTTCACACCACTCCTCAACCAGTTTGCACCACTCCGCAACCAATTCGAACCACTTCGCAGCCAGTTTGCACTACTTGCAGCCAGTTCTTTCCACTCCGCAACCAGTTCACACCACTCCGCAACCACTGCGCACTATTACGCAACCAGTTTGCACCACTCCGCAACCAGTTCGTACCACTCTGCAACCAGTTTGCAACACTTCGTAACCACTTTGCACCACTCCGCAACCAGTTCCCACCACTCCGCAACCGGTTCCAACCACTCCGCAACCAGTTCGCACCACTCCTCAACCAGTTCACACCACTCCGTAACCAGTTCTCACCACTCCGCAACCAGCTCGCACCACTCCGCAACCAGTTTGCACCACTCCGCAACCATTTCGCACCACTCCAAAGCAAGTTCACACCATTCCGCAACCAGTTCGCACCTCTCCACAACCAGTTCGCACCACTCCGCAACCAGCTCGTACCACTCCACAACCAGATCGCACCACTCGCCTACAGGTACGCACCAGTGTGCAACCAGTTCGCACCACTCTGCAACCAGTTCGCACCTTTCTGCAAACAGTTCGCACCAGTCCGCAACCAGTTGGCACCAGTCCGCAACAAGTTCGCACCACTCCACAACCAGTTTGCACCACTCCACAACCAGTTCGCACCACTCCGCAACCAGTTCGCACCACTCCACAACCCGTTTGCACCACTCCACAACCAGTTCGCACCACTCTGCAACCGGTTCAAACCACTCCGCAACCAGTCTGCACCACTCCGCAACCAGTTTGCACACCTCCGCAACAAGTTCGCACCACTATGCAACCTGTTTGCACCACTCCGCAACCAGTGCGCACCACTTCGCAACCAATGCGCATCACTCCGCAACCAATGTACCAATCCGCAACCAGTTCGCACCACTCCGCAACCAGTTCGCACCACTCCGCAACCAGTTCGCACCACTCCACAACTAGTTCGCACCACTCCGCCAGCAGTTCACACCACTCTGCAACCAGAACGCACCATTCCGCAACCAGTTTTCACAACTCCGCAACCAGTTCGTACCACTCTGCAACCTGTTCGCTCCGGCTGCAGCCAGTTAGCACCACTCCGCAACCAGTTCATACGACTCCGCATCTATTGCGCACCATTGGGCAACTAGTTCGCATCACTCTGCAACCAATTTGTGCCACTCCGCAACTAGTTCGCACCACTCTGTAACCAGTTCGCACCACGCCGCAACCAGTTTGCACCACGCCGCAACCAGTTTGCACCACTTCGCAACAAGTTCACACCACTTTGCAACCAGTTCGCACCACCCCGCAGCCAGTTCCCATCACTCCGCAACCAGCTTGCACCACCCCGCAACCAGTTTGCACCACTCCGCAACCAGTTTGCACCACTCCGCAACCAGTTCGTACTACTCTGCAACCAGTTCACACCACTCGCCAACCAGTTCACACCACTCCTCAACCAGTTTGCACCACTCCGCAACCAGTTTGCACCATTTCGCAATCCGTTTGCACCATCGCAGCCAGTTTGAACAACTCCGCAACCAGTGCGTACCACTCCGCAACCAGTGCGCACTATTACGCAACCAGTTACGACCACTCCGCAACCAGTTCGCACCACTGCGCAACCAGTTTGCACCACTCCGTAACCACTTCGCACCACTCCGCAACCAGTTTGCACTACTCCTGAACCAGTTCGCACCACTCCGCAATCAGTCCGCACCACTCTGCAGCCAGTTTGCACCACTCCGCAACCAGTTCGCACCACTCCGCAACCAGTTTGCACCACTCCGTAACCACTTCGCACCACTCCGCAACCAGTTTGCACTACTCCTGAACCAGTTCGCACCACTCCGCAATCAGTCCGCACCACTCTGCAGCCAGTTTGCACCACTCCGCAACCAGTTCGCACCTCTCCACAACCAGTTCGCACCATTCCGCAACCGGTTAGCACCAGTCCACAACCAGTTTGCACCAGTCCGCAACCAGTTCTCGCCACTCCGCCACCAGTTTGCACCGCTCGGCAATCAGTTCGCACCACTCCGCAACTAGTCTGCACGACTTCGCAACCAATTTGCACCTCGGCAACCATTTCGCACCACCCGCTGTGAGTTCGCACAAGTCTGTTACCAGTTTGCACCACTCTGCACCCAGTGTGCACCACTACGCAACCAGTTGGCACCACTCTGCAACCAGTTCACACCACTCCGCAACCAGTTGGCACCACTCTGCAACCAGTTCGCACCATTCTGCAACCAGTTCGCACCACTCCGCAGCCAGTTTGCACCACTCCGCAACCAGTTTGCACCACTCTGCAACCAGGTCGCACCACTCCCCATCCAGTTTGCACCACTCCACCACTAGTTCGCACCTCTCTTGCACCAGTTCGCACCACTCCGCAACCAGATTGCATCACTTCGCTACCAGTTCGCACCACTCCGCAACCAGATCGCACCACTTTGCTACCAATTCGCACCATTCGGCAACCTGTTTGCACCAATCCGCAACCAGTTCGCACCCCTCCACAACCAGTTTGCACCACTCCGCAACCAATTCGCACCACTCTGCAGTCCGTTCGCACCACTGTGCAACCAGTTCGCACCACTCCACAACCAGTTCGCACCACTCCGCAACCGGTTAGCACCACTCCACAACCAGTTCGCGCCACTCCGCAACCAGTTCTCACCACTCCGTAACCAGTTTGCACCACTCCGCAACCAGTTCGCACCACTCGGCAACCAGTTCAAACCACTCCGCAACCAGTTTGCACCACTCAGCATCCGATTCGCACCACTCGCAACCAGTTCGCACCACCCGCAGCCAGTTTGCACCACTTTGGAACCAGTTCGCACCACTCCGCAACCAGTGCACACCACTCCGCAACCAGTTTCCACCACTCTGCAACCAGTTCGCACCACTCCGCAACCAGTTTGCACCACTCCACAACCAGTTCGCACCACTCCAGAACCAGTTCACACCACTCCACAACCAGTTTGCACGACACCGCAACTAGTTCGCACCACTGCGCAACCAGTTTGCACCAATCCGCAACCAGTTCGCAGCACTGTGCAACCCGTTTGTACCACGCCGCAACCAGTTCACACCACTCGGCAACCAGTTGGCACCACTCCGCAACCGGTTTGCACCACTCCGCAACCTAATCGCACCAATCCACAACCAGTTTGCACCACCTACAGCAAGTTCGCACCGCTCCGCAACCAGTTCGCACCACTCCACAACCAGTGCGCACCACTACGCAACCAGTTTGCACCACCCCGCAACCAGTTTGCACCACTCCGCAACCAGTTTGCACCACTCCGTAACAAGTTCGCACCACTCCGCAACCCGTTCACACCACTCCGCCACCAGTTCGCACCACTCCACAACAAGATCGCACCACTCCTCAGCCAGTTTGCACCACTCCGCAAGCAGTTCGCACCACTCTGCAGCCAATTCACACCACTCTGCAACCAGTTCGCACCACTCCATAACCAGGTCGCACCACTCCGCAACCGGTTCGCACCACTCCGCAACCCTTTCGAACCACTCCACAACCAGTTCACTCCACTCCGCAACCAGATCGCACCACTCCGCAACCAATTCACACCACTCCGCAACCAGTTTTCACCAACCACAGCCAGTTCGCACCACTCCGCAACCAGATCGCACCACTCCGCAACCAATTCACACCACTCCGCAACCAGTTTTCACCAACCACAGCCAGTTCGCACCACTCCGCAACCAGTTTGCACCACTCCGCAACCAGTGCGCACCACTGCGCAACCTGTTCGCAACAGTCCGCAACCAGTTCGCACCACTCCGCAACCAGTTCCCACCACTCCAAACCAATTGGCACCACCCCGCAACCAGTACCCACAACTGCGCAGCCAGTTGGCACCATTCTCCAACCAGTTTGCACCACTCCGCAACCAGTTTGTACCACTCCGCAACCAGTTCGCACCAACCGCAGCCAGGTTGCACCACTCCGCAACCAGTTTACACCACTCTGCAACCAGTTTGCACGACATGCAGCCAGTTCGCACCACCCCGCAACCAGTTCGCACCACTCCGCAACCAGTTCGCACCACTCCGCAACCAGTTCGCACCACTCCGCAACTAGTTCGCACCACTCCGCAACCAGTTCGCACCACTTCGCAACCTGTTCATACCACTCCGCAACCAGTTCGCACCACTCCGCAACCAGTTCGCTCCAATCCTCTTCTAGTTCTCACCACTCGGCAACCAGTTCGGACCACTCCGCAACCAGCTCCCACCACTCCGCAACCAGCTTGCACCACTCCGCAACCAGTTGACACCACTCTGCAACCGGTTTGCACCACTCCGCAACCAGTTTACACCACTCCACAACCAGTGCGCACCACTCCGCAACCAGTTGGCACCACTCCGCAACCAGTTGGCACCACTCCGCAACCAGTTCGCACCACTCCTTAGCGAGTTCGCACCACTCCACAACCAGTTCGCACCACTTTGCAACCTGTTCATACCACTCCGCAACCAGTTCGCACCACTCTGCAACCAGTTTGCACCATTCCGCAGCCAATTCGAACCACTCTGCAGCCATTTTGCACCACTCCGCAACCAGATTGCACCACTCCGCAACCAATTTGCACCCCTCCGCAACCAGTTCGCACCACTTCGCAACCAGTCTGCACCACTCCGCAACCAGTTCGCACCACTCCGCAACCCGTTTGCACCATTTCGCATCCAGTTCCCACCACCCGCAGCCAATTTACACCACTCTGCAACCAGTTCGCACCACTTCGCAACCAGTGGGCACCACTGTGCAACCAGTTCGCACCAATCCGCAACGCGTTTGCACCACTCCGCAACCAGTTTGCACCACTCCGCAGCCAATTCGCACCGCTCCGCAACCAGTTCGCACCACTTCGCAACTAGTTCGCACCACTCCGCAACCAGTTTGCACCACTCCCCAACCCGTTTGCACCACTCCGCAACCAGTTCGCACAACTCCGCAACCAGTTCGCACCACTCTCCAACCAGTTCGCACCACTCCGCAACCAGTTCGCACCACTCCGCAACCAGTTCGCACCACTCCACAACCAGTTCACACCACTCCACAACCAGTTTGCACGACACCGCAACTAGTTTGCACCACTCCACAACCAGTTTGCACCAATCCGCAACCAGTTCGCAACACTGTTAAACCCGTTTGTACCACTCCGCAACCAGTTGACACCACTCGGCAACCAGTTGGCACCACTCCGCAACCGATTTGCACCACTCCGCAATCTGTTTGCACCAATCCGCAACCAGTTTGCACCACCTGCAGCAAGTTCGCACCGCTCTGCAACCAGTTCGCACCACTCCACATTCAGTGCGCACCACTACGCAACCAGTTTGCACCACCATGCAACCAGTTTGCAGCACTCCGCAACCAGTTTGCATCACTCTGTAACAAGTTCACACCACTCCGCAACCCGTTCACACATCTCCGCCACCAGTTCGCACCAATCCACAACAAGATCGCACCACTCCTCAGCCAGTTTGCACCACTCTGCAAGCAGTTCGCACCACTCTGCAGCCAGTTCACACCACTCTCCAACCAGTTCGCACCACTCCATAACCAGTTCGCACCACTCCGCAACCGGTTCGCACCACTCCGCAACCCTTTCGAACCACTCCACAACCAATTCGCTCCACTCCGCAACCAGATCGCACCACTCCACAACCAGTTCACACCACTCCGCAACCAGTTTGCACCACTCTGCAACCACTTCGCACCACTCCGCAGCCAGTTCGCACCACTCCACAACCAGTTGGCACCACTCTGCAACCAGTTCACACCACTGTGCAACCAGTTCCCACCACTCTGCAACCTGTTTGTACAACTCCGCAACCAGTTCACACTAGTGGGTAACCAGGTGGCACCACTCTGCAACCAGTTTGCACCACTCCGCAACACGTTCACACCACTCCGCAACCAGTTCGCACCAACCGCAGCCAGTTCGCACCACTCCGCAACCAGTTTGCACCACCCCGCAACCAGTGCGCACCACTGCGCAACCAGTTTGCACCAGTCCGCAACCAGTTCGCACCACTCCGCAACCAGTTCGCACCGCTCCGAAACCAATTTGAACCACCCCGCAACCAGTATGCACCACTGCGTAGCCAGTTGGCACCATTCTGCAACCAGTTCGTACCACTCCGCAACAAGTTTGCACAACTCCGCAACCAGTTGGCACCACTCCGCAACCAGATTGCACCACTCCACAACCAGTTCGCACCACTCCACAACCAGTATGCACCACTCCGCAACCAGTTCGCACCATTCTGCAACCAGTTTGCACCATTCCGCAACCAGTTTGCACCACTCTGCAACCAGTTTGCACCAACCGCAGCCAGGTTGCACCACTCTGCAACCAGTTTGCACCACTCTGCAACCAGTATGCACCACATGCAGCCAGTTCGCACCACTCTGCAACCAGTTCGCACCACCCCACAACCAGTTCGCACCACAACGCAACCAGTGCGCACCACTCCGTAACCACTTCGCACCACTGCTCAACCAGTTCGCACCACTCCGCAACCAGTTCGCACCACTCCGCAACCAGTTCGCATCAATCCTCTTCTAGTTCTCACCACTCGGCAACGAGTTCAGACCACTCCGCAACCAGTTCACACCACTCCGCAACCAGTTCGCACCACTCCGCAACCAGTTTGCACCACTCCGCAACCAGTTTGCACCACTCCGCAACCAGTTTGCACCACTCCGCAACCAGTTTGCACCACTCCGCAACCAGTTTGCACCACTCCGCAACCAGTTTGCACCACTCCGCAACCAGTTTGCACCACTCCGCAACCAGTTTGCACCACTCCGCAACCAGTTTGCACCACTCCGCAACCAGTTTGCACCACTCCGCAACCAGTTTGCACCACTCCGCAACCAGTTTGCACCACTCCGCAACCAGTTTGCACCACTCCGCAACCAGTTTGCACCACTCCGCAACCAGTTTGCACCACTCCGCAACCAGTTTGCACCACTCCGCAACCAGTTTGCACCACTCCGCAACCAGTTTGCACCACTCCGCAACCAGTTTGCACCACTCCGCAACCAGTTTGCACCACTCCGCAACCAGTTTGCACCACTCCGCAACCAGTTTGCACCACTCCGCAACCAGTTTGCACCACTCCGCAACCAGTTTGCACCACTCCGCAACCAGTTTGCACCACTCTGCAATCCCTTTGCACCACTCCGCAACCAGTTCGCACCACTCCGCAACCAGTTCGCATCAATCCTCTTCTAGTTCTCACCACTCGGCAACGAGTTCAGACCACTCCGCAACCAGTTCCCACCACTCCGCAACCAGCTTGCACCACTCCGCAACCAGTTGACACCACTCTGCAACCGGTTTGCATGACTCCGCAACCAGTTTACACCACTCCACAACGAATGCGCACCACTCCGCAACCAGTTTGCACCACTGCGCAACCAGTTCGCACCACTCCGCAACCAGTTTGCACCACTCCGCAACCACTTCGCACCACTCCACAACCAGTTCGCACCACTCCGCAGCCAGTTCGCACAACCAGTGCCTCCTTCGACGGATCATTCCGCCGGATCTCTAGCCCAGCTGCATCATCGTCAGAGTCGTCCGCGTCGGCTGCTGCACTTGCTGCACCGCCTCGCTCCGACGTCGCATCCTCGACCTCCGCGTCCGCCAGCTCCTCCTCGTAGTCAAGGAGCTCAAACCACTCCCCCTGTTTTGGAGTGTTCCCGATGCTCATGTCATTGCTGCTGCTGCTGAAGATCTACTGCTCGTCAAACTCGATGTCATGGCTGTGGATGATCTCTTGAGTGCGCGGGTCCTAGAGCCGATACGCCTTTTGCGTGCTCTCGTAGCCAAGGAACAAGCACGGCTTTGCCCGGGGTTCTAGCTTGCTGTCGGGTCGTTGCGCCGCCTGCACCATCGTGAGTGCCTTGCACCCGAACACCTTCAGGTGCGCCACGTTTGGCTTGCGCCCGCTCCAAACCTCCTGCGGCGTCTTCCAGCCGCCCTTTCCCTTCAGCACCGCTGTTGGGGTGAGGTTGATGGTCTAGCTTGTTTTACGCACAGCCTTTGCCCAAAAACCTCGCGGCAACCCCGCATCCACAAGCATGGTCCGCACCATGTTGAGCAGCGTCTGGTTCGCCCGCTCTGCCACTCCGTTGGACAATGGCGAGTACGGCGTAGTGGGTTCCCATTTGATGCCCTGCTGCTTCATCCACCCGCTACAACCCACGTACTCTCCACCATTGTCACTGTGTAGCGCTCTGATCTTCCGGCCAGTCTGCCTCTCCACTTATGCATCGTACTCCCTCAGCCGGTCCATGACATCGCCTTTCCCCTTCATGAAGTACACATAGAGCTTCCTGTTGCAATCTTCAATGAAGGTTACAAAGTATCTGAAGCCACCGTTTGACAGCGTTTTGATCCGTCCGCACACATTGCTGTGCACGACTTCCGGCACGTCCTTTGCGCGAGCCGCGTTCTCGTTGAACGGCTTGTGCCGCGCCTTGCCCAAAATGCAAGGCTCACACTTTTTGTGCACTGCTGCATCTGCTGCCGCGTCTGCACCGTTGATGACAAGGTTGCGCACCATGTCGCGCTTTGCCATGTCCTTAACAGTTGTGGGTACTGAATGCCCCAACCGTCTATGCCAGAGCTCTATATCAGCGCTTCCTCCCTTGGCCATGATGACGACGCGCTGCTGCGAATCCACTACGTCGGATGCCGCGGGGGCCACCTTGGTCTCCACAATCTGGAGAACGTCCTCGCGCTTCGCCTCTAGCACGACATCTGCGTCACCGTCAATGCGCACCACTGCGCCTTTCCTCCGGAAGAGCACCTCATACCCCTTCTCTGTCAAGCGGCTGACATTCAAAATGTCAGCTAGGCCAGGGATGTGCTGCACATCACGAATTATGCACAGCTCCTTCTTACCGCCCACCACGACTTCCACCTCCACGTTGCCTTGGCCGGCCGCCGGCTCGACTTTGTCGTTTGCGACCACCATTGACTTGGAGGACTTCTCATAGATGACGAACCGAACCTTCTCAACTTAGGTGTGCTCCTCGGCCCCGGAATCCAGGCATCGCCTGTTTGCCTTCTTGAGGAAGTGGTTCTTGTTGCCGTTGAGGAGCGACCTGCCCTTGCTGTTTTTGCCGCCGGTCTTCGCCTCCTCTGGGCACTCACGGGCCCAATGGCCTTCCTTGCCGCAGTTGCGACACGCACCTTTCTTGGTGCCCTTCTTGCCGCCGCCCTTTCTGCCACTTCCTCGGCCCCCACTTCCGCCACCACGTGTTTTGGTGACAAGGGCCGATGAGGAAGACGACGACTCCCCGCAGCTCCGACGCTGCGCCTCATTGCGGATGTACTCTGCGACCGCACCATAGGTGAGCTTGTCCTCCAACCATCCTCCGAGGATGGTGATGAGTGGGTCCCAACTGTCAGGCACGGCCATGAGGAGGGCCATCACCTGTAGCTGCATGTCGATCTTCCACCCCACGTCATTGCATTGCGAGGCGAGCGACTCAATCTGCTGCATGGTGGAGATGACATCATCTCCCTCCTCGATTCTCACCATGAGGAGACGCTTCATCGCAAAGATTTTGTTCGCAAGCGACCTGGATTGGTGGATGGCGCAGAGCTTTTCCCAAGCTTAGGCTGCCAGCTTGCAGCCTTGGAAGTAGCCCCACTGCGACTCGGCTGTCCCGGACACTAGGAGCATGAGCGCCTCTGTGTTCTTCTTTTTGAAGGCCTGCTTCTTCGCATCCGTAGCCATCGCCTCCGTGAGCACCTCCTTTCTCAGCATGACATCTAGCAGCCCCTTATGCGAGAGGTGCAGCTCAAACTACCACCTCCATAGCCCAAAGCCCGGGCCGCGCGCATACTTCTGAATGGGCTGCGTCTCCTTCTCCGCCATGTGCACAGTTGCTACTTCTTCGACGAGTTGTGCCTGAGTTGTGCGAGAGTTGTGCGAGAGTTATGGCAGAGTTGTACCAGAGTTCTGCCAGAGTTGTTACCAGAGTTGTTACCAAATTGTTACCAGAGTTTTGCCAGAGTTGTGCCACAGTCCTGCAAGAGATATACCAAAGTGTTACAAGAGTTTTCTCAGAGTTGTGCCAGAGTTGTGCCAGAGTTGTGCCAGAGTTCTGCCAGAGTTGTGCCATAGTTGTGCCACAGCTGTGCCTGAGTTGTGCCAGACTTGTGCCTGGGTTGTGCCAGAATTGTGCCAGAGATTTACCAGAGTTGTGCGAAGCCGCGCCAGAGTTGTGCCATAGTTGGGCTAGGGTTGTGCCAGAGTTGTGCCTGAGTTGTGCCAGATTTCCGCCAGAGTTGTGCCAGAGGTTTGGCGAGTTGTGCCAAAGTTGTCACAAAGTTGTGCCAGATTTGTGCCAGACATGTGCCCAAGTTGTGCTAGAGTTGTGACATATTTTTGGCAAGTTAGGCCAGAGTTTTGCCAGCGTTGTGGCAGATTTGTGCCAGAGTTGTGCCCGAGTTGTGCCAGAGTTGTGCCAGAGTTGTGCCATAATTGTTCCAGAGTTCTGCCAGAGTTGTGCCTGAGTTGTGCCAAGTTATGCCAGAATTGGGGCAGAGTTGTGCCATAGTTGGGCCAGAGATGCTCCAGAGTTGTGCCAGAATTGTGCTATAGTTGTCCTAAAGTTGTGCCAGATTTGTGCCAGAGTTGTCCCAGAGTTGTGCCAGAGTTGTGCCAGAGTCGTGCTAGAGTTGTGCCTACCTCGTGCCAGAGTTGTGCCAGAATTGTGCAAGAGTTTTGCCAGAGTCGTGCCAGACTTGTGCCAGAGTTGTGCCAGAGTTGTGCCAGAGTTGTGGATGAGTTGTGCCAGAATTGTGTCAGAGTTTTGGTAGAATTGTGCCGAGTTGTGCCAGAGTTGTGCCGAGTTGTGCCAGAAGTGTGGCAGATTGTAGGCAGAGTTGTGGCAGAGTTGTGGCAGAGTTTTGCCAGGGTTGTGCCAGAGTTATGCCAGAGTTGTGCCAGAGTTGTGCCAGAGTTGTGCCAGAGTTGTGCCAGAGTTGTGCCAGAGTTGTGCCAGAGTTGTGCCAGAGTTGTGCCGGAGTTGTGCCAGAGTTGTGCCAGAGTTGTCCCAGAGTTGTGCCAGAGTTGTCCCAGAGTTGTGCCAGAGTTGTCCCAGAGTTGTGCCAGAGTTGTCCCAGAGTTGTGCCAGAGTTGTCCCAGAGTTGTGCCAGAGTTGTCCCAGAGTTGTGCCAGAGTTGTCCCAGAGTTGTGCCAGAGTTGTCCCAGAGTTGTGCCAGAGTTGTCCCAGAGTTGTGCCAGAGTTGTCCCAGAGTTGTGCCAGAGTTGTCCCAGAGTTGTGCCAGAGTTGTCCCAGAGTTGTGCCAGAGTTGTCCCAGAGTTGTGCCAGAGTTGTCCCAGAGTTGTGCCAGAGTTGTCCCAGAGTTGTGCCAGAGTTGTCCCAGAGTTGTGCCAGAGTTGTCCCAGAGTTGTGCCAGAGTTGTCCCAGAGTTGTGCCAGAGTTGTCCCAGAGTTGTGCCAGAGTTGTCCCAGAGTTGTGCCAGAGTTGTCCCAGAGTTGTGCCAGAGTTGTCCCAGAGTTGTGCCAGAGTTGTCCCAGAGTTGTGCCAGAGTTGTCCCAGAGTTGTGCCAGAGTTGTCCCAGAGTTGTGCCAGAGTTGTCCCAGAGTTGTGCCAGAGTTGTCCCAGAGTTGTGCCAGAGTTGTCCCAGAGTTGTGCCAGAGTTGTCCCAGAGTTGTGCCAGAGTTGTCCCAGAGTTGTGCCAGAGTTGTGCCAGAGTTGTGCTGCAGGTGTGCCACAGTCGTGCCATAGTTGTGCCAGAGTTGTGCCAGAGTTGTGCTAGAGTTGTGCCAGAGTTATGCCAGAGTTGTGCCTGAGTTGTGCCAGAGTTGTGCCATAGCTGTGGGAGAGTTATGCCAGAGTTGTGCCAGAGTTGTGCCCGAATTGTGCGAAAGTTGTGCCAGGTTTGTGCCGAGTTGTGCCAGAGTTGTGGCAAAGTTGTGGCAGAGGTGTCACCGAGTTGTGCCAGAATTGTGCCAGAGTTCTGCCAGAGTTGTGCCATAGTTGTGCCAGAGTCGTGCGAGAGTTGTGCCAGAGTTGTGCCAGAGTTGTTCCACAGATGTGCAAGGGTTGTGCCGAGTTGTGCCAGAGTTGTGGCAGAGTTGTGGCAGAGTTGTGCCACAGTTGTGCAAGAGTTGTGCCAGATTTGTGCCAGAGTTGTGTCATAGTTGTGCCACAGTTGTGCTAGAGCTGTGCCAGAGTCGTGCAAGAGATGTACCAGAGTCTTGCCAGAGTAGTGCCTGAGTTGTGCCAGAGTTGTGCCAGAGTTGTGCCAGAGTTATGCTACGGTTGTGCAAGAGTTGTACCAGAGTTGTGCCAGACTTTAGCCAAGATGTGCCAGAGTTGTGTCAGATTTGTGCCAGAGTTGTGCCCGAGTTGTGCCAGAGTTGTGCCAGAGTTGTGCCCGATTTGTGGCGGAGTTTTGCCAGAGTTGTGCCATAGTTGTGCCAAAGTTGTGCCAGAGTTGTGCAAGAGTTGTACCAAAGTTGTGCCATAGTCATGCCAAAGGTTTTGCCGGAGTTGTGCCAGAGTTGTGCCAGAATTGTGCCTAAGTTGTTGCAGAGTTTTGCCAGAGTTCTTCTGGTGTTGTGCCAGAGTTGTCCCAGAGTTGTGCCACAATTGTGCCAAAGTTGTGCCAGAGTTTTACCAGATTTGTGCCAGAGATGTGCCCGAGTTGTGCCATAGTTGTGCCAGATTTGTGCCGAGTTGTGCCAGAGTTATGTTAGAGTTGTGTGAGATTTGTGCCAGAGTTGTGCCCGAGTTGTGCCAGAGTTCAGCCAGAATTGTGCCAGAGCTGTGCCAGTGTTGTGCCAGAGTTGTGGCAGAGTTGTGCCAGAGTTGTGCCACAGTTGCTTTAGAGTTGTGTCAGAGTTTTGCCAGAGTTTTGCCAGAGTCGTGCCAGAGTTGTGCCGAGTTGTGCCGAAGTTTTGGCATGGTTGTAGTAGAGTTGTGGCAGAGTTGTGCCAGAGTTGTACCAGGGCTAAGCCAGAGTTGTTCCAGACTTGTGCCAGAGTTTTGCATGAGTTGTGCCACAGTTGTGCCGAGCTCTGCCAGAGTTGTGGCAGAGTTGTGCTAGAGTTGTGCCACAGTTGTACCAGAGTTATGCCAGAGTTGTGCGAGAGTTGTGCAGATTTGTGCCAGAGTTGTAGCACAGTTGTGCCAAAGTTGCACCATATTTGTGCCAGAGTTGTGCCAGATTTGTGCCATAGTTGTGCCAGAGTTGTGCCAGATATGTGCCAAAGTTGTGCTAGAGTTCTGCCAAACCTGTGCCAGATTTGTACCAGATCGTGCCAGAGTTTTACCAGAGTTGTTTGAGAGTTGTGCGAGAGTTGTGCTAACGTTGTGCCAGATTCCTACCAGAGCTGTGCCAGAGTTGTGCAAGAGTTGTGCCTGAGTTGTGCCAGAGTTGTGCCAGAGTTGTGCCAGAGTTGTGCCGGAGTTGTGGCGGAGTTGTGCCAGAGTTGTGTCAGAGTTGTGCCAGAGTTGTGCCAGAGGTGTGCCACAGTTGTGCCGAGTTGTGCCAGAGTTGTGGCACTGTTGTGGCAGAGTTGTGCCAGAGTTGTGGCAGAGATGTGCCACGGTTGTGCCGTAGTTGTGCCAGAGTTGTGCCAGAGTTGTGCCAGAGTTGTGCCGAGTTGTTCCAAAGTTGTGGCAGAGTGGTGCAGAGTTGTGCCCGAGTTGTGGCAGAGTTGTGCCAGAGGTGTGCCAGAGGTGTGCCAGAGTTGTGCCATAGTTGTGCCTAGTTGTGCCAGAGGTGTGGCAGAGTTG
Organism: Penium margaritaceum; assembly: GCA_023375785.1. Lineage (NCBI taxonomy): Eukaryota > Viridiplantae > Streptophyta > Zygnematophyceae > Desmidiales > Peniaceae > Penium > Penium margaritaceum. The sequence continues at coordinate 143,602 of SZWC01000024.1, read as the reverse complement.
TGCTAAAGGCGTGCCAGAGTTGTGCCAGAATTGTGCCAGAGTTGAACCAGAGTTGTGCCTGAGTTGTGCCAGATTTGTGCCAGAGTTGTGCCTGAGTTGTGCAAGAGTTGTGCCAGAGCTGTGCTAGAGCTGTGCCAGATTTGTGCCAGAACTGTGCCAGAATTGTGCCAGAGTTGTGCCATAGTTTTGCCAGAGTTGTGCCAGAGTTGTGCCAGACTTGTGCCAGAGTTATGCCAGATTTGTGCCAGAGTTGTGCCACAGTCCTGCAAGAGATGTACCAAAGTGTTACCAGAGTTTTTCCAGAGTTGTGCCAGAGTTGTGCCATAGTTGTGGTAGAGATGTGCCATACTTGTGCCAGAACTGTGCCTGAGTTGTGCCAGACGTGTGCCTGGGTTGTGCCAGAATTGTGCCAGAGATGTGCCAGAGTTGTGCGAGAGCCGCGCCACAGTTGTGCCATAGTTGGGCCAGGGTTTTGCCAGAGTTGTGCCAGAGTTGTGCCTGAGTTGTGCCAGATTTCTGCCAGAGTTTTGCCAAAGTTGTGCCAAGTAGTGCAAGAGTTGACACAGAGTTGACCCAGATTTGTGCCAGACATGTGCCCGGGTTGTGCCAGAGCTGTGCCAGAGTTGTGCCAGATTTGTGCCAGTATTGTGCCATAGCTGTGCCAGAGTTTTGCCAGCAGTGTGCCAGAGTTGAGCCAGAGTTGTGCCAGGGTTGTGCCAGAGTTGTGCCACATTTGTCCCAGATATGTGCCTGAGTTGTGTCAGAGTTTTTCCAGAGCTGTGCCAGAGTTGTGCCAGAGTTGTACCAGAGTTGTGCCAGATTTCAGCCAAGATGTGCCAGAGTTGTGCCAGAGTTGTGTCAGATTTGTGCCAGAGCTGTGCCCGAGTTGTGCCAGAGTTTTGCCACAGTTGTGCCAGATTTGTGCCAGAGTTGTGCCAGAGTTTTGCCATAGTTGTGCTAAATTTGTACCAGAGTTGTGGAAGATTTGTGCCAGAAATGTGCCTAAGTTGGTCCAGAGTTTTTCCAGAGTTGTGGTGAAGTTGTGCCAGAGTTGTGCCAGAGTTGTGACATAATTGTGCCAACGTTCTGCCAGAGGTTTGCCAGATTTGTGCCAGAGATGTGCCCGAGTTGTGCCAGAGTTGTGCCAGATTTGTGCTGAGTTGTGCCAGAGTTGTGCTAGAGTCGTGTCAGATTTTTGCCAGAGTTGTGCCCGAGTTGTGCCAGAGTTCAGCCAGAGTTGTGCCAGAGTTGTGCCAGAGTTGTGCCAGAGTTGTGGCAGAGTTGTGCCACAGTTGTGCCACAGTTGCTTTAGAGTTGTGTCAGAGTTTTTCCAGAGTTGTGCCAGAGTTGTGCCAGAGTTGTGCCAGAGTTGTGGCAGAGTTGTGCCACAGTTGTGCCACAGTTGCTTTAGAGTTGTGTCAGAGTTTTTCCAGAGTTGTGCCAGAGTCGTGCCAGAGTTGTGCCGAGTTGTGCCAAAGTTGTGGCATAGTTGTGGCAGAGTTGTGCCAGAGTTGTGTCAGAGTTGTACCAGGGTTAAGCCAGAGTTGTGCCAGAGTTGTGCCAGAGTTTTGCAAGAGTTGTGCCACAGTTGTACCGAGTTGTGCCAGAGTTGTGGCAGAGTTGTGCCAGAGTTGTGCCACAGTTGTACCAGAGTTGTGCCAGAGTTGTGCGAGAGTTGTGCAGAGTTGTGCCAGAGTTGTAGCACAGTTGTGCCAAAGTTGTGCCAGAGTTGTGCCAGAGTTGTGCGAGAGTTGTGCAGAGTTGTGCCAGAGTTGTAGCACAGTTGTGCCAAAGTTGTGCCAGAGTTGTGCCAGAGTTGTGCCAGATATGTGCCAAAGTTGTGCTAGAGTTGTACCAAAGCTGTGCCAGATTTGTACCAGAGTTGTGCCAGAGTTTTACTAGAGTTGTTTGAGAGTTGTGCCAGAGTTGTGCCAAAGTTGTGCCTGAGTCCTACCAGAGCTGTTCCAGAGTTGTGCAAGAGTTGTGCCCTAGTTGTGCCAGAGTTGTGCCAGAGTTGTACCAGGGTTGTGCCAGAGTTGTGCCAGATTTGTACCAGGGTTGTGCCAGAGTTGTGCCAGAGTTGTGCCAGAGTTGTGCCAGAGTTGTGCCAGAGTTATGCCAGAGTTGTGCCCGAGTTGTGCCAGAGTTGTGCCAGATTTGTACCAGGGTTGTGCCAGAGTTGTGCCAGAGTTGTGCCAGAGTTGTGCCAGAGTTGTGCCAGAGTTATGCCAGAGTTGTGCCCGAGTTGTGCCAGAGTTGTGCCAGAATTGCTCAAGAGTTGGGCCAGAATTGTGCCAGATTTGTGCCAGAGTTGTGCCTGAGTTTTGCTGTAGATGTACAGGAGTTGTGCCAGCGTTGTGCCATGGTTGTGCCAGAGTTGTGCAAGAGGTTTGCCAGGATTGTGCCAGAGTTGTCTTAGAGTTATGCGAGAGCCGTGCGAGAGTTTTGCCAGTGTTATGCTACAGTTGTGCCAGAGTTTTTCCAGAGTTGTGTCATAGTTGTGCCAGATTTGTGCCAGATTTGGGCAAGAGTTGTGCCTGAGTTGTGCCAGAGTTGTGCCAGAGTTCTTTCCGACTTGTGCCAGAGTTGCACCAGAGTTGTGCCAGACTTGTACCAGAGCCGTGCCACAGTTGTGCTTGAGTTGTGACAGAGCTGTGCCGTAGTTGTTCCAGGTTTGTCTAAAGTTGTGCCAGAGTTGTGCCAGAGTTGTGCCGGAGTCGAGCCAGAGTTGTGCCATAGTTGTGCCGGAGTTGTGCCAGAGTTGTGGCAGAGTTGTGCCAGAGTTGCGCCATAATTGTACCATAGTTGTGCCAGAATTGTGCCAGAGTTGTGCTAGAGTTGTGCCATAGTTGTGCTGAAGTAGTGCTGGAGTTGTGCCAGAGTTGTGCCAGAGTTGTTCCAGAGGTATGCCTGAGTTGTGCCAGGATTGTGCAGGAATTGTCCCAGAGTTGTGCAAGAGCTGTGCCAGAGTTTTCCCAAAGTCGGGGCAGAGTTGTGCCAGAGTTGTGCCAGAGTTGTGCCAGGGTTGTGACAGATTTGTGCCAGAGTTGTGCCTGCGTTTTGCCAGAGTTGTGCCAGATTTCTTCCAGACTTGCGCCAGAGTTGTGCCAGAGTTGTGCCAGAGTTGTGCAAGAGTAATGCCACAGTTGTGCCAGACATCTGCCAGAGTTGTGCCAGAGTTGTGCCAGATTTATGCAAGAGTTGTACCAGAATTGTGCCAAAGTTGTGCCAGAGTTGTGCCAGAGTTGTGCCAGAGTTGTGCCCGAGTTGTGCCAGATTTGTGCCAGAATTGTTCCAGAGTTGTGCCAGTATTGTGCTTGATTTGTACCAGAGTTGTGCCATTGTTGTGCTGGAGTTGTGCCGGAGTTGTGCCAGCGTTATGCCATAGTTGTGCCAGAGTTGTGCCATAGTTGTGCCAGAATTGGGCCGGAGTTTTCCCTGAGTTGTGCGAGAGCCGTGCCAGAGTTATGCCAGAGTTATGCTACAGTTGTGCCAGAGTTGTGCCAGAGTTGTGCCATAGTTGTGCCAGATTTGTGCCAGAGTTGTGCCTGAGTTGTGCCAGAGTTCTGCCAGAGTTCTTACCGACTTGTGCCACAGTTGCGTCAGAGTTGTGCCAAAGTTGTGCCAGAGTTTTGCCACAGTTGTGCTTAAGTTGTGACAGAGCTGTGCCAGAGTTGTGCCAGGTTTGTGCCAGAGTTGTGCCAGAGTTGTGCCATAGTTGTGCCAGAGTTGTGCCAGAGTTGTGCCAAAGTTGTGCCACATTTGTGGCAGAGTTGTGCCAGAGTTTTGCCATATTTGTTCCATAGTTGTGCTAGAATTGTGCCAGAGTTGTGCCAGAGTTGTTCCAGAGTTGTGCTGGAGTTGTGCCGGAGTTGTGCCAGCGTTGTGCGAGAGTTGTGCCAGAGTTCTAACAGAGTTTTACCAGAATTTTTCCAGAGTTGTCCGATATCAATGCGAGAGCCGTGCCAGAGTTGTGCCAGAGCTGGGCCAGAGTTGTGCCAGAGTTGTGCCAGAGTTGTGCCAGATTTGTGCCAGAGTTGTGCCCGAGTTGTGCAAGAGTTGTGCAAGAGTTCTTCCAGACGTGTGCCAGAGTTGTGCCAGAGTTGTGCCAGAGTTGTGCCTGAGTTGTGCCAGAGTTGTGCCAGAGTTGTGCCCGAGTTGTGCAAGAATTGTGCCAGAGTTGAGCCAGAGTTGTGCCAGAGTTGTGCCAGATTTGTGCCAGAGTTGTGCCCGAGTTGTGCAAGAGTTGTGCAAGAGTTCTTCCAGACGTGTGCAAGAGTTGTGCCAGAGTTGTGCCAGAGTTGTGCCAGAGTTGTGCCAGATTTGTGCCAGAGTTGTGCCAGAGTTGTGTCTGAGTTGTGCAAGAGTTGTGCCACAGTTGTGCAACAGTTGTGTGAGAGTTGTGCCAGAGTTGTGCAATAATTGTTCTAGAGTTGCGGCAGAATTGTACCAAAGTCGTGCCAGAGTTGTGCCAGAGTTGTGCCATAGTTATGCCATGGTTGTGCTAGAGTCGTGCCAGAGTTGCACAACAGTTCTTCCAGATATGTGCCAGAGTTTTTCAAGGGTTGTGCCAGTGTTGTGCCAGAGTTGTGCGAGAGTTGTGCCATTCTTGTGCCACAGCTGTGCCTGAGTTGTGCCAGGCTTGTGCCAGAGTTGTGCAATGATTGTGCCAGAGTTGAGCCAGAGTTGTGGGAGAGCCGTGCAATAGTTGTGCCATAGTTAGGCCAGAGTTGTGCCAGAGTCCTGAGAGAGTTGTGCCTGCGTTGTGCCAGATTTGTGCCAGAGTTGTGCCATGGTGTTGCCGAGTTGTGACAGAGTTGTCACATATTTGTGCCACATTTGCGCCAGAGATGTGTCCGAGTTGTGCCGGAGTTGTGCCAGAGTTCTGCCAGAGTTGTACCATAGTTGTGCCATAGTTGTGCTAGGGTTGTGCGAGTGTTATGCCAGAGTAGTACCGGAGTTGTACCTGAGTTGTGCCAGAGTTGCGCCATCATTGTGCCAGCCTTGTACCATAGTTTTCCCAGAGTTGCGCTAGAGTTTTGCCGCAATTGTGCCATAGTCGTGCCAGAGTTTTGCCAGAATGGTTCCAGTGTTATGCCAGAGTTGTGCCAGATTTGTGTCAGAGATGTGCCTGAGTTGTGCCAGAGCTGTGCCAGATTTTTGCCAAGATGTGCCAGAGTTGTGCCAGAGTTGTGGCATATTTGTGCCAGAGTTGTGCCACAATTGTAGCTGAGTCGTGCCAGAGTTATGCCAGAGCTATGCCATAGTTATGCCAGAGTTGTACCAGAGTTGTGCCAGAGTTGTGCCAGATTTGTGCTAGAGTTGTATCAGAGTTGTGCCACAGTCCTGCAAGAGATGTACCAAAGTGTTACAAGAGTTTTCTCAGAGTTGTACCAGAGTTGTGCCAGAGTTGTGCCAGAGTTCTCCCATAGTTGTGCCATAGTTGTGCCACAGCTGTGCCTGAGTTGTGCCAGACTTGTGCCTGGGTTGTGCCAGAATTGTGCCAGAGATGTGCCAGAGTTGTGCGAATCCGCGCCAGAGTTGTGCCATAGTTGGGCCAGGGTTGTGCCAGAGTTGTGCCAGAGTTGTGCCTGAGTTGTTTCAGATTTCCGCCAGAGTTGTGCCAGAGGTTTGCCGAGTTGTGCCAGAGTTGTCACAGAGTTGTGCCAGATTTGTTCCAGACATGTGCCCGAGTAGTGCCAGAGTTGTGACAGATGTTTGGGAAGTTAAGCCAGAGTTTTGCCAGAGTTGTGGCAGATTTGTGCCACAGTTGTGCCCGAGTTGTGCCAAAGTTGTGCCAGAGTTGTGCCATAACTGTTCCAGAGTTCTGCCAGAGTTGTGCCTGAGCTGTGCCAAGTTATGCCAGAATTGGGGCACAGTTGTGCCATAGTTGTGCCAGAGTTGTTCCAGAGTTGTGCCAGAGTTGTGCTATAGTTGTGCCAAAGTTGTGCCAGATTTGTGCCAGAGTTGTCCCAAAGTTGTGCCAGAGTTGTTTGAGAGTTGTGCCAGAGCTGTGCCATAGTTGTGCCAAACTCGTGCCAGAGTTGTGCCAGAGTTGTGCAAGAGTTTTGCCAGAGTTGTGCCAGACTTGTGCCATAGTTGTGCCACAGTTGTGCTAGAGTTGTGGATGACTTGTGCCAGAGTTGTGTCAGAGTTGTGCCAGAGTTGTGCCGAGTTGTGCCAGAGTTGTGCCGAGTTGTGCCAGAGTTGTGGCAGAGTGTAGGCAGAGTTGTGGCAGAGTTGTGGCAGAGTTTTGCCAGGGTTGTGCCAGAGTTATGCAAGAGTTGTGCCAGCGTTGTGCCAGAGTTGTGCCAGAGTTGTGCCAGAGTTGTGCCAGAGTTGTGCCAGAGTTGTGCCAGAGTTGTCCCAGAGTTGTGCCAGAGTTGGGCCACAATTGTAGCGGAGTCGTGCCAGAGTTATGCCAGAGTTTTGCCATAATTGTGCCCGAGTTGTGCCAGAGTTGGGCCACAATTGTAGCGGAGTCGTGCCAGAGTTATGCCAGAGTTTTGCCATAATTGTGCCCGAGTTGTGCCAGAGTTGGGCCACAATTGTAGCGGAGTCGTGCCAGAGTTATGCCAGAGTTGTGCCAGAGTTGTGCCAGAGTTGTGCCAGAGTTGTGCCAGAGATGTGCCAGAAGTGTGCCAGACTTGTGCCAAAGTTTTGCCAGTGTTTCGCAAGAGTTGTGCCAGATGTTGGCAGAGTTTTTCCAGAGTCATGCCAGAGTTTTGCCATAATTGTGCCCGAGTTGTGCCAGAGTTGTGCCAGAGTATTGCCAGATTTGTGCCAGATATGTCCCTGGGTTGTGCCAGAGTTGTGCCATATTTGTGCCGAGTTGTGCAAGTGTTGTGCCAGAGTTTTGGCAGATTTGTGCCAGAGTTGTGCCAGAGTTGTTCCAGAGTTGTGCCAGAGTTGTGCCAGAGTTGTGCCGCAGGTGTGCCAGAGTCGTACCATAGATGTGCCAGAGTTGTGCCAGAATTGTGCCAGAGTTTTGCCAGAGTTGTGCCAGAGTTGTGCCACAGCTGTGGGAGAGTTATGCCAGAGGTGTGCCAGAGTTGAGCCAGAATTGTGCAAGAGTTGTGCGAGGTTTGTGCCGAGTTGTGTCAGAGTTGTGGCGAAGTTGTGGCAGAGGTGTCACCGAGTTGTGCCAGACTTGTGCCAGAGTTCTGCCAGAGTTGTGCCAGAGTTTTGCCAGAGTTGTTCCAGAGATGTGAAAGGGTTGTGCCGAGTTGTGCCAGAGTTGTGGCAGAGTTGTGGCAGAGTTGTGCCACAGTTGTGCCAGAGTTGTGCCAGATTTGTGCCAGAGTTGTGTCATAGTTGTGCCACAGTTGTGCCATAGCTGTGCCAGAGTCGTGCAAAAGATGTACCAGAGTCTTGCGAGAGTAGTGCCTGAGTTGTGCCAGAGTTGTGCCAGAGTTGTGCCAGAGTTGTGCCAGAATTGTGCAAGAGTTGTGCCAGAGTTGTGCCAGACTTTAGCAAAGATGTGCCAGAGTTGTGACAGATTTGTGCCAGAGTTGTGCCCAATTTGTGCCATAGTTGTGCCAGAGTTGTGCCCTATTTGTGCCAGATTTGTGCCAGAGTTGTGCCATAGTTGTGCCAAAGTTGTGCCAGAGTTGTGCAAGTGTTGTACCAAAGTTGTGCCAGAGTCATGCCAAAGGTTTTGCCGGAGTTGTGCCAGTGTTGTGCCAGAATTGTGCCTAAGTTGATGCAGAGTTTTTCCAGAGTTGTGCTGGAGCTGTGCCAGAGTTGTCCCAGACTTGTGCCATAATTCTGCCAAAGTTGTGCCAGAGTTTTGCTAGATTTGTGCCAGAGATGTGCCCAAGTTGTGCCATGGTTGTGCTAGATTTGTGCCGAGTTGTGCCAGAGTTGTGTTAGAGTTGTGTGAGATTTATGCCAGAGTTGTGCCCGAGTTGTGCCAGAGTTCAGCCAGAGTTGTGCCAGAGTTGTTGCAGAGTTGTGCCAGAGTTGTGCCACAGTTCCTTTAGAGTTGTGTCGGAGTTTTGCCAGAGTTTTGCCAGAGTTGTGCCAGAGTTCTGCCGAGTTGTGCAAAGGTTTTGGCATAGTTGTGGCAATGTTGTGGCAGAGTTGTGCCAGAGTCATACCAGGGCTAAGCCAGAGTTGTGGCAGAGTTGTGCCAGAGTTTTGCAAGAGTTGTGCCACAGTTGTGCCAAGCTGTGCCAGAGTTGTGGCAGAGTTGTGCTAGAGTTGTACCATAGTTGTGCCAGAGTTGTGCCAGATATGTGCCAAAGTTGTGCTAGAGTTGTGCCAAAGCTGTGCCAGATTTGTACCAGAGTTGTGCCAGAGTTTTACCAGAGTTGTTTGAGAGTTGTGCCAGAGTTGTGCCAAAGTTGTGCCATTGTCCTACCAGAGCTGTGCCAGAGTTGTGCTAGAGTTGTGCCCGAGGTGTGCCAGAGTTGTGCCAGAGTTCTGCCAGAGTTGTGCCAGAGGTGTGCCAGAGTTGTGCCGAGTTGTGCCAGAGTTGTGGCAGTGTTGTGGCAGAGTTGTGCCAGAGTTGTGGCAGAGTTGTGCCACGGTTATGCCGTAGTTGTGCCAGAGTTGTGCCAGAGTTGTGCCAGAGTTGTGCCAGAGTTGTGCCAGAGTTGTGC
>SZWC01000024.1:45795-129018 GCA_023375785.1 Penium margaritaceum | reverse complement strand
TGTGCCAGAGTTGTGCGAGAGTTGTGCGAGAGTTGTTCAAGAGTTGTGCCAGAGTTGTGCCAGAGTTGTGCCAGAGTTGTGCCAGAGTTGTGCCAGAGTTGTGCCAGCGTTGTACCAGAGTTTTGCCAGAGTTGTGCCAGAGTTGTGCGAGAGGTTTGCCAGAGTTGTGTCAGAGTGGTTCGAGAGTTTTTTCAGAGTTGTACCAGAGTTGTCCCAACGTTGTGCCAGAGTTATGCCAGAGTTGTGCCAGAGTTATGCCAGAGTTGTGCTAGAGTTATGCTTGAGTTGTGCCAGAGTTGTGCCAGGGCTGTGCCAGAGTTGTGCTTGATTCATGCCAGAGTTGTGCCAGAATTGTGCCAGAGTTGAGCCAGAGTTGTGCCAGTTTTGTGCCAGAGTTGTGCCAAAGTTTTGCCAGAGTTGTGCCAAAGTTGTGCCAGAATTGTGCCAGAGTTGTGCCAGAGTTGTGCGAGAGTTGTGCGAGAGTTGTGCGAGAGTTGTGCGAGAGTTGTGCGAGAGTTGTGCGAGAGTTGTGCGAGAGTTGTGCGAGAGTTGTGCGAGAGTTGTGCGAGAGTTGTGCGAGAGTTGTGCGAGAGTTGTGCGAGAGTTGTGCGAGAGTTGTGCCAGAGTTGTGCTAAAGTTGTGCCAGAGTTGTGCCAGAGTTGTGCCAGAGTTGAACCAGAGTTGTGCCACAGTTGTGCCAGATTTGTGCCAGAGTTGTGCCATAGTTGTGCAAGAGTTGTGCCAGAGCTGTGCTAGAGTTGTCCCAGAGTTGTGCCAGAGCTGTGCGAGAATCGTGCCAGAGTTGTGCCAGAGTTTTGCCAGAGTTGTGCCAGAGTTGTAACGGAGTTTTGCCAGAGTTGTGCCAGATTTGTGCCAGAGTTGTGCCAGAGTTGTGCCACAGTCGTACAAGAGATGTACCAAAGTGATACCAGAGTTTTTCCAGAGTTGTGCCAGAGTTGTGCCAGAGTTGTGTTAGAGTTGTGCCATAGTTGTGACACCGCTGTGCCTGAGTTGTGCCAGACTTGTGCCTGGGTTGTGCCAGAATTGTACCAGAGATGTGGGAGAATTGTGCAAGAGCCGCGCCAGAGTTGTGCCATAGTTGGGCCAGGGTTTTGCCAGAGTTGTGCCAGATTTGTGCCTGAGTTGTGCCAGATTTCCGCCAGAGTTATGCCAGAGTTTTGCCGAGTTGTACCACAGTTGTCACAGAGTTGTGCCAGATTTGTGCCATACATGTGCCCGAGTTGTGCCAGAGCTGTGCCAGAGTTGTGCCAGATTAATGCCAGTGTTGTGCCATAGCTGTGCCAGAGTTGTGCCAGCGTTGTGCCAGAGTTGTGCCAGAGTTGTGCCAGAGTTGTTCCACATTTGTGCCAGATATGTGCCTGAGTTGTGCTTGAGTTGTGCCAGATTTTTGGCAAGTTGTGCCAGAGTTGTCCCAGAGTTGTGCCATATCTGTTCCAGATTCGTGCCACAGTTCTGTCTGAGTTGTGCCAAGTTATGCGAAAGTTGTGGCAGAGTTGTGCCAATGTTGTGCCAGAGTTGATCCATAGTTGTGCCAGAGTTATTCCAGGGTTGTGCCAGAGTTGTGCTATAGTTCTGCCAAAGTTGTGCCAGATTTGTGCCAGAGCTGTCCCAGAGTTGTGCCAGAGTTGTTTGAGAGTTGTGCCAGAGCTGTGCCATAGTTGTGCCACAGTCGTGCCAGAGTTGTGCCAGAGTTGTGCAGGAGTTGTGCCCGAGTTGTGCCAGAGCTGTGCCAGAGATGTGCCATAGTTGTGCCAGAGTCGTGGAGGAGTTGTACCAGAGTTGTGTCAGAGTTGTTCCAGAGGTATGCCAGATGTGTGCAAGAGTTGTGCCGAGTTGTGCCAGAGTTGTGGCAGAGTTTAGGCAGAGTTGTGGCATAGTTGTGGCAGAGTTTTGCTAAGGTTGTGCCAGAGTTGTGCCAGAGTTGTGCCAGAGTTGTGCCAGATTTGTGCCAGAGTTGTGCCAGAGATGTGCCAGAGTTGTGCCAGAGTTGTGCCAGAGTTGTGCCAGAGTTGTCCCGGGATGTGCCAGAGTTGTGGCAGAGTTGTGCCAGAGTTGTGCCCGAGTTGTGCGAGAGTTGTGCCAGAGTTGTGCCATAGTTGTGCCAGCGTTGTGGCAGAGTTGTGCCAGAGTTGTGCCCGAGTTGTGCGAGAGTTGTGCCAGAGTTGTGCCATAGTTGTGCCAGCGTTGTGGCAGAGTTGTGCCAGAGTTGTGCCCGAGTTGTGCGAGAGTTGTGCCAGAGTTGTGCCATAGTTGTGCCAGCGTTGTGGCAGAGTTGTGCCAGAGTTGTGCCCGAGTTGTGCGAGAGTTGTGCCAGAGTTGTGCCATAGTTGTGCCAGCGTTGTGGCAGAGTTGTGCCAGAGTTGTGCCCGAGTTGTGCGAGAGTTGTGCCAGAGTTGTGCCATAGTTGTGCCAGCGTTGTGGCAGAGTTGTGCCAGAGTTGTGCCCGAGTTGTGCGAGAGTTGTGCCAGAGTTGTGCCATAGTTGTGCCAGCGTTGTGGCAGAGTTGTGCCAGAGTTGTGCCCGAGTTGTGCGAGAGTTGTGCCAGAGTTGTGCCATAGTTGTGCCAGCGTTGTGGCAGAGTTGTGCCAGAGTTGTGCCCGAGTTGTGCGAGAGTTGTGCCAGAGTTGTGCCATAGTTGTGCCAGCGTTGTGGCAGAGTTGTGCCAGAGTTGTGCCCGAGTTGTGCGAGAGTTGTGCCAGAGTTGTGCCATAGTTGTGCCAGCGTTGTGGCAGAGTTGTGCCAGAGTTGTGCCCGAGTTGTGCGAGAGTTGTGCCAGAGTTGTGCCATAGTTGTGCCAGCGTTGTGGCAGAGTTGTGCCAGAGTTGTGCCCGAGTTGTGCGAGAGTTGTGCCAGAGTTGTGCCATAGTTGTGCCAGCGTTGTGGCAGAGTTGTGCCAGAGTTGTGCCCGAGTTGTGCGAGAGTTGTGCCAGAGTTGTGCCATAGTTGTGCCAGCGTTGTGGCAGAGTTGTGCCAGAGTTGTGCCCGAGTTGTGCGAGAGTTGTGCCAGAGTTGTGCCATAGTTGTGCCAGCGTTGTGGCAGAGTTGTGCCAGAGTTGTGCCCGAGTTGTGCGAGAGTTGTGCCAGAGTTGTGCCATAGTTGTGCCAGCGTTGTGGCAGAGTTGTGCCAGAGTTGTGCCCGAGTTGTGCGAGAGTTGTGCCAGAGTTGTGCCATAGTTGTGCCAGCGTTGTGGCAGAGTTGTGCCAGAGTTGTGCCCGAGTTGTGCGAGAGTTGTGCCAGAGTTGTGCCATAGTTGTGCCAGCGTTGTGGCAGAGTTGTGCCAGAGTTGTGCCCGAGTTGTGCGAGAGTTGTGCCAGAGTTGTGCCATAGTTGTGCCAGCGTTGTGGCAGAGTTGTGCCAGAGTTGTGCCCGAGTTGTGCGAGAGTTGTGCCAGAGTTGTGCCATAGTTGTGCCAGCGTTGTGGCAGAGTTGTGCCAGAGTTGTGCCCGAGTTGTGCGAGAGTTGTGCCAGAGTTGTGCCATAGTTGTGCCAGCGTTGTGGCAGAGTTGTGCCAGAGTTGTGCCCGAGTTGTGCGAGAGTTGTGCCAGAGTTGTGCCATAGTTGTGCCAGCGTTGTGGCAGAGTTGTGCCAGAGTTGTGCCCGAGTTGTGCGAGAGTTGTGCCAGAGTTGTGCCATAGTTGTGCCAGCGTTGTGGCAGAGTTGTGCCAGAGTTGTGCCCGAGTTGTGCGAGAGTTGTGCCAGAGTTGTGCCATAGTTGTGCCAGCGTTGTGGCAGAGTTGTGCCAGAGTTGTGCCCGAGTTGTGCGAGAGTTGTGCCAGAGTTGTGCCATAGTTGTGCCAGCGTTGTGGCAGAGTTGTGCCAGAGTTGTGCCCGAGTTGTGCGAGAGTTGTGCCAGAGTTGTGCCATAGTTGTGCCAGCGTTGTGGCAGAGTTGTGCCAGAGTTGTGCCCGAGTTGTGCGAGAGTTGTGCCAGAGTTGTGCCATAGTTGTGCCAGCGTTGTGGCAGAGTTGTGCCAGAGTTGTGCCCGAGTTGTGCGAGAGTTGTGCCAGAGTTGTGCCATAGTTGTGCCAGCGTTGTGGCAGAGTTGTGCCAGAGTTGTGCCCGAGTTGTGCGAGAGTTGTGCCAGAGTTGTGCCATAGTTGTGCCAGCGTTGTGGCAGAGTTGTGCCAGAGTTGTGTCAGAGTTGTGCCAGAGGTGTGCCAGGGTTGTGCCAGAGTTGTCCCGAGATGTGCCAGAGTTGTGGCAGAGTTGTGCAGAGTTGTGCCACAGTTGTGCCAGAGTTGTGCCAGAGTCGTGCCAGAGTTGTCCCAGAGTTGTGCCAGAGTTGTTTGAGAGTTGTGCCAGAGCTGTGCCATAGTTGTGCCACAGTCGTGCCAGAGTTGTGCCAGAGTTGTGCAGGAGTTGTGCCCGAGTTGTGCCAGAGCTGTGCCAGAGTTGTGCCAGAGTTGTTCCAGAGTTGTGCAAGGGTTGTGCCGAGTTGTGCCAGAGTTGTGGCAGAGTTGTGCAGAGTTGTGCCACAGTTGTGCCAGAGTTGTGCCAGATTTGTGCCAGAGTTGTGTCATAGTTGTTCCACAGTTGTGCCAGAGTTGTGCCGGATTAGTGCAAGAGATGTACCAGAGTCCTGCCAGAGTAGTGCCTGAGTTGAGCCAGAGTTGTGCCAGAGTTGTGCCATAGTCGTTTTAGAGTTGTGCCAGGGTTGTGCCAGATTTGGGCCAGAGTTGTGCCAGAGTTTAGCCAAGATGTCCCAGAGTTGTACCAGAGTTGTGTCAAATTTGTGCCAGAGTTGTGCGTGAGTTTTGCCAGAGTTGTGCCAGATTTGTGCCAGAGTTGTGCTAGAGTTGTGCCATAGTTGTGCCAAAGATGTGCCAGAGTTGTGCCAGAGTTGTACCAAAGTTCTGCCAGAGTCATGCCAGAGTTGTGCCAGAGTTGTGCCACAGTTGTGCCAGAATTGTGCCAGAGTTGTTCCAGAGTTTTGCCAGAGTTGTGCCGGAGTTGTGCCAGAGTTTTTCCAGAGTTGTGCCAGAGTTGTGCAAGAGTCGTGCGCGAGTTTTTCCAGATTTGTGCCAGAATTGTGCCAGAGGTGTGCCAGAGTTTTGCCAGATTTGTGCCAAGGATGTGCCCGAGTTGTGCCAGAGTTGTGCCAGATTTGTGCCGAGTTGTGCTAGAGTTGTGCCAGAGTCGTGTCAGATTTGTGCCAGAGTTGTGCCTGAGTTGTGCCAGAGTTGTACCAGAGTTGTGCCAGAGTTGTGCCAGAGTTGTGCCAGTGTTGTGGCAGAGTTGTGCCAGAGTTGTGCCAGAGTTGCTTTTGAGTTTTTTCAGAGTTGTGCCCAGTGTTGACCTCGGGCCATCGGACATCGATGCCCACCGATGCCCATTGAAACATCGATGGAGCTGACTCCAGGGACATCGATGTGACTACACATGAAACTGCCCAAAATGGCCACCAAAGCTGAGAATGCAGTGGTCATGAACACCAAAGATTATAAAAAAAATAGACACACTTTCACAGAACACAGTTACAACCAAAGTGTTCCACCTATTTTGTGTGCTACTATGTTGTTTTATGTCACTTTAAGCATGCTATGCTTTCTGCCTTAGTCATAATCTCCAATGCTGCCTCCCTTTGCACATAACACAGCTTCAGACAGCTTGCATTGCATTGCACTGAGCTGTTGTTGTACCATTATCAATGAACTGTAGTTTCTTGCATTGCATTGCACAGCCACCATATTCAATGACCATGAAAAACTCACATTTTCAACTTAGCTTGTACTACATTGCACACAACAGAGAAGGCCAAACATTCCAACACAGCAATGGAAGGGAGCAGGGAGGGAAAATGAAGACAATGTATTGCTTGGTATTTGAAAGCATCATGGTCAAATTGCAGAGAACATGTCATTCAGTAGTAGTTGCTGCTCCAACGTCTACTTCCTTGTAGCCTGCTTGCGCTTTGTAGCCTTGCTTGCTGCAGCAATCGCTCCTGCTGCGGAGCGTTTGGCTGCTGCTGCTTTAGCTGTTGTAGTTTTTTCTTTTCCTTGTCCTGCAGCAATACTGGCAGGGCCAACCTTGGATGCTCCAGTCGATGCTCCTCTGCGTGTTGGTGATGCTGCAACATCCATCACATCTGCACCTGATCCTTGTGTTTCACCAGCAACACTTGCAGCTGCATCACCCTCCTGATCCTCCTCTCCTTCCTGTCCACCTTCACCCCTTTCTCCTGCTCTCTCATCTCCCTTGTCCGCTGCATCAGCCTCCTTCTCTCCTCCCTCACCTTGCTCACTTTCAGCACCCTCGTCCAGGTTCTCCTCTCCCTCACCCTGGTCCTCCTCATTGCCCATCCCTTGTTCCCTGAGAGCATTCTTGGCTGCAGGCTTCTCTTGTTCATGGACACGGACAGGCCGTGTATGTGGAAGTCCTGGCATGTCAGTCATGACACAAACTGACGCCATCACTTCAACAACATCATCTTCTACCTCTGCTGCCTCTTCCTCCTCATCCTCGCCCTCCTCGTCATCACTCTCCATATCTTCCTCCGGCTCACTGAGAACCCCCTCTTCTTCCACAATGTCACCATCGTCCTCACTTCCATCTNCAGGCTTCTCTTGTTCATGGACACGGACAGGCCGTGTATGTGGAAGTCCTGGCATGTCAGTCATGACACAAACTGACGCCATCACTTCAACAACATCATCTTCTACCTCTGCTGCCTCTTCCTCCTCATCCTCGCCCTCCTCGTCATCACTCTCCATATCTTCCTCCGGCTCACTGAGAACCCCCTCTTCTTCCACAATGTCACCAGCATCCTCACTTCCATCTACTTCTCCGTCCTCTGCCTCTTCTGCTGCTTCTGCTTCTGCTGCTGCTGCTGCAAGCCCTCCTGCTACCTTTCTCCCAATGCGCCCATACTACTTCTGCAGTCGCACGTTGCACAGTACCAGTATCTCCAGTGTCTCCACTTTCAGCCTGTTACACCTGGCGTTGTGGATGAGCTCGTGCGTGGAAAATACACATTCGCATTCAGATGATGAGCATGGCTGTGACAACACCTTCCGTGCAAGATCCCCCAGCACAGGTAGGTGGCACATGTAATTGACATGCCACTCCACCGGAAACATTGTACCACACTGCACCTTGGCAACTGCAGCAATCGCCTTTGCATTCCTCTGAGGAGTGAACATAGGATCACTCACCACCATCGTCTGCGCCTTCTGGAAAGCCCCTATTTCCTTCATCACCTGGTCCTGCTTGTCATCCGGAACGAAGGCCTCAACCACCGCTTGCAAAGCCGCCAAGGTATTGCTATCCTTAGAGAGGTCATTGCCAAAATGCTCCGGGTGGAGCCGGGGAGCCGCAGCATACAAGGGACAGGAAATGTCCCTAGACCAATGGGTCTCCAACCTGCCCAGCACAAAGTGCACATGACCCTCCACCACCGTTCTCGGCTTCCTACCCTTTTTCATAGACAGCGACTTCAGCTGCTCAACACAATCTAACAACCCCTCATAGATCTCACCAGCACCCCCACTAGGCTTGTCAGCAACCCTGAGTACAACAGCTAGTGGCTGGAGTAGGTCCTTGAGTTGACGCACCTGCAGCCAGAAGACCCTTCTCCTGATGAAACGTCTCACCTCCCACTTCCTCGACCGAAATGAAGCATCCCTGTGTGAACCAATCGTCTTCCAAACATCCAAGCCCACAAATGTCTCGAGCTCATCCCGCAGCTCTAGCAGTCTCTCCACCATGGAGAAGACCGAGGCAAAGTGGGTGTCACAGCGTACTTTCAACACTCTCCCTCCCGTCCTCTCCTTCAGCCACGTCCGGGGCATAGCATTGTTCCTGAAAGAGGCCACAATCTTCTCACACCGCCCAATCACACTTGATCCCCAAGCAGACTTGCCCACATCCTTCATGATTAGGTCGATGTTCTGCGCACAGCATCCCTGGAAAAATAGTTGAGGAAACTTCACCCTCAAGTCAGCAAAAGCTTTCTTGTTCACAGAAGAGTTGTCACAGATGACAGAAACTACCTTGTCCTCCCCAACAATCTCAATTGCAGCCTCAATCATGCTTGCAACATGGTCTGCGTCTCTGGTCAGTCCACTTGCATTGCGGGAAAAGAGGTGGACAGAACCCATGGCGTTGATAGCCATGGAATTATAGATTGGTCTTACCTGACGGTCAGACCACTCATCCACAGGTAGACTGCAGCCGTATCTGCTCCAACCCTGCTTCAGAGGAGCATCTAGCTCCTCCAGTTCCTTGTCAAGTTTTGGAAGCAGGACNACGTCCGGGGCATAGCATTGTTCCTGAAAAAGGCCACAATCTTCTCACACCGCCCAATCACACTTGATCCCCAAGCAGACTTGCCCACATCCTTCATGATTAGGTCGATGTTCTGCGCACAGCATCCCTGGAAAAATAGTTGAGGAAACTTCACCCTCAAGTCAGCAAAAGCTTTCTTGTTCACAGAAGAGTTGTCACAGATGACAGAAACTACCTTGTCCTCCCCAACAATCTCAATTGCAGCCTCAATCATGCTTGCAACATGGTCTGCGTCTCTGGTCAGTCCACTTGCATTGCGGGAAAAGAGGTGGACAGAACCCATGGCGTTGATAGCCATGGAATTATAGATTGGTCTTACCTGACGGTCAGACCACTCATCCACAGGTAGACTGCAGCCGTATCTGCTCCAACCCTGCTTCAGAGGAGCATCTAGCTCCTCCAGTTCCTTGTCAAGTTTTGGAAGCAGGACATCCACTACAGTGGACCTAGCAGGCAGCCAAAAAGTAGCAGTGGTCTTCTTTGCATTTCTCACAACCTCCATGAGCACGGCCTCACAGTAAAAAGAGATGGGTTGGGCAGCAATGGCCATCAGCTTGACAATGCTAAGCTGGCCGCGTTCATTGTTTGACCGGTCGGAGTGCTGTACCATGGTTGTCTGCCGGAAGGAGGCCGCTTTGTTGATGTAAAACAAGGGAACCTCACCCTCTAGGCTTGTTGTTGCCGGTTGCCTCTGCTGTTGCTGGCCATTTGCTGCTTCTTCGTCACTGTATGGCTCCAGAGTCAAGCCACCCACCGCTGCCTGCTCTGCTTGATGTTGCTTCTCCCAGAGTTTGATCCAATGCACCGCCTTGTCCTTTGTGCCCCACTCCTTCCCCTCTCCCTTGTACAAATTGACGTTGACCGGCTGCCAGCCAACAGGGGGCAGGCAGCGCTCTAACCCGAGGACACCTCGGCATAGGGGCGGGGAATGCGGGCACTTGCCAACGTTCGGGTTGTTGCCTGCAAAGTGACCGCGGATGCCGTCACATGTCCCACTCCCTTTCTTCCCACATGAGCCGCAACGCCAGCCTGGATTCTTGGCTTCTGTGGGACACGGCTCGGTATGCTTGCTGAGCTCTTTGGTGAGGAAGTCACAACTAAGCGGTTTCTTCTTTGGTGGGTTCCACCTGGCCGCATCAAACTGGCTTGATGCTACAGAGACATTGGCGGAGCTCCCTGCCTGAGAGCTCATGCTGGACGTCCTCAACAGTTGGCCGGCATTGGCTAACTGTTGATGCCGACATCAAAGAGAGAGGAGTCGTCTGAATGCCTCGAATCTATTGCACTCTCCATTCGAACCGACAGTAGCCGCGACGGTGACGGAGGTCAGGTCGAATGGACAAGGGGGTCGGTTTGACATGACCCTTAGATCCACGGTTTCGATTGAAATGATCAAAACCGTCAATCCTGCAGTTCATCCCACGGCTACAATATCCTAGGAGGGGGATATTGAATTATCACGAGGTAATGCATGTAGCCATGAAAGCAGAATGTATGTTGACGTGTTGCCAGGCTGGAAAAATGCATGGCTGTGATTGGAGCGCAGCATATCTCCTAGCCTCTGGACAACATGGATGTTCATGTGCTTTGCCATGAGGAGATGCCACATGGCATGCTCAGTAGGCTGATTCAAGCCTACTATGCCACATGGCAATTACACATGTAGAGAACCATACAGTTGTATGAAGATATGGAAAAAATGTTTATCCAAAAAAATGGCCACAAGTCGAACTCGTCGTCGTTGCGATTTTCCGGTTGTTCAGGGGTCCACTGGTGTCTGAGGGGCTGCTGGGTCTCGCGGTCAGCCTGGATTGCACACTGGGTTCCCATCCGCATCGATGGGACATCGATGCCCATCGATGTCCCGATGTCGATGGAGGGGCCCTCCATCGAACACCGAGGACAACTATGGTTGTGCCAGAGTTGTGCCAGAGTTGTGCAAGAGTTGTGCCAGGATTGTGCCGAAGTTGTAGCACAGTTGTGGCAGAGTTGTGGCAGAGCTGTACCACAGTTGTATCAGGGCTAAGCCAGAGTTGTGCCAGAGTGGTGCCAGAGTTGTGCTATTGTTGTGCCAGAGTTGTGCCGAGTTGTGCCAGAGTTGTGGCAGAGTTGTGCCAGATTTGTGCCACATTTGTGCCAGAGTTGTGCCTTAGTTGTGCCAGAGTTGTGCTGAGTTGTGCCAGAATTGTAGCACAGTTGTGCCAAAGTTGTGCCAGAGTTGTGCCAGAGTTGTGCCAGAGTTGTGCCAGAGTTGTACCAGAGTTGTGCCAGAGTTATGCCAAAGTTGTGCTAAAGTTGTGCCAAAGCAGTGCAAGAGTTGTGCCAGAGTTGTGCCAGAGCTTTACCAGAGTTGTTTGAGGGTTGTGCCAGAGTTGTGCCACAGTTGTGCCAGAGTCCTACCAGAGCTGTGCCAGAGTTGTGCAAGAGTTGTGCCAGAGTTGTGCCAGAGTTGTGCCAGAGTTGTGCCAGAGTTGTGCCAGAGTTGTGGCGGAGTTGTGCCAGAGTTGTGCCAGAGTTGTGCCAGAGTTGTGCCAGAGTTGTGCCAGAGTTGTGGCGGAGTTGTGCCAGAGTTGTGTCAGATTTGTGCCAGAGTTGTGCCAGAGGTGTGCCAGAGTTGTGCCCAGTTTTGCCAGAGTTGTGGCAATGTTGTGGCAGAGTTGTGCCAAAGTTGTGGCAGAGTTGTGCCAGGGTTGTGCCAGAGTTGTGCTAGAGTTGTGCCAGAGTTGTGCCAGAGTTGTGCAGGGTTGTGCCAGAGTTGTGGCAGAGTTGTGCCAGAGCTGTGCCAGAGTTGTGGCAGAGTTGTGCCAGAGTTGTGCCAGAGTTGTACCATAGTTGTGGCAGAGTTGTGCCAGAGGTGTGCCATAGTAGTTCCAGTGTGTGCCAGAGTTGTGCCAGACTGTGCCAGACCTGTGCCAGAGATGTTCCAGATTTGTTCCTGAGTTGTGCCAGATTTGTGCCATATCTGTGCCATGTTTGTGCCAGAGTTGTGCAAGAGTTGTGCCAGAGTTGTGCCAGAGTTATTCCAGAGTTGTGCCAGAGTTGTGCCTGATGTGTTCCAGAGATGTGCCAGAGTTGTGCCAGAGTGGTGCCATAGTTGTGCCAGAGTTGTGCAAGAGATGTGCCAGAGTTGTGTCAGAGTTATTCCAGATTCGTGCCAGAGTTGTCCCATAGTTGTGCCAGAGTTGTGCCGGAGTTATGCTTGAGTTGTGCCAAAGCACCACAAGATTTGTACCAGAGTTGTGTCAGAGTTATTCTGGAGTTGTGCCAGAGGTGTACCAGAGTTGTGCCAGAGTTGTGCCATAGTTGTGCCAGAGTTGTACCAGAGCCGTGCCAGAGTTGTGCCAGAGTTTTACCAGAGTTGAGCCAGAGTCGTGCCACAATTGTGCCAGAGTTGTGCCTGAGTTGTGCCGAGTTCTGCCAGAGTTGTGCCAGAGTTGTGCCAGGGTTGTGCTAGAGTCCTGCCAGAGTTGTGCTAGAGTTGTGTCAGAGTTGTGCTAGATTTTTGCCAGAGTTGTGCCAGAGTTGTGCCATAGTTGTGCCAGAATTGTGCCAGAGTTGTACCAGAGTGGTGCCAGAGTTGTGCCATGGTTGGGCCAGAGTTGTGCCAGAGTTATGCCAGAGTTGTGCCATATTTGTACCAGAGTTGTGCCAGGACTGTGCCATAGTTGTGCCATAGTTGTGCCAGAGTTGTGCCATAGTTGGTACAGAGTTGTGCCAGAGTCGTGCCAAAGTCGTGCCAGAGTTGTGCCATATTTGTGCCTGAGTTGTGCCAGAGTTGTGCCATAGTTGTCCCATAGTTATGCCATATTTGTGCCTGAGTAGTGCCAGAGTCATACCAGAGTTGTGCCAGAGTCCTGCCAGAGTTGTGCCAGAGTTGTGCCAGAGTTGTGCCAGTATTGTGCCACAGTTCTCCCATAATTGTGCCAGAATTTTTCCACAGTTGTACCAGTGTTGTGCCAGAGTTATGCTAGAGTTGTGCCATAGTTGTGTTGGAGTGCTACAAGAGTTATGCCAGAGTTGTGTCAGAAGTATTCCATAACTGTGCCATAGTTGTGCCATAGTTGTGCCAGAGTTGTCACAGAGTTGAGCCAGAGTTGCACCAGAGTTGTGCCAGAGTTGTGCCAGAGCTGTGCCAGAGTTGTTCCGGAATTGTGCCAAAGTTTTGCCAGGGTTCTGCCTGAGCTGTGCCAGAGTTGTGCAAGAGCTGCGCCAGAGTTGTGCCAGAATTATTCCAGTGTTGTGCCAGAGTTGTACCAGCACTGTGCCAGAGTTGTGCCAGAGTTGTGCCATAGTTGCTTTAGAGTTGTGCCACAGTTGTGCCAGAGTTGTCCGAGAGTGGTGCCAGAGTTGTGCCAGAGTTGTGCCAGAGTAGTGCCAGAGCTGTGCTACAGTTGTGCCAGAGTTTAGCCAGACTTGTGCCGGAGTTGTGCGAGAGTTGTGCCAGAGCTGTGCCAGATTTGTGCCAGATTTGTTCCAGAGTTGTGCAAGAGTTGTGCCAGAGTTGTGCCATAAATATTCCAGAGCTGTGCTAGAGTTCTGCCAGAATGTGCCAGAGTTGTCCCAGAGTTGTGCCAGAGTTATTCCATAGTTGTGCGTGAGTTGTGCTAGACTTGTGCGAGAGCTGTACCAGAGTTGTGCCAGGAATGTGCCAGAGTTGTGCCAGAGCTGTGTTAGAGTTATGCCAGAGTTGTGCCATAGTTGGGCCAGAGTTGTGCCAGAGTCATGCCAGAGTTGTGCAAGAGTTGTACCATAGTTGTGCCAGAGTTGTGCCAGAATTCTGCCAGAGTTGTGCCAGAGTTGTGCCAAAGTTCTCCCATGGTTGTGCCAGAGTTGTGCCAGAGTTGTTCCACATTCGTGCAAGAGTCGTGCCAAAGTCGTGCCAGAGTTGTGCCATAGTTGTGCCAAATTTGTACTAGAGTTGTGCCAGAGTCGTGCCAGACTTGTGCCAGAGTTGTGCTAGAGTTGTGCCAGGGTTGTGCCAGAGTTCTCCCATAGTTGTGCCAGAGTTGTTCCAGAATTGTACCATAGTCATGCCAGAGTTGTGCCATATGTGTGCCATAGTTGTGCAAGAGCTGTGCCAGAGTTGTGCCATGGCTACTCCTTAGTTGTGCCAGGGTTGTGCAAGAGTTGTGCCATAGTTGTGCCAGAGTTGTACCACTGTTGTTCTAGAGTTGTGCCAGAGTTGTGCCACAGTTATGCCGAGTTGTGCCAGAATCATGGAAGAGTTGTGCCAGAGTTGGGCCAGAGTTGTGCCAGGGTTCTGCCAGAGTTGTGCCAGAGTTGTGCCAGAGTTGTGTCAGATTTGTTCCAGAGTTGTGTGAGAGTTGTGCCACAGTTGTGCCAGAGTTGTGCCAGAGTTTGCCAGAGTTGTGCCAGAGTTGTGCCAGAGTTGTGCCACAGTTGTGCCAGAGTTGTGCCAGAGTTTGCCAGAGTTGTGCCAGAGTTGTGCCAGAGTAGTGCCAGAGTTGTGAAAGAGTTGTGCCAGAGTTGTGCCTGAGTTGTGCCAGAGTTGTGCCAGATTTGTGCCATATTTGTGCCTGGGCTATGCGAGAGACGTGCCAGAGTTGTGCGATGTTTGTGCCAGAGTTGTGCCAGAGTGGTGGCAGAGTTGTGCCAGAGTTGTGCCAGTGGTACCAGAGTTGTGTCAGAGTTATGCCAGTTGTGCCAGAGTTGTGCCAGATTTGTGCCAGAGATGTGCAAGAGTTGTGCTGGCATTGTGCCTGAATCATTCCAGGGTTGTGCCATAGTTGTGCCAGAGTTGTGCCAGAGTCATGCCGGAGTTGTGCCATAGTTGTGCCGGAGTTGTGCCAGAGTTGTGCCTGAGTAGTGCCATAGTTGTGCCAGAGTTGTGCCATAGTTGTACCAGAGTTGTGGCATAGTTGTGCCAGAGTTGTGCCAGAGTTTTGCGGAGTTGTGCCAGAGTTGTGCCATAGTCGTGCCAGAGTTGTGCCATAGTTGTGCCAGAGTTGTGCCATAGTCGTGCCAGAGTTGTGCCATAGTTGTGCCAGAGTTGTGCTAGAGTTGTTCTAGAGTTGTGCTAGAGTCGTGCCAGAGTTGTACCATAGTTGTGCCACAGTTGTGCCAGAATTGTGCCAGAGTTGTGCCAGAGTTGTGCCAAAGTTCTCCCATGGTTGTGCCAGAGTTGTGCCAGATTTGTTCCACATTCGTGCCAGAATCGTGCCAAAGTCGTGCCAGAGTTGTGCCATAGTTGTGCCAGAGTTGTGCTAGAGTTGTGCCAGAGTCGTGCCAGAGCTGTGCCAGAGTTGTGCCAGAGTTGTGCCAGGGTTGTGCCAGAGTTCTCCCATAGTTGTGTCAGAGTTGTTCCAGAATTGCACCATAGTCGTGCCAGAGTTGAGCGAGAGTTGTGCCATATGTGTGCCAGAGTTGTGCAAGAGCTGTGCCAGAGTTGTGCCATGGCTAGTCCTTAGTTGTGCCAGGGTTTTGCCAGAGTTGTGCCAGAGTTGTACCATTGTTGTTTTAGAGTTGTGCCAGAGTTGTACCACAGTTGTGCCGAGTTGTGCCAGAGTCGTGGCAGAGTTGTGCCAGAGTTGGGCCAGAGTTGTGCCAGAGTTATGCCAGAGTTGTGCCAGAGTTGTGCCAGAGTTGTGCCAGATTTGTGCCAGAGTTGTGTCAGAGTTGTGCCACAGTTGTGCCAGAGTTGTGCAAGAGTTGTGCCAGAGTTGTGCCAGAGTTGTGCCAGATTTGTGCCAGAGTTGTGTCAGAGTTGTGCCACAGTTGTGCCAGAGTTGTGCAAGAGTTGTGCCAGAGTTGTGCCAGAAACGTGCCAGAGTTGTGCTAGAGTTGTTAACGAGTTGTGCCAGAGTTGTGCCTGAGTTTTGCCAGAGTTGTGTCATGTTTGTGCCATATTTCTGCCAGGGCTATGCGAGAGATGTGCCAGAGTTGTGCCAGATTTGTGCCAGAGTTGTGCCAGAGTGGTGGCAGAATTGTGCCAGAGTTGTGCCAGTGGTGCCAGAGTTGTCCCATAATTGTGTCAGAGTTATGCCAGTTGTGCCAGAGTTTCGCCAGATTAGTGCCAGAAATGTGCAAGAGTTGTGCTGGCGTTGTGCCTGAGTTATTCCAGGGTTGTTCCATAGTTGTGCCAGAGTTGGGTCAGAGTCGTGTCGGAGTTGTGCCATAGTTGTGCCGGAGTTGTGCCAGAGGTGTGCCTGAGTTGTGCCATAGTTGTGCCAGAGTTGTGTCATAGTTGTGCCAGAGTTGTGCCAGAGTTCTGCGGAGTTGTGCCAGAGTCATGCCATAGTCATGCCAGAGTCGTGCCATAGTTGTGCCAGAGTTGTGCCAGAGTTGTACTAGAGTTGTGCCAGAGTTGTGCCACAGTTGTGCCAGAGGTTTGCCAGAGTTGAGCCAGAATTGAGTCAGAGAAGTGCCAGAGTTGTGCCAGAGCTGTTCCAGGGTTGTGCTAGAGTTGTGCCAGAGTTGTGCCAGATTTGTGCCAAAGGTGTGCCAGAGTTGTGCCATATTTGTGCGAGGGTTGTGCTAGAGTTGTGCCTAGTTGTGCCAGAGTTGTGCCACAGTTGTGCCAGAGTGGTGCCAGACTTGTGCTAGAGTCGTGCCAGATTTGTGCCAGAGTTTTGCCATATTTGTGCCAGAGTTCTCCCCGATTTGTGCCATAGTTGTGCCATATTTGTACCAGAGTTGTCCGATAGTTGTGCTAGCGTTGTGCCATTATTGTGCCAGAGTTATGCCAGAGTTATGCCAGAGTTGTGCCAGTGTTGTGCCAGAGTTGTTCCACAGTCGTGCAAGAGTTGTGCGAGGGTTATGCAAGATTTCTGCCAGAGTTGTTCCAGAATTGTGCCACAGGTGTGCCAGAGTTGTGCCATATTTGTACCAGAGTTGTGCCAGAGTTTTGCCTGAGATTTGCCAGCGTTGTGCCAGAGATGTGACAGAGTTGTCCCAGAGTTGTGCCATAATTGTGCCAGAGTTGTGGCAGAGTTGTGCCAGAGTTGTTCCAGGATTGTAAGAGGGTTGTGCCAGAGTTGTCATAGAGTTGTGCCACAGTTGTGCCAGAGTTATGGC
Organism: Penium margaritaceum; assembly: GCA_023375785.1. NCBI lineage: Eukaryota > Viridiplantae > Streptophyta > Zygnematophyceae > Desmidiales > Peniaceae > Penium > Penium margaritaceum. The sequence continues at coordinate 112,679 of SZWC01000024.1, read as the reverse complement.
AGAGCTGTGCCAGAGTTGTGCCAGTTGTGCCAGAGTTGTGCCAGAGTTGTGCCATAGTTGTGCAAGAGTTGTGCCGGAGTTGTCCCATAGTTATTCCTGAGTTGTGCCATAGTTATGCCAGAGTTGTGCCAGAGTTGTTCCAGGATTGTAAGAGGGTTGTGCCAGAGTTGTCATAGAGTTGTGCCACAGTTGTGCCAGAGTTATGGCAGAGCTGTGCCAGAGTTGTGCCAGTTGTGCCAGAGTTGTGCCAGAGTTGTGCCATAGTTGTGCAAGAGTTGTGCCGGAGTTGTCCCATAGTTATTCCTGAGTTGTGCCATAGTTATGCCAGAGTTGTGCCAGAGCTGTGTCAGAGCTGTGCCATAGTTGTGCCAGTTGTGCCAGAGTTGTGCCGGAGTTGTGCCATAGTTGTGCCAGAGTTGTGCCAGAGTTGTGCCAGAGTTGTGCAAAATTTGTGCAAGAGTTGTGCAATATTTGCTTTAGAGTTGTGCCAGAGTTGTGCCACATGTGGGCCGGATTTGTCCCAGAGTGGTGCCAGAGTTGTGCAAGAGTTGTCCCATGGTTGTGCCAGGGTTCTGCCATGTTTATGCCAGAGTTCTCCCATTGTTGTGCCAGGGTTTAGCCGGAATTGTACCAGATCTGTCTAATAGTTGTGCTAGGGTTTTGCCAGAGTTTTGCCAGGGTTGTGCCATAGTTCTGCAAGAGTTGTGCCATAGTTGTGCGAGATTTGTGCCAGAGTTGTGCAGGAGTTGTGCCAGGGTGATGTGAGAGTTGAGCCAGAGTTTTGCTAGAGTTGTGCCAGAGTTGTGCCAGAGTTGTTCCATAGTTGTGCCATAGTTGTGCCAGAGTTTTGCCAGAGTTGTGCCAGAGTTGTGCCAGAGTTGTCCCACATTTGTGCCAGAGTTGTGCTGGATTGTACCAGAGTTGTACCACAGTTGTGCCAGGGTTGTTCCAGATGTGTGCCAGAGTTGATAAAGAGTTGTGCCAGAGTTTTGCATAAGTTGTGCCAGAGTTGTGCCAGATTTGTGCCAGAGTTGTGCCATGGTTATGCGAGAGTTGTGCCAGAGTTGTGCCATAGTTGTGCCAGAGTTGTGGCTGAGTTGTGCCAGACGTGTGTCATAGTTGTGCCAGAGTTATGCCCGAGTTGTGCCAGAGTTGTGCCAGAGTTTTGCAAGAGTTGTGCCAGATTTGTGCCTAAGTTATTCCAGGGTTGTGCCATAGTTGTGCAAGAGTTGTGCCAGAGTTGTACCAGAGCTGTGCCATGGTTGTGTCGGAGTTGTGCCAGATTTGTGCCAGAGTCATGCCATATTTGTGCCAGAGTTGTGCCAGAGTTGTGCCAGAGTGGTCCCATTGTTGTACCGGAGTTGTGCCAGAGTTGTGCCAGAGTTGTGCCAGAGTCATGCCACAGTCGTGCCAGAGTCGTGCCAGAGTTCTGCCAGAGTTGTACCATAGTTGTGCCAGAGTTGTGCTTGAGTTGTGCCAGGTCGTGGTCATTGACATATGTATACTTTGGTTAGTCACTGTGCATGGTAGCTACACTGTGCCACTCCATAGTGAAGGTCTTTGTACTTCCTAGTCATGAACTAGTATTTACAAACCATTGTTTCCCCCTCTGATCATTTGTGACTTATAATATGTGTTGTCCAAGTTGACCACGCATAGTGCCATTATTTGGTCATAGTCAGAGACACAGTTCTACTTTGATTCATCATTGTACATGGTAAACACAGAGTGCCACTACTTATTGAAGGTCCTTGTGCTTGCTAGTTGATACCTGGTGTTCCAAAACCATTGTTCCCCAATCTGACCATTTGTGACTCGTATTATGAGCCATCAACGTTGACCACACACAGCGGATCTATTTGGTCAAAGGCAGAAGGTCATTGTGCATGGTAGCCACACAGTGCTACAATCTATTAAAGGTAGTTGTACTTGCTAGTTGAAAACTAATATTCCAAAACCATTGTTTCCCCGTCTGACCATTTGTGACTCCTGTTATGGGTTGTGAACATTGACCATCCATGTTTAAACTCTCTGGTCATGGTCAGTGACATATGCGTAGTTTGGTTGTTTGGTGTGCATAGTTTTGTGTTGTTTCTACCCTATACATAGGGTTACCAAACCATTGTCTCTCCCTCTCACCATTCGTGACTTGTGTTATGAGTTGTCAATGTTGTCCACACATAGTGGACTTCTTTGGTCATTGTCAGTGACTTATGCATCCTTTGCTTGGACACTATTCATGCTAGCCACACCGTGTCGCTACTTGTTGAATGTCTTTGTACTTGCCGGCTGATAACAAGTGTTCCTAACCCATTGTTTCCCCTTCTGACCATTTGTGACTCGTGTTATGAGTTTTCAAAGTTGACCACACACTGTGAAATCATTTTGGTCATGGTCAGTGGCATATGCCTACTTTGGTTTGTCACTGTACATTGTTGTCACGCCGTATCACTACGAATTAAAGGTCTTTCTGCTTTCTAGTTGATGGATAGTGTTCGAAAGCATTGTTACCCCCTCTCACTTTTTGTGACTCTTGCTGTGAGGTGTCAACGTTCACCACATGAAGTGAAATTCTTTGGTCATGGCGAGTGACATCTGCATACTTTGGTTGGTCATTGTGCATGGTAGCGACACGGTGCCACTACATATTGAAGGTCTTTGTACTTTCTAGTCAATAACTAGTATTCACAAACCATTGTTTCCCCGTCTGACCATTTGTGACTTGTGTTATGAGTTGCCAAAGTTGACCACATACAGTGACATTCTTTGGTCATGGTCAGTGACATATGCCTACTTTGGTTGGTCATTGTACATGGTAGCCACACCGGGCCACTACATATTCAAGGTTCTTGTACTTGCTACTTGATGCCTGGTTTTCCCAAACCATCATCCACCCCTGTGAATACTTGTAACTCGTATCATGAGTTGTGAATGTTGACCACACACAGTGGATTTCTTTGGCCAAAGGCAGTACATATGCCTTCTTTGGTCGGTCATTGTGCATGGTACCCACACCATGCTACTAATTATTGAAGTTCGTTGTACTTGCTCGTTAAAAACTAATATTCCAAAACCATTGTTCCCCCCTCTGACCATTTGTGACTTGTGTTATGGGTTGTGAACGTTCATCATCCCTATTGAAATTGTTTGGTCATGGTCAGTGACATATGCCTACTTTGGTTGCTCATGGTCAGTGACATATGCCTACTTTGGTTGTGCATAGTAGACACACTGTGCCACTACTTATTAAAGTTCTTTGTCATGTCTGGTTGCTACATAGGGTTCCCAAACCATTGTCTCTCCCTTTGACCATTTGTGAGTCTTGTTATTAGTTGTCAATGTTGACCACACATAGTGGACTTCTTTGGTCATATTCAGTGACGAATGCATCCTTTGGTTGGTCACCGTACACGCTAGTCACACCGGGCCACTGCCTGTTGACGGTCTTTGTACTTGCTAGTTGACAACTAGTGTTCCCAACCCATTGTTCCCCCCTCTCACCATTGGTGACTCGTGTTATGAGTTTTCAATGTTAACCACACAGTTAAACTCTTTTGGTCATGGTTAGTGGCATATGCCTACTTTAGTTTGTCACTGTACATGGTTGCCACGCCGTGTCACTACGTATTGAAGGTATTTGTACTTTCTAGTTGATAACTAGTGTTCCCAAACCATTGTTACACCCTCTGACTATCTGTGACTCTGGTTGTGAGTTGTCAACATTGACCACATGAAGTGAAATTCTTTGGTCGTGATCAGTGACATATGCATATTTTGGTTAGTCATTGTGCATGGTAGCCACACTGTGCCACTGCATAGTGAAGGTCTTTGTACTTGCTAGTCAATAACTAGTATTTTCAAACCATCATTTCCCCCTCTGATCATTTGCGACTCATATCATGAGGTATCCAAGTTGACCACACATAGTGCCATTCTTTGGTCATGGTCAGTGACACATTCCTACTTTGGTTCATCATTGTGCATGGTAGACACATAGCGCCACTACTTATTGAAGGTCCCTGTGCTTGCTAGTTAATACCTGGTGTTTGCACACCATCGTTCCCCCCTATGACCATTTGTGACTTGTTTTATGAGCTGTCAACGTTGACCACACACAGCCGATTTATTTGGTCAAAGGCATAAGATATGCCTACTTTGGTCGATCATTGTGCATGGTAGCCACACAGTGCTACTATTCATTGGAGGTCGTTGTACTTGCTAGTAGAAAACTTATATTCCAAACCCATTGTTTCCCTCTGTGACCATTTGTGACTCCTGTTATGGGTTGTGAATGTTGACCACCCATATTGAAATGTTTTGATCATGGTCAGTGCCATGTGCCTAGTTTGGTTGTTCGGTGTGCATACTAGTCGCACCGTGCCACTCCTTATTAAAGTTTTTTGTCCTTTCTAATCATTACATAGAGTTCCCAAACCATTGTCTCTCCCTCTCACCATTTGTTACTCTTGTTATGAGTTGTCAATATTTAGCACACATAGTGGACTTTTCGGTCATAGTCAGTTACGTATGCATCCTATGGTTGGTCACTGTGCACGCTAGCCACACCGTGCCACTACTTGTCGAAGGTCTTTGCACTTGCTAGTTGATAACTAGTGTTCCCGAGCCATTGTTTCCCCTTCTGACTATTTATGACTCGTGTTATGGGTTTTCAACATTGACCACACACTGTGAAATCATTTAGGTCATGGTTAGTGGCATATTCCTACCTTGGTTTGTCACTCTGCATGGTTTCCACGCCGTGTCACTCCGTATTGAAGGTCTTTCTGTTTTCTAATCGATGGATAGTGTTCCCAATGCATTGCTACCCTCTCTTAACATCTGTGACTCTTGTTGTGATTTGTCAACGTTCGCCACATGAAGTAAAATTCTTTGGTCATGGTCAGTTACATATGCATTCTTTGGTTGGTCATTGTGCATGGTAGCCACAAAGTGCCACATATTCACGGTCTTTGTACTTGCTACTTGATAACTAGTATTGACAAGCCATTGTTTCCCCCTCTGACAATGTGTGACTCGTGTTATGAATTGTCAAAGTTTACCACACATAGTGACTTTCTGTAGTAATGGTCAGTGACATATGCCTACACTGGTTGGTCATCATACATGGTAGCCACACCGTGCCACCAATTATTGAAGTTCTTTATCCTTTCTAGTCAATACATAGAGTTCCCAAACCATTGTCTCTCCCTAGGACCATTTGTGACCCGTGTTATGAGCTGTCAATGTTGCCTACACATGGTGGACTTCTTTGGTCATATCCAGTGACGTATGCATCCTTTGGTTGATCACTGTGCATGATAGCCACACTGTGCTACTACTTGTTGAAGGTTTTTGTCCTTGCTAGTTTGTAACTAGTGTTCCCAACCCATGGCTTCCCCCTCTGACCTTTTGTGACTCGTGTTATGAGTTTTCCACATTGAGCACACACCGTGATGTTTTTTTGGTCATGGTTAGTGGCATATGCCTACTTTGGGTTGTTACTGTACATGGTTTCCACGCTATGTCACTACGTATTGAAGGTCTTTGTGCTTTCTAGTTGATAGCTAGTGTTCCCAAACCATTGTTACCCCCTCTCACTATCTGCGACTATTGTTGTGAGCTGTCAAAGTTGACCACATGAAGGGAAGTTCTCTGGTCATGGTCAGTGACATATGCATACTTTGGTTGGTCACTGTGAATGGTAGCCATACTGTACCACTGTTATCGAAGGTCTTTGTACTTGCTAGTCGATAACTAGTATTCATAAACCATTGTTTCCCCTTCTGACTCGTGTTATGAGCTGTCAAAGTTGACCACACAAAGTGATATTCTTTGGTCATGGTCTGTGACATATGCCTATTTTGGTTGGTCATTGTACATGGTAGCCACACCGTGCCACTACTTGTTGAATTCTCTTGGTCTTGCTAGTTGACACCTGGTGTTCCCAAACCATCGTTTCCCCCTCTCGCCATTTATGACTCGTGTTATGGGTTGTGAACGTTGACCACCCATATTGAAACTCTGTGGTCATGGACAGTGACATATGCCTAGTTTGGTTGTTCGGTGTGCATATTAGCCACACCGTGCCACTACTTATTTAGATTCGTTGTCCTTTGTAGTTGCTACATGGGGTTCCCTATCCATTGTCTCTCCCTCTAACCATTAGTGACTCGTGTTATGAGTTGTCAATGTGGACCAAACATAGTGGACTTCTTTGGTTATAGTCAGTGACGTATGCATCCTTTGGTTGGTCACTGTGCACGCTAGCCACGCCGTGCCACTACTTGTTGAAGGTCTTTGTACTTGCTTGTTGATCACTGGTGTTCCCAACCCATTGCGTTCCCCTCTGACAATTTGTGACTTGTGTTATGAGTTTTCAACGTTGACCACACACTGTGAAATTTGTTTGGTCATGGTTAGTGGCATATGCCTACTTTGGTTTGTCACTATACATGATTGCCATGCCGTGTCACTTCGTATTGTAGGTCTCTGTGCTTTATAGTTGATAGCTCGTGTTCCTAAACCATTGTCATCCCATGTGACTCTCCGTGACTCTTGTTGTGAGCTGTCAACGTTCACCACATTAAGTGAAATTCTTTGGTCATTGCCAGCAATATATGCATACTTTGGTTGGTCACTGTGCATGGTAGCCACACTGTGCCACAGCATATTGAAGGTCTTTGTACTTCTCGTTGATAACCAGTATTCATAAACCATTGTTTCCCCCTCTGACCATATGTGACTTGTATTATGAGGTGTCAAAGTTGACCACACACCGTGACATAGAGTTGCCGAACCATCGCCTCCCCCTCGGACCATTTGTGACTCATGTTATGAGTTGTCAACGTTGACCACATACAGCGGATTTGTTTTGTCAAAGGTAGTACACATGCCTACTTTGGTCGGTGATTATGTGTGATAGCCACACCGTGTTACTACTTATTGAAGGTCTTTGTACTTGCTAGTTGAACACTTATATTCCAAAACCATTGTTTTCCCCTCTAACCATTTGTAACTCGTGGTATGTGTTGTGAACGTTGACAACCCATATTGAAATTCTTTGGTCATGGTAAGTGACATATGCCTAGTTTGGTTGTTCGCGATGCATGTTACCCACACCGTGCCACTACTTATTGACGTCCTTTGTCCTTTCTAGTTGCTACAAAGGGTCCCCAAACCATTGTCTCTCCCTCTGACCATTTGTGACATGTGTTATGAATTGTCAATGTTGACAACACATAGTGGACTTCTATGGTCATAGTCAGTAACACATACATCCTTTCATTGGTCACTGTGCACACTAGCCACACCGTGCCACTACTTGTTAAAGGTCTTTGTACTTGCTAGTTGATAACTAGTGTTCGCAACCCATTGTTTCCCCCTCTGACCATTTGTGACTCGTGTTATGAGTTGTCAAAGTTGACCACACATAGTGACATTCTTTGGCCATGGTAACTGACATATGCCGACTTTCATTGGTCATTGTACATGGTAGCCACACCATGGCACTACTTATTGAAGGTCCATGTGCTTGCTAGTTGATACCTAGTGTTCCCAAAGCATCGTTCCCCCCTTTGACCATTTGTGACTTGTATTATGAGTTGTTTATATTGACCACACACAGCGGATTTCATTGGTCAAAGGAAGTACATTTGCCTTCTTTGGTCGGTCATTGTGCATGGTAGCCACACCGTGCTACTGCTTATTGAAGTTCTTTGTACTTGCTAGTTGGTAGCTAATGTTTCGAAGCCATTACTTCCCCCTCTGACCATTTGTGACTCGTGTTATGTGTTGTGAACGTTGACCACCCATATTGACATTCTTTGGTCATCGTCAGTGACATATGCCTAGTTTGGTTGTTTGGTGTGCATATTCACCACACCGTGCCACTACTTATTGAAGTTCTTTGTCCTTTCTAGTCGCTACGTAGGGTTCCCAGACCATTGTCTCTCCCTCTAACCATTTGTGACTCGTGTTATGAGTTTTCAATGTTGACCACACATAGTGGACTTCTATGGTCATAGTCAGTGATGTATGCATCCTTTGGTTGGTCACTATGCACGCTAGCCACACCGTGCCACCACTTCCTGAAGGTATTTGTACTTGCTAGTTAATAACTAGTGTTCCCATCCCACTGTTTCCTCCTCTAACCATTTCTGACTCGTGTTATGAGTTTCCAACGCTGACCACACACTGTGACGTTTTTTTGCTCATGCTTAGTGGCATATGACTACTTTGGTTTTTCACTCTACATGGTTGCCACGCTGTGTCAGTACGTATTGAAGGTCTTTGTGCTGTCTACTTGATAGCTTGTGTTCCCAAACCATAGTTACCCCCTCTCACTCTCTGTGAATCTTTTGTGAGTTGTCAACGTTGACCACATGAAGTGAAATTGTTTGGTCATGGTCAGTGAGATATGCATACTTTGGTTGGTTAGCCACACTATGCCACTACATATTGAAGGTCTTTGTACGTGCTAGTCAATAGCTAGTATTAACAAATCAGTGTTTCCCCCTCATGCCATTCGTGACTCGTGTTATGAGCTGTCAAAATTGACCACACATAGTGACATTCTTTCGTCATGGTCAGTGACAGATGCCTACTTTGGTTGGTTATTATACATGGTAGCCACACTGTGCCACTACTTATTGAAGGTCCTTGTTCTTGTTAGTTGATACATGGTGTTCCCAAACCATCGTTTTCCCATCTAACCATTTGTGACTCGTATTATGAGTTGTCAACGTTGACCACACGCATCGGATTTCTTTCATCAAAGGCAGTACATATGCCTACTTTGGTCGGTCATTGTGCATGGTACCCACAGCGTGCTACTAATTATTGAAGGTCGTTGTACTTGTTAGCTTCAAATTAATATTTTGAACCCATTGTTTCCCCCTCTGACCATTTGTGACTCGTGTTGTGGGCTGTGAACGCTGACTATCCATATTGAAGTTATTTCGTGGTGGCCGGAGATATATGCTATGTCTGGTTGTTTGGTGTGCATATTAGCCACACTGGCCACTGCTTATTGAAGTTATGTTTCCTTTCTAGTTGCTACATAGGGTTCCCAAACCATTGTCTCTCCCTCTTACAATTTGTGACTCGTGTTATGAGTTGTCAATGGTGACCACACAAGGTAGACTTCTTTGGTCATAGTCAGTGGCGTACGCACCGGTTGGTTGGTCACTGTGCACGCTGGCCAAACCGTGCCACTACTTGTTGAAGGTCTTTGTACTTGCTAGTTTATAACTAGTGTTCCCAGCCCATTGTTTCCCCCTCTGGCCATTTGTGACTCGTTTTATGAGTTTTCAACGTTCATCACACACAGTGAAATTCTTTTGGTCACGGTTCGTGGAATATGCCTATTTTGTTTTGTCACTGTACATGGTTGCCACGCCTTTTCACTACGTATTGACGGTCTTTGTGCTTTCTAGTTGATAGCTAGTGTTCCCAAACCATTGTCACCCCCTCTGATTATCTGTGACTCTTGTTGTGGGTTGTCAACGTTGACCACATGAAGTGAAATTATTTGGTCATGGTCAGTGACATATGCCAACTTTTGTTGGTTATTGTAAATGGTACCCACACCGTGCAACTACCTATTGAAGATCCTTGTGCTTCCCAGTTGATACCTGGTGTTCCCAAACCATTGTCCCCCCCCCCTCCCCCCTCTGACCATGTGTGACTCGTATCATGAGTTGTCAACATTGACCACACACAGCGGATTTCTTTCGTCAAAGGCAGTACATATGCCTACCTTGGTCGGTCATTGTGCACGGTACCCACACCTTTCTAGTAATTATTGATGGTTGTTGTACTTGCTAGTTGAAAACAAATATTCAGAACCATTGTTTCCCATTCTGACCATTTGTGACTTGTGTTATGGGTTGTGAACGTTGACCACCCATATTGAAATTATTTGGTCATGGTCAATGACATATGCCTAGTTTTGTTGTTTGGTGTGCATAGTAGCCACACTGTGCCACTGCTTATTGACGTTCTTTGTCCTTTCTAGTCAAACCATTCTCTCCCTCTGACCATTTTTGACTCGTTTTATGAGTTGGCAATGTTGACCACACATAGTGGACTTCTTTGGTCATAGTCAGTGACGTATGCATCATTTGGTTGGTCACTGTGCACGCTAGCCACATCATGTCACTACATGTTGAAGGTCTTTGTACTTTCTTGTTGATAACTAGTGTTCTCAACCCATTGTTTCCCCCTCTGACCATTTCTGACTCGTGTTATGAGTTTTCAAAGTTGACACACACTATGAAAATCCTTTGGTTATGGTTAGTGGCATATGCCTACTTTGGTTTGTCACTGTACATGGTTGCCACGCTGTGTCACTACGTATTGAAGGTCTTTGTGCTTTCTAGTTGAAAACTAGCATTCCCAATGCATTGTTAACCCCTCTCACTATCTGGGACTCTTGTTGTGAGTTGTCAATGTTGACCACATAAAGTGAAATTCTTTGGTCATGGTCAGTGACATATGCATACTTTGTTTGGTCACTGTGCATGGTAGCCACACTGTGCCACTGCATATTGAAGGTCTTTTCACTTGCTAGTTGATAACTAGTATTCACAAACCATTGTTTTCCCCTGTGACCATGTGTGACTTGTATAATGAGTTGTCAAACTTGACCACACAGAGTGACACTCTTTGGTCATGGTTAGTGACATATGCCTACTTTGGTTGGTCATTGTACATGGTAGCCACACTGTGCCACTACTTATTGAAGGTCCTTGTGCTTGCTAGTTGATACATGGTGTTCCCAAACCATCGTTCCCCCCTCTCACCATTTGTGACTCATATAATGAGTTCTCAACATTGACCACGCACAGCGGATTTCTTTGGTCAAAGGAAGAACATACGCCTACTTTGGTCAGTCATTGTGCATGGTAGCCATACCGTGCTACTACTTATTGAAGTTCGTTGCACTTGCTAGTTGAGAACTAATATTCCTCAACCATTGTTCTCGTCTCTGTCCATTTTTTACTCATCTTATGGGTTATGAACGTTGACCACCCATATAAAAATTATTTGGTCATGGTCAGTGACATATTCCTGTTTTGGTTGTTTGGTGCGCATAGTAGCCACACCGTGCCACTACTTATTGATGTTCTTTGTCCTTTCTAGTCGCTACTCAAGGTTCCCAACCGTTGTCTCTCCCTCTGACCATTTGTGACTTGTGTTATTGCTTGTCAACCGGGACCACACATGGTGGACTTCTTTGGTCATAGTCAGTGACGTACGCATCCTTTGGTTGGTCACTCTGCACCCTAGCCACACCGTGCCACTACTTATTGAAGGTCTTTGTACTTGCTAATTCATAACTAGTGTTCCCAACCCATTGTTTCCCCCTCTAACCATTTGTGACTCGTCTTATGAATTTCAACGTTGATCACAAACTGTGAAACTCTTTTGGTCATAGCTATTGGCATCTGCCTATTTTGGTTAGTCACTGTACATTGTTGCCACACCGTGTCACTACATATTGAAGGTCTTTGTGCTTTCTTGTTGATAGCTAATGTTCCCAAACCATTGTACCCCCTCTCACTATCTGTGACTCTTGTTGTGAGCTGTCCACGTTGACCACATGAAGTCAAATGCTTTGGTTATGGTCAGTGACATATGCATAACTTGGTTGGTCACTGTGCATGGTAGCCACACTGTGCCACTACATATTGAAGGTCTTTGTACTTGCTAGTCAAAAACTAGTATTCACAAACCATTGTTTCCCCCTCTGACCATTTGTGAATCATGTTATGAGTTGTCAAAGTTGACCACACATAGTAACATTCTTTGGTCGTGGTCAGTAACATATGCCTACTTTGGTTGGTCAGTGTACATGGTAGCCACACCATGCCACTACTTATTGAAGGTCCTTGTGCTTGCTAGTTGATACCTGATGTTTCCCAACCATCGTTTGCCCCTCTAACCATTTCTGACCCGTATCATGAGTTGTCAACATTGACTGCCCACAGCAGATATCTTTCGTCAAAGACAGTACATATGCCTACTTTGGTCGGTCATTGCGCGTGGTAGCCACACCGTGCTACTAATTATTGAAGGTCGTTGTCCTTGCTAGTTGCAAACTAATATTTGGAAACCATTGTTTCCCCATCTGACCATTTGTGACTCCTGTTATGGATTGTGAACGTTGACTACCCATGTTGAAGTTATTTGGTCATGGTCAGTGGCATATGCCTAGTTTGGTTGTTCGGGGTGCATAGTAGCCTTACCGCGCCATTGCGTATTGAAGTTCTTTGTCCTTAATAGTCAATTCATAGGGGTCCCAATCCATTGGCTCTCCCTCTGACCATTTGTGACTTGTGTTATGAGTTGTCAATGTTGACCACACAAAGTTGACTTCTTTTGTCGTAGTTAGTGATGTATGCATCCTTTTGTTGGTCACTGTGCACGCTAGCCACACCGTGCCACTACTTGTTGAAGGTCTTCGTACTTGCTAGCTGATGACTAGTATTCCCAACCCATTGTTTCCCCCTCTGACTATCTGTGGCTCTTGGTGTGAGTTTTCAACATTGACCATATTAAGTGGAATTGTTTGGTCATATCAGTGACATATGCATACTTTGTTTGGTCACTCTGCATGGTACCCACATTGTGCCACTGCATATTGAAGGTCTTTGTACTTGCTAATCAATAACTAGGATTCACAACCCATTGTTTCCCCCTCTGACCATTTGTGACTCGTGTTATGAGTTGTCAAAGTTGACCACACATAGTGACATTCTTTGGTCATGGTCAGTGACATATGCCTACTTTGGTTGGTCATTGTACATGGTAGCCACACCGTGCCACTCCTTATTGAAGGTCCTTGTGCTTGCTAGATGATACTTGGTGTTGCCATACTATCGTTCCCCCCACTAACCATTAGTGACTCCTTTTATGAGTTGTCAAGGTTGACCACACACAGCAGATTTCTTTGGTCAAAGACTGTACATATGCCTACTCTGGTCGGGCATTGTGCATGGTAGTCAAACCTTGCTTCTACGTATTGAAGGTCGTTGTCCTTACTAGTTGAAAACCAATATTCAAAAGCCATTGTTTCCCCCTCAAACCACTTGTGACTCGTGTTATGGGTTGTAAACATTGATCACCCATATTGAAATTTTTTGGTCATGGTAAGTGACATATGAATGGTTTGGTTGTTCGGTGTGCAAAGTAGCCACACCGCGCCACTACTTATTGGAGTTCTTTGTCCATTGTAGTCACTACATAGGGTTCCCAATCTATTGTCTCTCCCTCTGACCATTTTTGACTCGTGTGATTAGCTGTGAATGATGACTGCACATAGTGGAATTCTTTGGTCATAGACAGTGATGTATGCATCCTTTGGTTGGTCACTCTGCACGCTAGCCACACCATGCCAATACTAGTTGAATGTCTTTGTACTTGCTAGTTGATAACTAGTATTCCCAAGCCATTGTTTCCCCCTCTGACCATATATGACTTGTGTTATGAGTTTTCACCGTTGACCACACATTGTAAAATTGGTTTGGTCGTGGTGAGTGGCATATGCCTACTTTGTTTTGTTAATAAACATTGTTGCCACGCCATGTCACTGCGTACTGAAGGTCTTCGTGCTTTCTAGTTGATAGCTAGTGTTCCCAAACCATTGTTACCCCCTCTGACTATCTGTGACTCTTGTTGTGAGTTGACAACGTTGACCACATGAAGTGAAATTCTTTGGTCATGGTCAGTGACATATGCATACTTTTGTTGGTTGTTGTCCATGGTAGCCACATTGTGTCACAAACTATTGAAGGTCCCTGTGCTTGCTAGTTGATACCTGGTGTTCCCATACCATCGTTCCCCCCTATGACCATTTGTGACTCGTATTATGAGTTGTCAGCGTTGACCACGCACAGAGGATTTCTTTGGTCAAAGGCAGTACATATGCCTACTTTTGTCGGTCATTGTGCATGGTAGCCACACCGTGCTTCGACGTATTGAAGTTCGTTGTACTTGCTAGTTGAAAACTAATATTCCAAAACCATTGTTTCCCCCTAAAAGCATTTGTGACTCGTGTTATGGGTTGTGAACGTTGACCACCCATATTGAAATTACTTGGTCATGGTCAGTGACATATGCATAGTTTGGTTGTTTGGTGTGCATTGTACAAACACCGCAGAACTCCGTATTGATGTTTTTGTCCATTCAAGTCGCTACATATGGTTCCCAGTCCATTGTCTCTCATTCTGACCAGTTCTGATTTGTGTTATGAGTTATGAATGTTGACCACACATACTGGAATTCTTTCATCATAGTCTGTGACGTATGCATCATTTGGTTGGTCCATGTGCACTCTAGCCACACCGTGCCACTACTTGTTGAAGGTCTTTGTACTTACTAATTGATAACTAGTGTTTCTAACCCATTATTTCCCCCTCTAACCATTCGTGACTCGTGTTTTGAGTTTTCACGATTGACCACACAGTGTGAAATTCTTTTGGTCATGGTTAATGGCATATGCCTACTTTGGTATGTCACTATACATGGTTGCCACGCCATGTCACTATGTATTATAGGTCTTTGTGCTTTGTAGTTGATAGCTAGTGTTCCCAGACCATTGTTAATCCCTCTGACTATCCGTGAATCTTGTTGTGAGTTGACAACGTTGACCACATAAAGTGAAATTCTTTGGTCATGTTCAGTGACACATGCACACTTTGGTTGGTCATTGTGCATGGTAGCCATACTGTGCCACTACAAGTTGAAGGTCTTTGTATTGGCTAGTCCATAACTAGTATTCACAAACCATTGTTTCCCACTCTGAGCATTTGTGACTCGTGTTATGAGTTGTCAACGTTGACCACACATAGTAACATTCTTTGGTCAAGGTAAGTGACATATGCATACTTTGGTTGCTCATTGTATATGGCAGCCACACCGTGCCACTACTTAACGAAGGTCCTTGTTCTTGCTAGTTGATACCTGGTGTTCCCAAACCATCGTTCTCCCCTTTGACCATTTGTGACTCATACCATGAGTTGTCAACGTTGACCACACACAGCAGATTTCCTTGCTCAAACGCAGTACATATTCCTATTTTGGTTAGTCGTTGTGCATGGTAGCCACACCGTGCTACTAATTATTGGATGTCGATGTACTTGCTAGTCGAAAACTGATATTCTAGAACCATTGTTTCTCCCCTCAGACCATTTGTGTCTCATGTTATGGGTTGTGAACGTTGACCACCCATAATGAAAGCATTTGGTCATGGTCAGTGACATTTGCATAGCTTGGTTGTTTGGTGTGCATAGTAGCCACACGCTACCACCACCTATAAGAGTTAAATGTCCTTTCTAGTCGATACATAAGGTTCCCAACCCATTTTCTCTCCCTCTGACCATTTCTGACTCGTGTTATTAGTTGACAATGTTGACCACACATAGTGGACTTCTTTGGTCATAGTCAGTGACGTATGCATCCTTTGGTTGGTCACAGTGCACGCTAGCCACACCATGCCACTACTTGCTGACGGTCTTTGTACTTGCTTGATGATAACTAGTGTTCTCAACCCATTGTTTCTCCCTGTGACCATTTGTGACTTGTGTTATGAGTTTTCAACGTTGCCCACACACTGTGAAATTATTTTGGTCATGGTTAGTAGCATATGCCTCCTTTGGTTTCTCACTGTACATGGTTGCCACTCCGTGTCACTACGTATAGAAGATCTTTGTGCTGTCTGGCTGATAGCTAGTGTTTCCAAACCATTTTTACCCCCTTTGAGTATCTGTGCCTCTTGCTGTCAGTTCTCAACATTGAACACATGAAGTGAAATTCTTTGGTCATGGTCAGTGACATATGCATACTTTGGTTGGTCACTGTGCATGGTAGCCACACTGTGCCACTGCATATTGAAGGTCTTTGTACCTGCTAGTCCATAACTAGTATTCATACACCAATTGTTTCCCCCTCTGACTATTTGTGACTCATGTTATGAGTTGTAAAGATTGACCACACATAGTGACATTCTTTGGTCATGCTCAGTGACATATGCCTACTTTGGTTGGTCATTGTGCATGGTAGCCACACCGCGCTACTAATTATTGAAGGTTGTTGTCCTTGCTAGTTGAAAACTACAAGTTGAAAACCATTGTTTCCCTCTCTGACCACTTGTGACTTGTGTTATGGGCTGTGAACGTTGACCATCGATATTGAACATTTCTGGGCATGGTCAGTGAAAAGTGCCTAGTTTGGTTGTTTGCTGTATATAGTAGCCACACCATGCCACTACTTGTTGAAGTTCTGTGTCGTTTCTAGTTGCTACATATGGTTCTCAAACCATTGTCTCTCCTTCTGACCTCTTTTTTCTTGTGTTATGAGTTTTTGTTGTTTACCACACTTAGTGGATTTCTTTGGTCATAGTCAATGACATATGCATCATTTTGCTGGTCACTGTGCACACTAGCCACACCGTGCCACAAGTTGTTGAATGTATTTGTACTTGCTAGTTTGTCACTGTTTTTCCCAACCCATTGTTTCCCCCTCTGACCATTTTTGAATCGTGCTATGAGTTTTCAACATTGACCACACAGTGTGAAATTCTTGTGGTCATGGTTAGTGGCATATGCCTACTTTGGTTTGTCACTGTACATGGTTGTCACGCCGTGTCACTACGTATTGAAGGGCTTCGTGCTTTCTACTTGATAGCTACTGTTCCCAAGGCATTGTCACCCCCTCTCACTATCTGTGCCTGTTGTTGTGAGCTGTCAATATTGACCACATGAAAGGAAGATACTTGGTTGTTCGGTCTGCATAGTAGCCACACACTGCCACCGTGTATTGAAGTTCTTTGTCCTTTCTAGTCCATACATAGGGTTCGCAAACCATTGTCTCTCCCTCTGACCATTTGTGACTCGTGTTATGAATTGTTAATTTTGATCACACATAGTGGACTTCTTTGGTCATAGTCAGTGACGTATGCATCCTTTGGATGGTCACTGTGTATTTATCCACACCATGACAATACTTGTTGAAGGTCTTTGTACTTGCTAGTTGATAACTAGTGTCCCCAACCCATTGTTTCCCGATCTGACCATTTCTGACCCATGTTATGAATTCTCAACGTTGACCACATGCTGTGAAATTTGTTTGGTCATGGTTAGTGCCATATGCCTACTTTGGTTTGTCACTGTACATGGTTGCCACCCCGTGTCACTACGTGTTTAAGGTTTTTGTGCTTTCTAGTTGATAGCTAGTGTTCCCAAACCATTGTTACCCCCTCTCACTATCTGTGACTATTGTTGTGAGCTGTCAAAGTTGACCACATGAAGTGAAATTATTTGGTCATGGTAAGTGACATGCATACTTTGGCTGGTCAGAGTGCATGGTAGCCTTACTGTACCACTGCATATTGAAGGTCTTTGTACTTGCTAGTCGATAACTAGTATTCACAAACCATTGTTTCCCCTTCTAACCATTTGTGACTCGTGTTATGAGTTGTCAATGTGGACCACACATAGTGGACTTTTTTGGTTATATTCAGTGACGTATGCATCCTTTGGTTGGCCACTTTGCACGCTAGCTACGCCGTGCCACTACTCGTTGAAGGTATTTGTACTTGCTTGTAGATCACTGGTGTTCCCAACCCATTGTTTTCCCCTCTGACCATTTGTGACTCGTGTTATGAGTTTTCAACGTTGACCACACAGTGTGAAATTCTTTTGGCCATGGTTAGTGGCATATGCCTACTTTGGTTTGTCACTGTACATGGTTGCCACGCCGTGTCACTAAGTATTGAAGGTCTTTGTGCTTTCTAGTTGATAGCTTGTGTTCCCAAACCATTGTTACCCCATATGACTATCTGTGACTCTTGTTGTGAGCTGTTAACGTTCACCACATGAAGTTCAATTCTTTGGTCATGGCCAGGGACATATGCATAACTTGGCTGGTCACTGTGCATGGTAGCCACACTGTGCCACTGTATATTGAAGGTCTTTTTACTTCTTGTTGGTAACCAGTATTCATAAACCATTGTTTCCCCATCTGACCTTATGTGACTCCTATTATGAGGTGTCAAAGTTGACCACACATCATGACGTTCTTTGGTCATGGTCAATGACATATGCGTACTTTGGTTGGTGATTGTACATGGTAGCCAAACCGTGCCACTATTCATTGAAGGTTCTTGTGCTTGCTAGTTGATACATAGAGTTCACAAACCATTGTCTCCCCCTCTGACCATTTAGTGACTCATATCATGAGTTGTCAACGTTGATCACATACAGCGGATTTGTTTGGTCAAAGGTATTACATATGCCTACTTTGGTCGGTCATTATTCATGGTAGCCACACCGTGCTACTACTTATTGAAGTTTGTTGCACTTGCTAGTTGAAAACCAATATTCCAAAACCATTGTTTCCCCCTTTAACCATTTTTAACTCGTGGTATGTGTTGTGAACGTTGACCACCCATATTGAAATTCTTTGGTCATTGTCAGTGACATATGCCTAGTTTGGTTGTTCGGGGTGCATGCTACCCACACCGTGCCACTACTTACAGCAGTCCTTTGTCCTTTCTAGTCACTACACATGGTCCCCAAACCATTGTCTCTCCCTCTGACCATTTGTGACTTGTGTTATGAGCTGTCAATGTTGACAACACATAGTGGACTTCTATGGTCATACTCAGTAACGTATGCATCCTCTTCTTGGTCACTGTGCACACTAGCCACACCGTGCCACTACTTGTTAAATGTCTTTGTACTTGCTAGTTGATAACTAGTGTTCCCAACCCATTGTTTCCCCCTCTGACCATTTTTTACTCGTGTTATGAGTTGTCAAATTTGACCACACATAGTGACATTCTTTGGTCATGGTCAGTGACATATGCCTACTTTGGTTGGTCATTGTACATGGTAGCCACACCATGGCACTACTTATTGAAGGTCCATGTGCTTGCTAGTTAAAACCTGGTGTTCCCAAAGCATCGTTCCCCCCTCTGACCATTTGCTATTCGTATTATGAGTTGTCAACATTGACCACACACAGCGGATTTCTTTGGTCAAAGGCAGTACATATGCCTACTTTGGTCTGTCATTGTGCATGGTAGCCACACCGTGCTACTACTTATTGAAGTTCTTTGTACTTGCTAGTTGACAACTAGTGTTTTGAAATCATTGCTTCCCCCTCTGACCATTTGTGACTCGTGTTATGTGTTGTGAACGTTGACCACCCATATTGACATTCTTTGGGCATGGTCAGTGACATATGCCTCCTTTGGTTGTTTGGTGTGCATATTACCCACACCGTGCCACTACTTATTGAAGTTCGGTTTCCTTTCTAGTCGCTACGTGGGGTTCCCAATCCACTGTCTCTCCCTCTGACCATTTGTGACTTGTGATATGAGCTGTGAATGTTGACCATACATAGTGGAATTCTTTGGTCATGGTCAGTGACATATGCATCCTTTGATTGGTCACTCTGCACGCTAGCCACACCGTGCCACTGCTTGTTGAATGTCTTTGTACTTGCTAGTTGATAAGTAGTGTTCCCAACCCATCGTTTCCCCCTCTGACCATAGCTGACTTGTGTTATGCATTTTCACCATTGACCACATATTGTGAAGTTATGTTTGTCATGGTTTGTGGCATATGCCTACTTTCGTTTGTCAATATACGTGGTTTCCACGCCATGTCACTACGTATTGAAGGTCTTTGTGCATTCTAGTTGATAGCTAGTGTTCCCAAACCATTGTTACCCCCTCTGACTATCTGTGACTCTTGTTGTGAGTTCACAACATTGACCACATGAAGTGAAATTCTTTGGTCATGGTCAGTGACACATGCATACTTTGGTTGGTCACTGTGCATGGTAGCCACACTGTGCGAGTGTATATTGAAGGTCTTTGTACTTGCTAGTCGACAACTTGTCTTCACACACCATTGTTTCTCCCCCTTAACATTTGTGACTCATGTTATGAGCTGTCAAAGTTGACCATACATAGTGATATTCTTTGGTCATGGTCAGTGACATATGCCTGCTTTGGTTGGTCTTTGTACATGGTAGCCACATCGTGTCACAAGTTATTGAAGGTTCCTGTGCTTGCTAGTTGATACCTGGTGATCCCATACCATCGTTCCCCCCTCTGACCATTTTTTACTCGTTTATGAGTTGTTGACGTTGACCACGCACAGAGGATTTCTTTGATCAAAAGCAGTACATATGCCTACTTTTGTCAGTCATTGTACATGGTAGCCACACCGTGCTCCTACCTATTTAAGGTCTTTGTACTTGCTAGTTGAAACCTAATATTCAAAAACCATTGTTTCCCCCTCAAACCATTTGTGACTCGTGTTATGGGTTGTGAACGTTGACCACCCATATTGAAATTATTTGGCCATGGTCAGTGAGATATGCATAGTTTGGTTGTCCGGTGTGCATAGTAGAAACACCTCACCACTGCTTATTGAAGTTCTTTGCCCATTCTAGTTGCTACATAGGGTTCCCAGTCCATTGTCTCTCCTTTTGACCATTTCTGATTTGTGTTGTGAATGTTGACCACACATAATGGAATTCTTTCATCATAGTCAGTGACGTATGCATCCTTTGGTTGGTCACTGTGCACGCTAGCCACACCGTGCCACTACCTGTTGAAGGTCTTTGTACTAACTAGTTGATGACTAGTGTCTCTAACCACATTGTTTCCCCCTCTAGCCATTCGTGACTTGTGTTATGAGTTTTCACTGTTGACAACACATTGTAAAATTAGTTTGGTCATGGTTAGTGGCATATGCCTACTTTGGTTTGTCAATGTACATGGTTTCCACGCCATGTCACCACGTATTGAAGGTCTTTGTGCTTTGTTGTGGATAGCTAGTGTTCCCAGACCATTGTTACCCCCTCTGACTATCTGTGACTCTTGTTGTGAGTTGACAACGTTGACCACATGAAGTGAAATTCTTTGGTCATGGTCAGTGACATATTCATACTTTGGTTGGTCACCGTGCATTGTAGCCATACTATACCACTACATATTAAAGACTTTGTACTTGCTAGTCGATAACTAGTATTCACAAACCATTGTTTCCCCCTCCGACCATTTGTGACTCATGTTATGAGTTGTAAAAGTTGACCACACATAGTGACATTCTTTGGTCATGGTCAGTGACATATGCCTACTTTGGTTGGGCATTGTACATGGTAGCCACACCATGTCACTACTTATTGAAGGTCCTTGTGCTTCCTCGTTGATACACGGTATTCATAAACCATCGTTCCCCCCTCTGACCATTTGTGACTCGTATTATGAGTTGTCAACGTTGACCACACAGCGGATATATTTGGTCAAAGGTAGTACATATGCCTAATTTGGTCGGTCACTGTGCATGGTAGCCACACCGCGCTACTAATTATTGAAGGATGTTGTCCTTGCTAGTTGAAAACTTTTATTCCAAAACCATTGTTTTCCTCTCTGACCACTTGTGACTCGTGTTATGGGTTGTGAACGTTGACCATCCACATTGAAACTTTCTGGGCATGGTCAGTGACATAGGCCTAGTTTGGTTGATCAGTGTATATAGTAGCCACGCCGTGCCACTACTTATTGAAGTTCTTTGTCATTTCTAGTTGCTACATTGGTTCCTCAAACCATTGTCTCTCCCTCTGACCTTTTTCTTCTTGTGTTATGAGTTTTCATTGTTTACCACACATTCTTTCGTCATAGTCAGTAACATATGCATCATTTTCTTGGTCACCGTGGACACTAGCCACACCTTGCCACGACTTGTTGAATGTCTTTGCACTTGCTAGTTGATGACTAGTGTTCCCAACCCATTGTTTCCCCCTCTCACCATTTGTGACTCATGCTATGAGTTTTTAACGTTGACCTCACACTATGAAATTCTTTTGGTCATGGTTAGTGGCATATGCCTACTTTGGTTTGTCAGTGTACATGGTTGCCACGCTGTGTCACTGCGTATTGAAGGGCTTTGTGCTTTCTAATATATAGTTAGTGTTCCCACGGCATTATCACCCCCTCTCACTATCTGTGCCTCTTGTTGTGAGCTGTCAGTGTTGACCACATTAAGTGAAAATATTTTGTCATTATCAGTGACATATGCCTACTTCGGTTCATCACTGTGCATGGTAGCCACACTCTGCCACTACATATTGACGGTCTTTGTACTTGCTAGTCAATAACTACTATTTACAAACCATTGTTTTTCCCTCTGACCATTTGTGACTCATATTATGAGTTGTCAAAGTTGACCACACATAGTGACATTTTTTTGGTCATGGTCAGTGACATATGCCTACTTTGGTCAGTCATTGTACATGGTAGCCACACCGTGCCACTGCTTATTGAAGGTTATTGTGCTTGATAGTTGACACCTGGTGTTCCCAAACCATTGTTCCCCCCTGATCATTTGTGACACGTATTATGAGTTGTCAACGTTGACCACACACACCGGATTGTTTTGGTCAGAGGCAGTACATATGCCTACTTTGGTTGGTCATTGTGCATGGTAGCCACACCGTGCTACTACTTATTCAATGTCGTTGTACTTGCTAGTGGAAAACTAATATTGCGAAACCATTGTTCCCCCCTATGGCCATTTGTGACTCCTGTTATAGGTTGTGAATGTTGACCACCCATACTGAAATTATTTGGTCATGGTCAGTGACATATGTCCAGTTTGGTTGCTCGGTGTGCATAGTAGCCACACGCTGCCACCGCGTATTGAAGTTCTTTGTCCTTTCTAGTCCATACATAGGGTTTGCAAACCATTGTCTCTCCCTCTGACCATTTTTTACTCGTGTTATGAATTGTTAATTTTGACCACACATAGTGGACTTCTTTGGTCATAGTCAGTGACGTATGCATCCTTTGGTTGGTCACTCTGCACGCTAGCCACACCGTGCCACTACTTGTTGAAGGTATTTGTACTTCGTAGTTGATAACTAGTGTCCCCAACCCATTGTTTCCCCATCTGATCATTTGTGACCCGTGTTATGAATTTTCAACGTTGACCACATGCTGTGAAATTCGTTTGGTCATGGTTAATGGCATGTGCCTACTTTGGTTTGTCACTGTACATGGTTGCCATCTCGTGTCACTACGTATTGAAGGTCTTTGTGCTTTCTAGTTGATAGCTAGTGTGCCCAAACCATTGTTACCCCCTCTCACTACCTGTGACTCTTGTTTTGAGTTTTCAACGTTAACCACATTAAGTGAAATCCTTTGGTCAAGGCCATTGACATATGCATTCTTTGGTTGGTCACTCTGCATGGTGGCCACACTGTGCCACTACATTTTAAACGTCTTTTTACTTGCTAGTCAATAACTATTATTCACAAACCATTGTTTCCCCCTCTTACCACTTGTGACTCATGTTATGAGCTGTCAAAGCTGACCACACATAGTGACATTTCTTTGGTCATGGTCAGTGACATATGCCTACATTGGTTTGTCATTGTACATGGTAGCCACACCGTGCCACAACTCATTGAAGGTCCTTGTGCTTGCTAGTTTATATCTGGTGTTCCCAAACCATTGCCCCCTCCCTGACCATTTGTGACTCGTATTATGAGTTGTCAACGTCGACCACACACAGCGGATTTTTTTTTGTCAAAGGCAGCACATATGCCTACTTTGGTCGGTCATTGTCCATGGTAGCCACAACCGTGCTACTACGTATTGAATGCCGTTGTACTTGCTAGTTGACAACTAATATTCCGAGACCATTATTTCCCCCTTTAACCCATTGTGACTTGTGTTATGGGTTGTAAACGTTGACCACCCATGTTGAAATTCATTGGTCATGGTCAGTGACAAACGCCTACTTTGGTTGTTTGGTGTGCATAGTAGCCACACCGTGCCACTACTTATTGAAGTTCTTTGTCCTTTCTAGTCATTACATAGGGTTCCCAATCCATTGTCGCTCCCTCTGATCATTTGTGACTCGTGTTATGAGTTGTCAATGTTGACCACACATAGTGGACGTTTTTGGTCATAGTCAGTAATGTATGCATCCTTTGGTTGGTCACTGTGCACGCTAGTCACACCGTGGGACTTCTTGTTGAAGGTCTTTGTACTTGCTAGTTGATAGCTATTGTTCCCAACTCATTGTTTCCCCCATCCGACCAGTTATGACTTGATTTATGAGTTTTCAACGTTGACCACACACCTTAAAACTCTCTTGGTCATGGTTCGTGGCATATGCCTAGTTTGGTTTGTCAATGTACATGGTTGCCACGCTGTTTCACTACACATTTTGAAGGTCTTGGTACTTTCTAGTTCATATCTAGTGTTCCCAAACCATTGTTACCCCCTCTCACTATCTGTGACTCTTGTTGTGAGTTGTCAACATTTACCACATGAAGTGAAATTCTTTGGTCATGGTGAATAACATATACATACTTTGGTTGGTCACTGTGCATGGTAGCCGCGCTGTGCCACTACATATTGAAGGTCTTTGTACTTGCTATTCAATAACTAGTATTCACATACCATTGTTTCCCCCTCTGACCATTTGTGACTCGTGTTATGAGTTTTCAAAAATGACCTTACTTTGTGCACAAATTTTGTGCATAAACGTTGTGCATGAACTTTGGGCATAAACTTTCTTCATAAACTCTGTGCATAAACTTTGTGCATAAACTTTATGCATAAACGTTGTGAATAAACTTTGTGCATAAATTTTTTGCATAAACGTTTTGCATAAACTTTGTGCAGTAATGTTGTGCATAAACTTTCTGCATAAACATTGTGCATAAACATTCTGCTTAAACTTTGTGCATAAACTTTGTGCATAAACATTTTGCATAAACTTTGTGCATAAACGTTGTGCATAAACTTTGTCCATCAACGTGGTGCATAAAGTTTGTGAGTAACTTTGTGCACAAATGCTGTGCATAAACATTGTGCATAGCTTTGTGCATAAACTTTGTGCATACAATTTGTGCATAAACTTTGTGCATAGACATTTTGTATAAAATTTGTGCATAAACGTTTTGCATACATGTTGTGCATAAACTTTGTGCATAAACGTTGTGCATAAACTTTGTGCATATTCATTGTGCATAAACTTTGTGTATAAACTTTGTGCATGAACGTTGTGCATAATCTTTGTGCCTAAACGTTGTGCATAACGTTTGTGCTTAGACTTTCTGCAAAACATTTGTGCAAAAACGTTGTGCATAAACTTTCTGAATAATCTTTGTGCAGAAAATCTGTGCGCAAACTTTGTGCGCAAACTTTGTGCATAAACTTTGTGCATAAAGGTTGTGCATAAAGTTTCTGCATAAACGTTGTGCATAAACTTTGTGCATAACCTTTGTGCCTAATCCGTGTGCATAAACTTTGTGCATAAGCTTAATGCATAAACTTGGTGCAAAAACTTTGTGCAGAAACATTGTGCACAAACTTTGTGCATAAAATTTGTGCATAAACGTTGTGCATTAACTTTGTGCATTAACGTTGTGCATGAACTTTGTGCAGAAAGTTTGTGCATAAAAATTCTCCATAAACGTTGTGCATAAATGTTGTGCATAAACGTTCTGCATAAACGTTGTGCATAAACTTCATGCATAAACTTTGCGCATAAACTTTGTGCATAAACTCTGTGCAGAAACCTTGTGCATGAACGTTGTGCACAAACGTCGTGCATAACTTTGTGCATAAATGTTGTGAATAAACTTTGTGAATAGCTCTGTGGATAAACTTTGTGCATAATCTTTGTGCATTAACGTTGTGCACAAACTTTGTGCATAAACTTTGTGCATAAACGTTGTGCATAAACTTTGTGCAGAAACTTTGTGCATCAACGTTATGCATAAACGGCGTGCATAACTTTGTGCGTAAATGTTGTGAATAAACTTTGTGCATAGCTTTGTGCATAAACTTTCTGCATAAACTTTGTGCATAAACTTTGTGCATAAACATTTTGCATAAACTTTGTGCATAAACATTTTTCATAAACGTTGTGCATAAATTTTGTGCATAAACTTTGTGCATAAACTTTGTACATAGCTTTGTGCATAAACTTTCTGCATAAGCATTGTGCATAAATTTAGTGCATAAGCTTTGTGCATACACGTTGTGCATAAACGTTGTGCATGAACTTTGTGCATACGCTTTGTGCATAAACTTTGTGCAGAAACCTTCTGCATAAACTTAGTACATGAACTTTGTGCATAAACTTTGTGCATAAATGTTGTGCATAAACTTTGTGCATAAACTTTGTGCATACACGTTGTGCATGAACTTTGTGCATACACTATGTGCATAAACGTTGTGCATAAACTTTGTGCATAAACTTTGTGCATAAACGTTGTGCATAAACTTTATGCATAAACTTTGTGCATAAATATTATGCATACAATTTGTGCATAAACGTTGTGCATAAACTTTGTGCATGAATTCTGTGCATAAACTTTCTGCATAAACTTTGTGCATGAGTGTTGTGCATAAAATTTGTGCATAAACTTTGTGCATAAATGTTTTGCATAAACTTTGTGCATAAACTTTGTGCCTAAACTTTGTGCATAAACTTTGTGCATAAACTTTGTACATAAGCTTTGTGAATTAACGTTGAGCATAAACTTTGTGCATAAACATTGCGCATAAAATTTGTGCATAAAAGTTGTGCATAAACGTTGTGCAAAAACCTTTTTGCATAAAGTTTGTTCATTTAATTTCTGCATAAACTTTGTTCATAAATTTTGTGCATAAACTTTTTGCATAAACGTTGTATATAGACTTTGTGCCTAAACTTCGTGCATAAACTTTGTGCATAAACGTTTTGCATAAACTTTCTGCATAAAACTTGTGCATAAGATTTCTGCATAAACTTTGTGCATAAACTCTGTGCATAAACGTTGTGCATAAATGCAGTGCATAAACTTTGTGCACAAACTTTGTGCATAAACCTTCTGCATAAGCTTTGTGCATAAGCTTTGTGCATAAACTTTCTACATAACCTTTGTGCATTAACTTTGTTCATAAACTTTGAGCATAAGCTTTGTGCCTAAACTAGGTGCATAAACTTTGTGCAAAAACTTTGTACATAAACTTTGTGAATAAATGTTGTGCATAAACATTGCGCATAAACTTTGTGCATAAACATCATGCATAAACGTTGTGCATAAACCTTGTGCATAAACGTTGGGCATAAGCTTTGTGAATATATTTTGTGCATAAATGTTCTGCATAAACTTTGTGCATTAATGTTGTGCATAAACTTTCTGCATAAACATTGTGCATAAACCTTTTGCATAGACTTTGTGCATAAACTTTGTGCATAATCGTTTTGCATAAACTTTGTGCATAAACGTTGTGCATAAACTTTGTCCATAAATGTTGTGCATAAACTTTGTGCATAACTTTGTGCACAAATGTTGTGCATAAACATTGTGCATAGCTTTGTGCATAAACGTTGTGCATGAAATTTGTGCATAAACTTTGTGCATAAACATTTTGCATAAAATCTGTGCATAAACGTTTTGCATAGATGTTGTGCATAAACTTTGTGCATAAACTTTGTGCATAAAATTTCTGCATAAACCTTGTGCATAAACTTTGTGTCTAAATTTTGTGCATAAACTTTGTGATTGAATGTTGTGCATAAACTTAGTGTATAAATGTTGTGCATAAATGTTGTGCATACACTTTGTGCATAATCTTTGGGCATACACTTGGTGCCTAAACTTTGTGCATGAACTTTGTGCATAAACGTTTTACATATACTTTGTGCATTAACTTTGTGCAAAACCTTTGTGCATAAACGTTGTGCATAAACTTTGTGCATAAACTTTGTGCATAAACTTTGTACATAAACGTTGTGCATAAAATTTGCACATAACGTTGTGCATAAACTTTGTGCATAAATGTTGTGCCTGAACTTTATGCATAAACTTTGTGCATAAACTTTGCACATAAACTTTGCGCATAAATGTTGTTCCTGAACTTTATGCATAAACTTTGTGCATAAATTTTGTGCATAAACTTTGTGCATAAACGTTGTGCCTAAACTTTGTGCATAAAATTTGTGCATAAACTTTGTAGACAAACTTTGTGCATAAACTTTGTGCATAAACTTTGTGCATAATCATTGCGCATAAACTTTGTGCATACAGTTAGTGCATAAACGTTGTGCATAAACTTTGTGCATAAGCTTTGTGCATAACATATCTGCATAAACTTTGTTCATCAAAATTGTGCATAAACTTTCTACATAAACATTGTGCATAAACTTTGTACCTAAACTTCGTGCATAAACATTGTGCATAAACATTCTGCATAAACGTTGTGCATAAACGTTGTGCATAAACTTTCTGCATAAACTTTGTGCGTAAATTTGTGCATAAACTTTGTTCGTAAACGTTGTGCATAAACTTTGTGCACAAATTCTGTGCATAAACGTTCTGCATAAACCTTGTGCAGGAACTTTGTGCATAAATTTTGTGCATAAACTTTGTGCATAAACTTTGTGCCTGGACTTTGAGCATAAACTTTGTGCATAAACTTTGTACATAAACTTTGTGCATAAACTTTGTGCATAAACTTTGTGCATAAACTTTGTGCCTAAACTCTATGCATGAACTTTGTGCATAAACTTTGTACATGAACTTTGTGCATAAACTTTGTGCATAAACTTTGTGCCTAAAGTTTGTGCATAAACGTTGTGCATAAACTTTGTACAGAAAATTTCTGCATAAACTTTGTGCATGAACTTTGTGCATAAACTTTGTGCATAAACATTGTGCATAAACATTGTACATAAACTTTGTTCATAAAATTTCTGCATTAACTTTGTGCATAAACGTTGTGCATAGAATTTGTGCATAAACTTTGTGCATAAATGTTCTGCATAAACTTTGTGCATAAATGTTGTGCAGAAACTGTCCGCATAAACGTTGTCCATAAACTTTCTGCATAGACATTGTGCATAAACTCTGTGCATAAACGTTTTGCATAAACTTTATGCATAAACGTTGTGAATAAACTTTGTGCATCAATGTTGTGCATTAACTTTGTGCATAACTTTGTGCATAAATGTTGTGCATAAACATTGTGCATAGCTTTGTGCATAAACTTTGTGTATAAAGTTTGTGCATAAACGTTGGGTATACACTTAATGCATTAACTTTGTGCATAAACGTTGTGCATAAACTTTGTGCATAAATGTTGTGCAAAAACTTTGTGGATAAACTTTGTGCATAAACTTTGTGCAAAAACTTGGTGCATAAACTTTGTGCATAAACTTTGTGCATAACCTTTGTGCATGAACTTTGTGCATAAACTTTGTGCATAAATATTGTGCATAAACTTTGTGCATACATTTTGTGCATAAACTTTGTGCATAAACTTTGTGCAAAACATTTGTGCATAAACTTTGTGCATAAAATTTGTCCATAAAACGTGTGCAAAACCTTTGTACATAAACTTTGTGCATAAACGTTGCGCATAAACGTTGTGCATAAACTTGGTGCATAAACTTTGTGCATAAACTTTGTGCATAAATGTTGTGCATAAACTTTATGCATAAACTTTGTGCATAAACGTTGTGCATAAAGTTTGTGCATAAATGTTATGCATAAGCTTTGTGCATAAAATTTGTGCATAACCTTTCTGCATAAACATGTGCATTAACGTTTTGCATAAATGTTGTGCATAAACTTTGTGCATAAACTTTGTGCATAAACATTGTGCATAAACTTTGTGCATACGTTTTGTGTATAAACGTCGTGCATAAAGTTTGTGCATAAACGTTGTGCATAAACTTTGTGCATAAATTTTCTGCATAAACTTTGTGCATGAACTATGTGCATTAACTTTGTGCATAAACTTTGTGCATAAACTTTGTGCATAAAATTTGTGCATGAAGTTTGTGCATAAACATTGTGCATAAACTTTGTGCATAAACTTTGTGCATAAACTTTGTGCATAAACTTTGTGCATAAACTTTATGCATAAACTTTGTGCATAAATGATGTGAAAAAACTTTGTGCATAAAGTTTGTGCATAAACGTTCTGCATAAACATTGTGCATAAACGTTGTGCAGAAACTTTGCGCATAAAATTTGTGGAGAAACTTTGTGCATCAACTTTGTGCTAAAACGTTGTGCATAAACTTTGTGCAAAAAGTTTGTGCATATACTTTTCGCATAAACTTCGTGCATAATCTTTGTGCATAAACTTTCTGCATAAACTTTGTGCAGAAACTTTGTGCCTAAACTTTGTGCATAAAGTTTGTGCATAAAATTTGTGCATAAACATTGTGCAAAAACATTGTGAATAAACATTTTGCATAACCTTTGTGCATAAACCTTGTGCATAAACTTTGTGCATAAACTTTGTGCATAAACTTTGTGCATAAACATTGTGCACAAACTTTGTGCATAATCTTTGCGCACAAACGTTGTGCATTAACTTTGTGCATACACTTTGAGCATAAACCCTTGTGCATAAACTTTGTCCATAAACGTTTTGCATAAACTTTGTGCCGAATCTTTGCGCATAAACTTTGTGCATAAACTTTGTGCATAAAATCTGTGCATAAACGCAGTGCATAAAGACAGTGCATGAACGTTGTGCACGAACGTTGTGCATAAACTTTGTGCATAAACCTCGTGCATAAACTTTCTGTATAAACTTGGTGCATAAAAATTTTGCAGACTTTGTGCATAAACTTTGGGCATAAACTTTGTACGTAAATTCTGTGCATAATCGTTGTGCATAAACGTTGTTCATAAATGTTGCGCATACGTTTTCTGCATAAACGTTATGCATAAACTTTGTGTATAAACTTTGTGGATAAACTTTGTGCATGAACTTTGTGCGTAAACGTTGTGCATATTCTTTCTGCATACACTTTGTGCATAGAATTTGTGCAAGATTTTTGTGCATAAACGTTCTGCATAAACTTTGTGCATACACTTTGTGCATAAACTTTGTGCATAAACTTTTTGCATAAACTTAGGGCATAAACGTTCTGCATAAACTTTTTGCATAAACGTTGTGAAAACATTATGCATAAACTTTGTGCATAGACTTTGTGCATAACGTTTGTGCATAAACTTTGTGCACAAACTTTGTGCATAAACGTTGTGCACAAACGTTGTGCATAAGCTTTGTGCACACACTTTGTGCATAAGCATTGTGCATACACATTGTGCATAAGCTTTTTGCATAAACGTTCTGAATAAATTTTGTGCATAAACTTTGTGCATAAACTTGGTGCATAAACTTGGTGCATAAACTTTGTGCATAAACCTTGTGCATAACCTTTGTGCATGAACTTTGTGCATAAAATGTGTGCATAAATTTTGTGCATAAACTTTGTGCATACATTTTGTGCATAAACTTTGTGCATAAACTTTGTGCAAAACCTTTGTGCATAAACTTTGTGCATAAACTTTGTGCATAAAATTTGTGCATAAACTTTGTTCATAAACGTTGCGCATAAACGTTGTGCATAAACTTTGTGCATAAACTTTGTGCATAAACTTTGTGCATAAATGTTGTGCATAAACTTTATGCATAAACTTTGTGCATAAACGTTGTGCATAAAATTTGTGCATAAACTTTGTGCATAAACGTTGTGCATAAACTTTGTGCATAAACGTTGTGCATAAACTTTGTGCATAAAGTTTCTGCATAAACTTTGTGCATAAACCATGTGCATAAACTTTGTGCATAAACTTTGTGCATAAACGTTGTACATAAACTTTGTGCATGAAGTTTGTGCATAAACTTTGTGCATAAAGTTTCTGCATAAACTTTGTGCATAAACCATGTGCATAAACTTTGTGCATAAACTTTGTGCATAAACGTTGTACATAAACTTTGTGCATGAAGTTTGTGCATAAACGTCGTGCATAAACTTTGTGCATAAACGTTGTGCATAAACTTTGTGCATAAACTTTCTGCATAAACTTTGTGCATAAACCATGTGCATAAACCTTGTGCATAAACTTTGTGCATAAACGTTGTGCATAAACTTTGTGCATAAACTTTCTGCATAAACTTTGTGCATAAACCATGTGCATAAACCTTGTGCATAAACTTTGTGCATAAACGTTGTGCATAAACTCTGTGCATGAACTTTGTGCATAAAGGTTGTGCATAAACTTTGTGCATAAAGTTTGTGTATGAACTTTATGCATAAATGTTATGAAAAAACGCTGTGCATAAAGTTTGTGCATAAATTTTCTGCATAAACATTGTGCATAAACGTTGTGCAGAAACTTTGCACATAAAATTTGAGGATTAACTCTGTGCATCAACTTTGTGCTTAAATGTTGTGCATAAACTTTGTGCAAAATTTTTGTGCATATACTTTCTGCATAAACTTCATGCATAATCTTTGTGCATTAACTTTCTGCATAAACTTTGTGCATAAACTTTGTGCCTAAACTTTGTGCATAAAATTTGTGCATAAACTTTCTGCATAAACATTGTGCAAAAGCGTTGTGAATAAACATTCTGCATAACCTTTGTGCATAAACTTTGTGCATAAACTTTGTGCACAAACTTTGTGCATAAACGTTGTGCACAAACTTTGTGCATAAACTATGTGCACAAACCTTGTGCATCAACTTTGTGCATACACTTTGAGCATAAACCCTTGTGCATAAACATTGTCCATAAACGTTTTGCATAAACTTTGTGCAGAATCTTTGCGCATAGACTTTGTGCATAAAGTTTGTGCATAAAATTTGTGCATAAACGCAGTGCATAAAGACAGTGCATGAACGTTGTGCACGAACGTTGTGAATAAACTTTGTGCAAAAACTTTGTGCATAAGCTTTTCCAATAAACTTTCTGTATAAACTTTGTGCATAAAAATTTTGCATAGACTTTGTGCATAAACTTTATGCATAAATTTTGTGCATAAACTTCGTGCATAAACTTTGTGCATAAACTTTGTGCATAAGCTTTGTGCATAAACATTGTGCATAAACTTTGGGCATAAACTTTGAGCAAAAATGTTGTGCATAAACGTTGTGCATAAACGTTGTTCATAAACGTTGCGCATAAGTTTTCCGCATAAACGTTATGCATAAACTTTGTGCATAAACTTTGTGGATAAACTTTTTGCATAAACTTTGTGCATAAACGTTGTGCGTAAAATCCGTGCAAAAGTGTTGTGCATATACTTTCTGCATAAACTTTGTGCATAAACTTTGTGCATGATTTTTGTGCATAAACGTTCTGCATAAACTCTGTGCATAGACTTTGTGCATAAACTTTGTGCATAAACTTTGTGCATAAACTTTCTGCATAAACTTTGTGCATAAACAATGTGAAAACATTCTGCATAAAATTTGTGCATAGACTTTGTGCATAACTTTTGTGCATAAACTTTGTGCATAGACGTTGTGCACAAACTTTGTGCATAAACGTTGTGCACAAACGTTATGCATAAACTTTGTGCACACACTTTGTGCATAAACTTTGTGCATACACTTTGTGCATAAACTTTGTGCATAAACCTTCTGCATAAATTTTGTGCATACACTTTGTGCATAAACTTTGTGCATACACTTTTTGCATACACTTTTTGAAACCACGTGGGGCATAAACTTTGAGCATAAACTTTGTGCATAAACATTCTGCAAAGACTTTGTGCATAAACTTTGTGCATAAAGTTTGTGCATAAACCTTGTGCATAAACTTTGTGCATAAACTTTGTGCATAAATGTTGTGCATAAACGTTGTGCATAAACTTTGTGCATAAACATTCTGCAAAGACTTTGTGCATAAACTTTGTGCATAAAGTTTGTGCATAAACCTTGTGCATAAACTTTGTGCATAAACTTTGTGCATAAATGTTGTGCATAAACGTTGTGCATAAACGTCATGCATAAACTTTGTGCATAAACCTTGTGCATAAACTTTGTGCATTATTTTTGTGCATAAATGTTGTGCACAAACGTTGTGCAAAAACTTTGTGCATAATTTTTGTCCATAAACTTTGTGCATAATCTTTGTGCATAAACGTTCAGCATAAACTTTGTGCATAAACCATGTGCATAAACTTTGTGCATAAACTTTGTGCATAAACGTTGTACATAAACTTTGTGCATGAAGTTTGTGCATAAACGTTGTGCATAAACTTTGTGCATGAAGTTTGTGCATAAACGTTGTGCATAAACTTTGTGCATAAACGTTGTGCATAAACTTTGTGCATAAACTTTCTGCATAAACTTTGTGCATAAACCATGTGCATAAACCTTGTGCATACACTTTGTGCATAAACGTTGTGCATACACTCTGTGCATGAACTTTGTGCATAAACGTTGTGCATAAACTTTGTGCATAAAGTTTGTGCATGAACTTTGTGCATAAATGTTATGAAAAAATGCTGTGCATAAAGTTTGTGCATAAATTTTCTTCATAAACATTGTGCATAAACGTTGTGCAGAAACTTTGCGCATAAAATTTGAGGATAAACTTTGTGCATCAACTTTGTGCTTAAACGTTGTGCATCAACTTTGTGCTTAAACGTTGTGCATAAACTTTGTGCAAATTTTTTGTGCATATACTTTCTGCATAAACTTCATGCATAAACTTTGTGCATAAACTTTCTGCATAAAATTTGTGCATAAACTTTGTGCCTAAACTTTGTGCATATAATTTGTGCATAAAATTTGTGCATAAACTTTCTGTATAAACATTGTGCAAGAACGTTGTGAATAAACATTCTGCATAACATTTGTGCATAAACCTTGTGCATAAACTTTGTGCATAAACTTTGTGGGAAAACGTTGTGCACAAACTTTGTGCATAAACTATGTGCACAAACCTTGTGCATCAACTTTGTGCATACACTTTGAGCATAAACCCTTGTGCATAAACATTGTCCAGAAACGTTTTGCATAAACTTTGTGCAGAATCTTTGCGCATAAACTTTGTGCATAAAGTTTGTGCATAAAATTTGTGCATAAACGCACTGCATAAAGACAGTGCATGAACGTTGTGCATGAACGTTGTGCATAAACTTTGTGCATAAACTTTGTGCATAAGCTTTTCGTATAAACTTTCTGTATAAACTTTGTGCATAAAAGTTTTGCATAGACTTTGTGCATAAACTTTATGCATAAGCTTTGTGCATAAACTTCGTGCATAAACTTTGTGCAAAAACTTTGTGCATAAACTTTGTGCATAAACATTGTGCATAAACTTTGGGCATAAATTTTGTGCAAAAATGTTGTGCATAAACGTTGTGCATAAACGTTGTTCATAAACGTTGCGCATACGTTTTGTGCATAAACGTTATGCATAAACTTTGTGCATAAACTTTGTGGATAAACTTTGTGCATAAACTTTGTGCGTAAACGTTGTGCGTAAAATCCGTGCAAAAGTGTTGTGCATATACTTTCTGCATAAACTTTGTGCATAAACTTTGTGCATGATTTTTGTGCATAAACGTTCTGCATAAACTCTGTGCATAGACTTTGTGCATAAACTTTGTGCATAAACTTTGTGCATAAACTTTCTGCATAAACTTTGTGCATAAAAGTTGTGCAAACATTCTGCATAAAATTTGTGCAGACTTTGTGCATAACTTTTGTGCATAAACTTTGTGCATAGACGTTGTGCACAAACTTTGTGCATAAACGTTGTGCACAAACATTATGCATAAACTTTGTGCATACACTTTGTGCATAAACTTTGTGCATACACTTTGTGCATAAACTTTGTGCATAAACGTTCTGCATAAATTTTGTGCATACACTTTGTGCATAAACTTTGTGCATACACTTTTTGCATACACTTTTTGAAACCACGTGGGGCATAAACTTTGTGCATAACTTTGTGCATAAACATTCTGCAAAGACTTTGTGCATAAACTTTGTGCATAAAGTTTGTGCATAAACCTTGTGCATAAACTTTGTGCATAAACTTTGTGCAAAAATGTTGTGCATAAACGTTGTGCATAAACATCATGCATAAACTTTGTGCATAAACCTTGTGCATAAACTTTGTGCATGATTTTTGTGCATAAATGTTGTGCATAAACGTTGTGAAAAAACTTTGTGCATAGTTTTTGTGCATAAACTTTGTGCATAAACTTTGTGCATAAACGTTCAGCATAAACTTTGTGCATAAACCATGTGCATAAACTTTGTGCATAAACTTTGTGCATAAACGTTGTACATAAACTTTGTGCATGAAGTTTCTGCATAAACGTTGTGCATAAACTTTTTGCATAAACGTTGTGCATAAAATTTGTGCATAAACTTTCTGCATAAACTTTGTGCATAAACCATATGCATAAACCTTATGCATACACTTTGTGCATAAACGTTGTGCATAAACTCTGTGCATGAACTTTGTGCATAAACGTTGTGCATAAACTTTGTGCATAAAGTTTGTGTATGAACTTTGTGCATAAATGTTATGAAAAAATGCTGTGCATAAAGTTTGTGCATAAATTGTCTTCATAAACATTGTGCATAAACGTTGTGCAGAAACTTTGCACATAAAATTTGAGGATAAACTTTGTGCATCAACTTTGTGCTTAAACATTGTGCATCAACTTTGTGCTTAAACGTTGTGCATAAACTTTGTGCAAAAATTTTGTGCATATACTTTCTACATAAAATTCATGCATAAACTTTGTGCATAAACTTTCTGCATAAACTTTGTGCATAAACTTTGTGCCTAAACTTTGTGCATCAACTTTGTGCATAAAATTTGTGCATAAACTTTCTGCATAAAAATTGTGCAAAAACGTTGTGAATAAACATTCTGCATAACCTTTTTGCATAAACTTTGTGCATAAACTTTGTGCATAAACTTTTTGGATAAACGTTGTGCACAAACTTTGTGCATAAACTATGTGCACAAACCTTGTGCATCAACTTTGTGCATACACTTTGAGCATAAACCCTTGTGCATAAACATTGTCCATAAACGTTTTGCATAAACTTTGTGCAGAATCTTTGCGCATAAACTTTGTGCATAAAGTTTGTGCATAACATTTGTGCATAAACGCAGTGCATAAAGACAGTGCATGAACGTTGTGCACGAACGTTGTGCGTAAACTTTGTGCATAAACTTTGTGCATAAGCTTTTCGTATAAACTTTCTGTATAAACTTTGTGCAAAAAAAAATTGCATAGACTTTGTGCATAAACTTTATGCATAAACTTTGTGCATAAACTTCGTGCATAAACTTTGTGCATAAACTTTGTGCATAAACATTGTGCATAAACTTTGGGCATAAACTTTGTGCAAAAATTTTGTGCATAAACGTTGTGCATAAACGTTGTTCATAAACGTTGCGCATACGTTTTCTGCATAAACGTTATGCATAAACTTTTTGCATAAACTTTGTGGATAAACTTTGTGCATAAATGTTGTGCGTAAACGTTGTGCGTAAAATCCATGCAAAATTGTTGTGCATATACTTTCTGCATAAACTTTGTGCATAAACTTTGTGCATGATTTTTGTGCAGAAACGTTCTGCATAAACTTTCTGCATAGACTTTGTGCATAAAAGTTGTTAAAACATTCTGCATAAAATTTGTGCATAGACGTTGTGCATAACTTTTGTGCATAAACTTTTTGCAAAGATGTTGTGCACAAACTTTGTGCATAAAAGTTGTGCACAAACGTTATGCATAAACTTTGTGCATACACTTTGTGCATAAACTTTGTGCATACACTTTGTGCATAAACTTTGTGCATAAACGTTCTGCATAAATTTTGTGCATACACTTTGTGCATAAACTTTGTGCATACACTTTTTGCATACACTTTATGCATACACGTGGGGCATAAACTTTGTGCATAAACTTTGTGCATAAACATTCTGCAAAACCTTTGTGCATAAACTTTGTGCATAAAGTTTGTGCATAAACCTTGTGCATAAACTTTGTGCATAAACTTTGTGCATAAACGTTGTGCATAAACGTTGTGCATAAACGTCATGCATAAACTTTGTGCATAAACCTTGTGCATAAACTTTGTGCATGATTTTTGTGCATAAATGTTGTGCATAAACGTTGTGCAAAAACTTTGTGCATACTTTTTGTGCATAAACTTTGTGCATAAACTTTGTGCATAAACGTTCAGCATAAACTTTGTGCATACGCTTTGTGCATAAGCTTTGTGCATAAACTTTGTGCATAAAATTTGTGCATAAACTTTGTGCATAAACGCAGTGCATAAACGCAGTGCATGAACGTTTTGCACGAACTTTGTGCATAAACTTTGTGCATAAACGTTGTACATAGACTTTCTGCATAAACTTTGTGCATAAACTTTGTGCATAAACTTTGTGCATGAATTCTCTCCATAAACTTTGCGCATAAACTTTGTGCATAAACTTTGTGGATAAACTTTGTGCATAAACTCTGTGCGTAAACAACGTGCATAAACGTTCTGAAAAACCTTTTATGCATATACTTTCTGCATAAACTTTTTGCATAAACGTTGTGCATTATATTTGTGCATAAACGTTCAACATAAACTTTGTGCATAAACGTTCTGAATAAACATCCTGCATAAACTTTGTGCATAGACTTTGTGCATAGAGTTTGTGCATCAACATTGTGCATAAACGTTTTGCACAACCCTTGTGCATAAACGTTGTGCACAAACGTTGTGCATAAACTTTGTACATACACTTTGTGCATAAACGTTGTGAATTAACTTTGTGCATAAAGTTAGTGCATAGAATTTGTGAATAAACTTTGTGCATAGGCTTTGTGCATAAACGTTGTGCATAAAATCTGTGCATAAACTTTGTGCATCAATGCAGTGCATACACGCAGTGCATGAACGTTGTACACAATCTTTGTGCATAAACTTTGTGCATAAACTTTATGAATACACTTTGTGCATAAAATTTGTGCATACACTTTGTGCACAAACTTTGTGCATAAACTTTGTCCATAAGTATTGTGAAAAAAGTTTGTGCATAAAGTTTGTCCATAAATTTTCTGCATAAACATTGTGCATAAACGTTGTGCAGAAACTTTGCGCAAAACATTTGTGGATAAACTTTGTCCATCAACTTTGTGTTTAAACTTTGTGCATAAACTTTGTGCAAAATTTTTGTCCATATACCTTCTGCATAAACTTCGTGCATAAACTTTGTGCATAAACTTTCTGCATAAACGTTGTGCATAGACTTTGTGCCTAAACTTTGTGCATAAAATTTGTGCATAAACTTTGTGCATAAACTTTCTACATAAACGTTGTGCAAAAACGTTGTGAATAAACATTCTGCATAACCTTTGTGCATAAACTTTGTGCATAAACTTTGTGCATAAACTTTGTGCATAAACTTTCTACATAAACGTTGTGCAAAAACGTTGTGAATAAACATTCTGCATAACCTTTGTGCATAAACTTTGTGCATAAACTTTGTGCATAAACTTTGTGCATAAACGTTGTGCACAAACTTTGTGCATAAACTTTGTGCACAAACGTTGTGCATAAACTTTGTGCATACACTTTGAGCATAAACTTTGTGCATAAATTTTGTGCATAATTGTTTTCCATAAACTTTGTGCATAATCTTTGCGCATAAAATTTGTGCATGAAATTTGTGCCTAAAAGTTGTGCATAAACGCAGTGCATAAAGACAGTGCATGAACGTTGTGCACGAACGTTGTGCATTAACTTTGTGCATAAACTTTGTGCATAAGCTTTTTGCATAAACTTTCTGTATAAACTTTGTGCATAAACATTTTGCATAGACTGTGTGCATAAACTTTCTGCATAAACTTTGTGCATAAACTTCGTGCATAAACTTTGTGCATAAACTTTGTGCATAAACTTTGTGCATAAACATTGTGCATAAACTTTGGGCATAAATTTTGTGCATAAATGTTGTGCATAAACGTTGTGCATAAACATTGTTCATAAACGTTGTGCATACGTTTTCTGCATAAACGTTATGTATAAACTTTGTGCATAAACTTTGTGGATAAAGATTGTGCATAAACTTTGTGCGTAAACGTTGTGCATAAACTTTGTGCAATATTTTTGTGCACATACTTTCTGCATAAACTTTGTGAATAAACTTTGTGCATGATTTTTGTGCATAAACGTTCTGCATAAACTTTGTGCATAGACTTTGTGCATAAACCTTGTGCATAAACTTTGTGCATAAACTTTGTGCATAAACTTTCTGCATAAACTTTGTGCATAAACGTTGTGAACACATTCTGTATAAACTTTGTGCATAGACTTTGTGCATAACGTTTGTGCATAAACTTTGTGCATAAACGTTGTGCACAAACGTTGTGCATAAACTTTGTGCATACACTTTGTGCATAAAATTTGTGCATACACTTTGTGCATAAACTTTGGGCATAAACGTTTTGCATAAGTTTTATGCATACATTTTGTGCAGAAACTTTGTGCATAAACTTTTTGCATACACGTGGGGCATAAACTTTGTGCATGAACTTTGTGCATAAACTTTCTGCAAAAACTTTCTGCATAAACTTTGTGCATAAACATTGTGCATAAACCTTGTGGATTAACTTTGTGCATGGTTTTTGTGCATAAATGTTGTGCATAAACGTTGTGCAAAAACTTTGTGCATAAACTTTGTGCATAAACTTTGTGCATGAACTTTGTGCATAAACGTTCAGCATAAACTTTGTGCATAAGCTTTGTGAATAAACTTTGTGCATAAAATATTTGCATAAACTTTGTGCATTAACGCAGTGCATAAACGCAGTGCATAAACGTAGTGCATGAACGTTGTGCACGAACTTTGTGCATAAACTTTGTGTATAAAAGTTGTACATAGACTTTCTGCATAAACTTTGTGCATGAAATTTGTGCATAAACTTTGCGCATAAACTTTGTGCATAAACTTTGTGGATAAACTTTGTGCATAAACTTTGTGCATAAAAGATGTGCATAAACGTTCTGAAAAACCTTTTGTGCATATATTATATGCATAAACGTTTTGCATAAACTTTGTGCATAATGTTTGTGCATAAACGTTCAGCATAAACTTTGTGCATAAACGTTGTGAATAAACATCCTGCATAAACTTTGTGCATGGAATTTGTGCATAAAGTTTGTGCATAATATTTGTGCATAAACCTTGTGCACAAGCTTTGTGCATAAACGTTGTGCATAAACTTTGTGCATAAACTTTGTGCTTGAAATTTGTGCATACACTTTGTGCATAAATTATGTGTATAGACTTTGTGCATAAGATTTGTGCATAAACGTTGTGCATAAACTTTGTGCATAAACTTATTGCATAAACGTTGTGCACAAACCTTGTGCATAAACGTTGTCCATAAAACGTGTGCATAGACTTTGTGCATAAACTTTGTGCATACACTTTGTGCATAAACGTTGTGCATAACCTTTGTGCATAAGCTTTGTGCATAGACTTTGTGCATAAACGTTCTGCATAAACTTTGTGCATAAACTTTGTGCATACAATTTGTGCATAAACTTTGTGCATAAACTCTGAGCATAAACTTTGTGCATTAACATTGTGCGTAAACTTTGTGCATAAACTTTGTGCATAAAGTTTGTGCATAAACGTTGTGCATAAACTATGTGCATAAACGTTGTGCATAAACTTTGTGTAAAAACTTTGTGCATAAACTTTGTGCTTAAACTTCGTACATAAACATTGTGCATAAACTTTGTGCATAAACTTTGTGCATAAAATGTGTGCATAAACGTTGTGCATAAACTTTGTGCATAACCTTTGTGCATAAACGTAGTGCATAAACTTTGTGCATCAAGGTTGTGCATACAATGTGTGCATAAACGTTGTGCATAAGCTTTGTGCATAACGTTTGTGCATAGCATTTCTGCATTAACTTTGTGCCTAAACTTTGTGCATAAACTTTGTGCTTAAACTTTGTGCATAAACTTTATGCATAAACTTTGTGCATGAACGTTGTGAATAAACCTTCTGAATAAACTTTGTGCATAAACTTTGTGCATAGAGTTTGTGCATAAACGTTGTGCAAAGACTTTGTGCATACGACTTGTGCATAAACATTGTGCACAAAGTTTGTGCATAAACTTTGTGCATAAAAGTTGTGAACAAACTTTGTGCATAAACTTTGTGCATAAACATTGTAAATAAACTTTGTGCATAACGTTTGCGCATAAGAATTCTGCATAAACTTTGTGCATAAACCTTGTGCCGAAGCTTTGTGCATAAACGTTGTGCACAAAATTTGTGCATAAACTTTGTGCATAAACGTTGTGCATAAACTATGTGCATAAACTTTGTGCCTAAACTTTGTGCATACAGTTTTTGCATAAACGTTGTGCATAAACTTCGTGCATAACGTTTGTGCATAAACTTTCTGCAAAAACTTTGTGCATAAGCTTTGTGCATAAACTTTGTGCATACAGTTTGTGCATAAACTTTGTGCACAAACTTTGTGCATAAACATTGTGCATAAACGTTGTGCATAAACCTTGTGCATGAGTTTTGTTCATACAATTTTTGCATTAACTTTGTGAATAACCTTTGCGCATAGACTTTGTGCATGAAATTTGTGCATAGGCTTTGTGCATAAACTTTTTGCATAAACTTTGTGCATAACATTTGTGCATGAACGTTGTGAATGAACTTTGTGCATAAATTTTGTGCATAAACATTGTGCATAGACTTTGTGCATAAACGTTGTGCACGAACCTTGTGCATAAACTTTGTGCATAAACTTTGTGCATAAACTTTGTGCATACACTTTGTGCATAACTGTTGTGCATAATCTTTGTCCAGAAACGTTGTGCATAAATCTTCTGCATAAACGTTTAGCATAAACTTTGTGCATAAACTTTGTGCATAGACTTTGTGCATAAAACTTGTGGATAAACGTTGTGTATTAACGTTTTGCATAAACATTGTGCATAAACGTTGTGCATAAACGTTTTGCATCAAGTTTGTGCACAAACGCTGTGCATAAACGTTCTGCATAAACATTGTGCATAACCTTTGTGCAGAAACTGTGTGCCTAAACTTTGTGCATAGACTTTGTGCATAAACTTTGTGCACAAACTTTGCACATAAACTTTCTGCATAAACTTTGTGCATAAACGTTGTGAAGAAACATTATGTATAAACTTTGTGCATAACCTTTGTGCATAAACTATGCGCATAGACTTTGTGCATAGACTTTGTCCATAAACGTTATGCATTAACGTTGTGCACAAACTTTGTGCATAATATTTGTGCAAAATCGTTGTGCATAAACTTTGTCCATATACCTCGAGCATAAACTTTCTGCATAAACTTTGTGCATAAACGTTTTGCATGAACTTAATGCATAATCTTTGTGCGTAAGATTTGTGCATACACGTTGTGCATAAACGTTGTGCACAAGCTTTGTGAATAAACTTTGTTTGTAAACGTTGTGCATAAACGTTGTGCATAAACTTTGTGAATAACCTTTGTGCATACACTTTGTGCATAAAATCTGTTCATAAACGTTGTGCATAAACTTTGTGCACAAACATTGGACATAAACGTTGTGCATAAACTTTGTGCATAAACGTTGTACATAAACATTGTGCATAAACGTTGTGCATAGACTTTGTGCATAACTTTTTTGCATAAGCATCATGCATAAACTTTGTGCATAAACATTGTGCACAATCTTTGTGCAGAAACGTTGTGCACAAGGTTTGTGCATAAACTTTGTGCATAAAAGTTGTGCATAAACTTTGTGCATAAACTTTGTGCATACAGTTTTTGCATAAACATTTTGCATAAACTTTGTGCATAAAGTTTGTGCATAAACTTTGTGCATAAACTTTGCGCATAGACTTTGTGCATAAACCTTGTGCAAAACCTTTGTGCAGAAACTTTGTGCATAAACTTTGTGCATAAACTTTGTGCTTAAACGTTGTGCATAAACGTTGTGCATAAACTTTGTGCATAAACCTTGTACATCAACTTTGTGCATACACTTTTTGCATAAACTTTGTGAATAACCTTTGTGCATAGACTTTGTGCATAAAATTTGTGCATAGACTTTCTGCATAAACTTTGTGCATAAACTTTGTGCATAAACATTGTGCACAAAACGTGTGCATAAACTTTGTGCATAAACTTTGTGCATACACTTTGTGCATAACTATTGTGCATAATCTTTGTCCAGAAACTTTGTGCATAAACGTTCTGCATAAGCTTTTAGCATAAACTTTGTGCATAAACGTTGTGCATAAACATTGTGCATAAACTTTGTGCATAGACTTTGTGCATAAAATCTCTGCATAAACGTTGTGCATAAACTTTGTGCATAAACGTTGTGCATAAACTTTGTGCATAAAGTTTGTGCATAAACACTATTCATAAACTTTCTGCATAAACTTTGTGCACAAACTTTGTGCATAAACTGTGTGCCTAAACTTTGTGCATAAACTTTGTGCATAAACTTTGTGCATAAACTTTACACATAATATTTCTGCATAGACTTTGTGCATAAACATTGTGAATAAATATTCTGTATAAAGTTTGTGCATAAACATTGTGCATAAACTATGCACATAATCTTT
Source organism: Penium margaritaceum (assembly GCA_023375785.1). NCBI lineage: Eukaryota > Viridiplantae > Streptophyta > Zygnematophyceae > Desmidiales > Peniaceae > Penium > Penium margaritaceum. Next base: position 68,183 of record SZWC01000024.1, on the reverse strand, counting down.
GTGCATAGACTTTGTGCATAAACTTTATGCATTAACGTTGTATACAAACTTTGTGCATAATCTTTGTTCATAAATGTTGTGCATAAACTTTGTCCATATACCTTGGGCATAAACTTTCTGCATAAACTTTGTGCATAAACTTTGTGCATGAACGTTCTGAAAAAAACTTTGTGCATAAGCTTTGTGCGTAAACTTTGTGCATACACTTTGTGCATAAACGTTATGCATAAGCATTGTGCAAAAACTTTGTTTATAAACTTTGTGCATAAACTTTGTGCATAAACATTGTGCATAAACTTTGTGCATAAGCTTTGTGCATACACTTTGTGCATAAACGTTATGCATACACTTTGTGCATAAATTCTGTGAATAAACTTTGTGCATGAACTTCGTGCATAGACTTTGTGCAATAAATTTGTGCATTAACTTTGTGCATAACCTTTGTGCATAAACTTAGTACATAAACGTTTTGCACAAACCTTGTGCATAAATATTGTGCATAAAGTTTGAGCATAAACTTTGTGAATAAACTTTGTGCGTACACTTTGTGCATAAACGTACTGCATAACCTTTGTGCATAATCTTTGTGCATAAACTTTGTGCATACACTTAGTGCATAAACGTTGTGCTTAAACTTTGTGCATACACTTTGTGCATAAACTTTGTGCATAAACTTTGTGCATGAACCTTGTGCGTAAACGTTTTGCATAAACTTTCTGCATAAACTGTGTGCATAAACTTGCAGAAAAAAACATTTTTCATAAGATTTGTGCATAAGATTTGTGCATAAACTTTGTGCATAAACGTTGTGCATAAACTATGTGCATAAACTTTGTGAATAAACGTATTGGAAAAACTCTGTGCATAAACTTTGTGCATAAGCTTTGAATATAAACATTGTGCATAAGCTTTGTGCATAAACGTTGTGCATAAAATGTGTGCATAAACGTTGTGCATAAACTTTATGCATAAACATTTAGCATAAACTGTGTGCATATACTTGGTGCATCAAGGTTGTGCAAAAACATTTGTGCATAAATGTTGTGCATAAACTTTGTGCATAAAGTTTGCGCATAAACTTTCTGCATTAACTTTGTACCTGAACTTTTTCCATAAACTTTGTGCATAAACTATGTGCATTACATTTATGCATAAACTTTGTGCATGAAATTTGTTCATAGACTTTTTGCATAAACGTTGTGCATAGACGTTGTGCTAAAAATTTGTGCATAAACGTTGTGCACAAAGTTTGTGCATAGACTTTGTGCATAAACATTGTGCATAAACTCTGTACATAAACTTTGTGAATAAACGTTCTGCATAAACTTTGTGAATAAACGTTTTACATAAACGTTCTGCATAAACTTTGTGAATAAACGTTCTGCATAAACTTTGTGAATAAACGTTTTACATAAACGTTCTGCATAAACTTTGTGCATAACTTTTGTGCATAAACGTTGTGCATAAGATTTGTGCATAGACTTTGTGCATAAACATTGTGCATAAACTCTGTACATAAACTTTGTGAATAAACGTTCTGCATAAACTTTGTGAATAAACGTTTTACATAAACGTTCTGCATAAACTTTGTGCATAACTTTTGTGCATAAACGTTGTGCATAAGATTTGTGCATAACCTTTGTGCATAAACTTTGTGCATTAACATTGTGCATAAACACTGTGCACAAACTTTGTGCAAAACATTTGTGCATAGAATTTGTGCTTGAACTTTGTGCATACAATTTGTGCATTACCGTTGTGCATAAACTTTGTGCATAAAGTTTGTCCATAAACTATGTGCAAAAGCTTTGTGCATAAACTTCATGCATAAACGTTTTGCATAAACATTTTGCATAAACCTTGTGCATAAACTTTGTGCATAAACTTTGTGTATAAACTGTGCATAAAGTTTGTTCATAAACGTTGTGCATAAACTTTGTGCACAAACATTGTGCATAAACTATGTGCATAAACTTTGTGCATAAATTTTGTCCATAAACATTGTGCATAAACGTTGTGCATAAACTTTGTTTATAACGTTTGTGCATAAGCATTCTGTATAAACTTTGTGCATAAACATTGTGCAAAAGCTTTGTGCATAAACGTTGTGCACAAAGTTTGTGCATAAACTTTGTGCATAAACGTTGTGCATAATCTTTTTGAAAAAACTTTGTGCATAAACTTTCTGCATAAACTTTGTGCATAATCGTTTTGCATAAACATTCTTCATAAACTTTTTGCATAATATTTGTGGAGAAACTTTGTGCATAAAATTTGTGCATAAACTTTGTGCATGAACGTTGTGCACAAACGTTGTGAATAAACTTTGTGCATAACATTTGAGCGAAAACTTTGTGCATACAATTTGTGCATAAAAGATGTGCATAAACTTTGTGCATACACTTTGTGAATACACTTTGTGCATAATCTTTCTGCATAAACTTTGTGCATAAACTTTGTGGATAAACTATCAGCATACGCTTTGTGCATAAACTTTGTGCATAAACTTTGTGCATAAACGTTGTGCATAACCTTTCTGCATATACTTTGTGCATAAACTTTGTGCAGACACTTTGTGCATAAACGTTGTGCATACACTTTGTGCATAACTTTGTGAATACATTTTATGCATAACCTTTGTGCTTAAACTTTCTGCATAAACTTTGTGCATAAAGTTTGTGCATAAACTTTGTACATAGACGTTGTTTATGAACCTTGTGCATAAACTTTGTGCATAAACTTTGTGCATAAACCTTGTGCATAAACCTTGTGCATAAACTTTGTGCATAATCTTTTTGCATAGACTTTGTGCATAAGTTTTGTTCATAAACATTGTGCATAAAAGTTGTGCATAAACGTTGTGCAAAAACGTTGTGCATAAATGTTCTGAAAAAACTTTGTGCATAAACTTTGTGCGTAAAATTTGTGCATACACTTTTTGCATAAACGTTGTGCATAAGCTTTGTGCATTAGCTTTGTTTATTAATGTTGTGCATCAACTTTGTGCATAAACTTTGTGCATAGACTTTGTGCATTAACTTTGTGCATACACTTTGTGCACAAAAGTTATGCATACACATTGTGCATACATGTTGTGAATAAACTTTGTGCATAAACTTTGTACATGAACTTTGTGCATAGACTTTGTGCATAAAATTTGTGCATAAACTTTGTGCATAAACGTAGTTCATAAACGTTGTGCACAAACCTTGTGCACAAACTTTGCGCATAAAATTTGTGCATAAACTTTGTGCATAAACTTTGTGCGTACACTTTGTTCATAAACGATGTGCATAACCTTTGTGCATGAACGTTTTGCATAAAATTTGTGCATAAACTTTCTGCATAAGCTTTGTGCATAAGCTTTGTGCATAAACTTTGTGCATAAACTTTGTGCATAAACTCTGTGCATAAAGTTTGTGCATTAACATTGTGCATAAACTTTGTGCATAAACTTTGTGCAAAATCTTTGTGTATAAACTTTGTGCATACACTTTGTGCATAAACGTTGTGCATACACTTTGTGCATAAACTTTGTGCATAAACCTTGTGCATAAACACTTTGCATAAACTTTATCCATAAACTCTGTGCATTTACTTTGAGCAAAAACGTTTTTCATACGTTTTTTTGTATAAACGTTGTGCATAAACTTTGTGCATAAACGTTGTGCATAAACTATGTGCATAAACTTTGTGCTTATTCTTTGTGCGAAACCTTTGTCCATAAACTTTGTGCATAAACGTTGTACATAAACATTGTGCACAAACTTTGTGCATAAACTTTGTGCACAAAATGTGTGCATAAATGTTGTGCATAAATTTTGTGCATAACCTTTGTGCATAAACGTTGTGCATAAACTTTGTGCATCAAGGTTGTGTATGCAATTTGTGCATAAACGATGTGCATAAAGTTTATGCATAACATTTCTGCATTGACTTTGTGCCTAAACTTTGTGCATAAACTTTGTGCATAAACTTTGTGCATAAACTTTATGCATAATCTTTGTGCATAAACGTTGTGAATAAACATTTTGGATAAACTTTGTGCATAACCTTTTTGCACAGACTTTGTGCATAAACGTTGTGCATAGACTTTTTGCATACAATTTGTGCACAAAGTTCGTGCATAAACTTTGTGCATAAACGTTGTGCATGAACTTTGTGCATAAACTTTGTGCATAAACGTTCTGCATAAACTTTGTGCATAAATGTTTTGTTTAAACGTTTTACATAAGCTTAGTGCATAAACTTTGTGCAGAAACGTTGTGCATGAAATTTGTGAATAAAGTTTGTGCATAACCTTTGTGCATAAACATTGTGCATAAACGTTGTACAATAACTTTGTGCATAAAATTTGTGCATACAAATTGTGCATAAACTTTGTGCATACATTTTGTGCATAAACTTTGTGCATAAAATTTGTGCATAAAGTTTGTGCATAAACTTTGTGCAGACACTTTGTGCAAAAACGTTGTGCATACACTTTGTGCATAAACCTTGTGAATAGAATTTGTGCATAAACGTTGTGCGCAAACGTTTTGCATAAACTTTGTGCATAAAATTTGTGCATAAACTTTGTGCATAAACGTTTTTTATGAACCTTGTGCATAAACGTTTTGCATAAACTTTGTGCATAAACGTCGTGCATAAACTTTGTGCATAACCTTTGTGCATAAACTTTGTGCATAAACGTTGTGCAACAACTTTGTGCATACAATATGTGCATAAAGTTTGTTCAGAAACGTTGTGCATTAACTTTGTGCACAAACATTTTGCATAAACTTTGTGCATAAACTTTGTGAATTAACGTTGTGCATAAACATTGTGCATAAACGTTGTGCGTAAACATTGTGCATAAACATTGTGCACAGGCTTTGTGCACAAAGTTTGTGCATAAACTTTGTGCATAAACATTGTACAGAAAATTTTTGCATAAACTTTTTGCATGAAATTTGTGCAACAGTTTTTGCATAAACGTTGTGCATAAACTTTGTGCATAACGTTTGTGCATAAAGATTCTGCATAAAGTTTTTGCATAAACTTTGTGCATAAACTTTGTGCATAAACCTTGTGCATAACCTTTGTGCAGAAACTTTGTGCATAAACTTTGTGCATAAACTTTGTGCATAAACTTTGTGCATAAACCTTGTGCATCATATTTGTGCATACACGTTTTGCAAAACATTTGTAAATAACCTTTGTGCATAGATTTTGTGCATAAAATTTGTGCATAGACTTTGAGCATGAACTTTGTGCATAAACTTTGTGCATAAAATTTGTGCATAAACGTTGTGAATAAACTTTGTGCATAAACTTTGTGCATAAACATTGTGCATATACTTTGTGCATAAAAGTTGTGCACAAACCTTGTGCATAAACTTTGTGCATAAACTTTGTGCATACTCTTTGTGCATAACTGTTGTGCATAATCTTTGTCCAGAAACTTTGTGCATAAATCTTCTGCATAAACGTTTAGCATAAAGGTTATGCATAAACTTTGTGCATAAACTTTGTGCATAAAGTTTGTGCATAAACGCTGTGCATAAACTTTCTGCATAAACTTTGTGCATAAACGTTGTGCATAAAATGTGTGCCTAAACTTTGTGCATAGTCTTTGTTCATAAACTTTGTACATAAACGTTGCACATAATCTTTCTGCATAAACTTTGTGCATAAACGTTGTGAATTAAAATTTTGTATAAGCTTTGTGCATAACCTTTGTGCATAAACTATGCGCATAAACTTTGTGCATAGACTTTGTGCATAAACTTTATGCATTACCGTTGTGCACAAACTTTGTGCATAATCTTTGTGCATAATCGTTGTGCATAAAAGTTGTCCATATACCTTGTGCATAAACCTTTTGCATAAATTTTCTGCATAAACTTTGTGCTTAAACGTACTGTATAAACTTTGTGCATACGCTTTGTGCGTTAACTTTGTGCATACACTTTGTGCATAAAAGTTTTTCATAAGCTTTGTGCAAAAACTTTGTGCATAAATTTTGTGCATAAACTGTGTGCATACACTTTGTGCATAAAATTTGCTCATGAACGTTTTGCATAAACTTTGTGCTCAAACACTGTGCATAAACTTTTTGCATAAACTATGTGCATAAACTATGTGCATAAACGTTGTGCATAAACATTGTGCATAACGTTTGTGCATAAGCATTGTGCATAAACTTTGTGCATAAACATTGTGCACAAGCTTTGTGCATAAACGTTGTGCACAAAGTTTGTGCATAAACTTCGTGCATAAACGTTGTGCATAAACTTTCTGCATAAACTTTGTGCATAAACGTTGTGCATACAGTTTTTGCATAAAAGTTGTGCATAAACTTTGTGCATAATGTTTGTGCATTAACTTTCTACATAAACTTTGTGCAAAAACTTTGTGCATAAACCTTGTGCATAAACTTTGTGCAGAAACGTTTTGTATAAACGTTGTGCAAAAACTTTGTGCATAAACTTTGTGCATACAGTTTTTGTATAATTTTTGTGAATAACCTTTTTGCATAGACTTTGTGCATGCAATTTGTGCATAGAATTTGTGCATAAACGTTTTGCATAAACTTTGTGCATAAACTTTTTGCATAAACTTTGTGAATAAACTTTGTGCATAAACTTTGAGCATAAACATTGTGCATAGACTTTGTGCATAAACGTTGTGCACAAACATTGTGCATAAACTTTGTGCATAAACTTTGTGCATATACTTTGTGCATAAACGTTCTTCATAAACCTTGTGCATAAACTTTGTGCATAAACTTTGTTCATAAACGTTGTCCATAACTTTATGCATAAAACTTGTGCATAAACTTTGTGCATAAAATTTGTGCATTAACTTTGTGCATTAAATTTGTGCATAAACTTTGTGCATCAACTTTGTGCAAAAAGTTTGTGCATAAACTTTGTGCATAAACATTGTGCATAAGCTTTGTGCATAACCTTTGTGCATAAACGTTGTGCATAAACTTTGTGCATAAACATTGTGCATAAACTTTGTGCATAAAGTTTTTGCATAAACTTTCTGCATAAACTTTGTACATAAACGTTGTGCATAAACATTCTGCATAAACGTTGTGCATAAAAATTGTCCATAAACTTTGTGCATAAACGTTGTGCATAAACGTTGTGCATAACCTTCATGCAAAAACTCTGTGCATAAAATTTGTACACAACATTCTTTATAAACTTTGTGAATAAACTTTGTGCATAAACTTTATGCAAAAACTTTGTGCATTAACTTTGTGCATAAACTTTGTGCATTAACGTTGTGCACAAACTTTATGCATAGACTTTGTGCATAAACCTTGTGCATAAACTTTGTGCATAAACTTGTGCATAAGCTTTGTGCATAAACTTTGTGCATACACATTCTGCATAAACTTCGTGCATAAACATTGTGAATAAAATGTGTGCATAAACATTGTGCATAAACTTTGTGCATAAACTTAGTGCATAAACGTTGTGCACAAACTTTGTGCATAAACTTTGTGCATAAATGTAGTGCATAAAGTTTGTGCATACATGTTTTGCATAATTTTTGTGCATTAACTTTGTGCATAAACTTTGTGCATAACCTTTCTGCATATCATTTGTGCATGAACTTTGTGCATAAACTTTGTGCATCAACCTTGTGCATGAACTGTGTGCATAAACGTTCCGCATAAACGTTGTGCATAAACATTGTGCATAAAGTTTGTGCATAAACGTTCTACATAAACTTTGTGCATAAGCGTTGTGCATAAACATTCTGCATAAACTTTGTGCATAAACATTGTGAATAACATTCTGCATAAATTTTGTGAATAAAATTTGTGCATAAACTTCATGCATAAACTTAATGCATAAACTTTGTGCATAAACTTTGTGCATAAACTTTGTGCATTAACGGTGTGCACAAACTTTGTGCATAAACATTGTGAATAAACTTACTGGATACACTTTTTGCATAAACGTTGTGCATAAACGTTTAACATAAACTTTATGCATAAAATTTGTGCATACAATTTGTGCATAAACTTTGTGCACAAATCTTGTGCATAAACTTTGTGCATAAAATTTGTGCATAAACGTTGTGCATAAACATTATGCATAAAAATTGTGCATAAACTTTGTGCATAAAATTTGTGCATAAAATTTGTGCATAAAATTTATGCATAAACTTTGTGCATCAACTTTGTGCATAAACTTTGTGCATAAACTTTGTGCATACAATTTGTGCATAAAATGTGTCCATAAACTTTGTGCATGAACATTGTGCATAAACTTTGTGCATAACCTTTGTGCATAAACGTTGTGCATAAACTTTGTGCATAAACATTGTGCATAAACTTTGTGCATAAATATTTTGCATAAACTTTCTGCATAAACTTTGTACATAAATGTTGTGCATAAAAATTCTGCATAAACGTTGTGCATAAAAATTGTCCATAAACTTTGTGCCTAAACTTCGTGCATAAACTTTGCGCATAAACGTTGTGCATAAACGTTGTGCATAACCTTCATGCAAAAACTTTGTGCATAAACTTTGCAAGTAACATTCTTTATAAACTTTGTGAATAAACTTTGTGCATAACCTTTATGCAAAAACTTTGTGCATTAACTTTGTGCATAAACTTTGTGCATTAACTTTGTGCACAAACTTTGTGCATAGACTTTGTGCATAAACGTTGTGCATAAACTTTGTGCATAAACTTTGTGCATAAACTTTGTGCATAAACTTTGTGCATACACATTGTGCATAAACTTTGTGCATAAGCTTTGTGCATAAAATGTATGCATAAAAGTTGTGCATAACCTTTGTGCATAAACGTAGTGCATAAACATTGTGCACAAACTTTGTCCATAATCTGTGTGTATAAACGTTGTGCATAAACTTTGTGCAAATACTTTTTGCATAGTTTTTGTGCATTGACTTTGTGCATAAACTTCGTGCATAACCTTTCTGCATAAAATTTGTGCTTGACCTTTGTGCATAAACTTTGTGCATAAACCTTGTGCATGAACTGTGTGCATAAACGTTCTGCATAAACATTGTGCATAAACGTTGTGCATAAACGTTGTGCATAAACGTTGTTCATAAACATTGTGCATAAAGTTTGTGCATAAACGTTCGACATAAGCTTTTTGCATAAACGTTTTGGATAAACATTCTGCATAAACTTTGTGCATAACATTTATCCATAAACTTTGTGCCTAAACTTTGTGCATAAAATTTGTGCATAACCATTGTGTATAAATGTTGTGCATAAGCACTCTGCATAAACTTTGTGCATAAACGTTGTGAATAACATTCTGTATAAACTTTGTGAATAAACTTTGTGCATAAACTTCATGCATAAACCTTATGCATCAACTTAAGCATAAAATTTATGCCTAAGCTTTGTGCATAGAATTTGTGCATAAACATTGTGCATAAACGTTGTGCATAAACGTTGTGCATAAACTTTGTGCATGAACATTATGAATAACATTCTGCATAAAGTTTGTGCATAAACTCTGTGCATAAACTTTTCGCTTACACTTTGTGCCTAGACTTTGTGCATCAACTTCGTGCACAATGTTTGTGCATAAACGTTGTGCATAAACGTTGTGCATAAACTTTGTGCATAAACTTTGTGCATAAGATTTGTGCATAAACTCTGTGCATAAACGTTGTGCATAACCATTCTGCATTACCGTTCTTCATTATCTTTGTGCATAAAATGTGTGGATAAACGTTGTGCATAATCTATGTGCATAAACTTAGTGCATAAACGTTGTGCACAAACTTTGTGCTTAAAATTTGTGCATAAACGGTGTGCATACACTTTATGCATAAGCGTTGTGTAGAAACGTTTTGCATAATGTTTGTGCATGAACGTTCTGCATAAACTTTGTGCATAAACCTTGTGCATAAAATTTGTGCATAAACCTTGTGCATAAACTTTGTGCATAAACTTTGTGCATAAACGTTGGGCATAAACATTATGCATAAGCTTTGTGCATAAACTTTGTGCATAAACTTTGTGCATAAACTTGGTGCATAAACTTTGTGCATACAGTTTGTGCATAAACTTTGAGAAGAAACTTTGTGCATAGACTTTGTGCATAAACATTGTGCATAGAATTTGTGCATAAACTTTGTGCATAAAATTTTTGCATAAACATTGTGAATCAACTTTGTGCATAGACTTTCTGCATAAACATTGTGCACAAACCTTGTGCATAAGCTTTGTGCATACAGTTTGTGCATACAGTTTGTGCATAACCGTTGTGCATAATCTTTGTGCATCAACTTTGTGCATAGACTTTCTGCATAAACTTTTAGCATAAACTTTGTGCATAAACTATGTGCATAAAGTTTGTGCATAAACTTTGTGCATGAACGCTGTGCATAACCTTTCTGCATTTACTTTGTGCATAAACTTTCTGCATAAACTGTGTGCCTAAACCTTGTGCATAATCTTTGTGCATAAACTTTGTGCATAAACTTTGCGCATAAAATTATTGCATAAAGATTGTGCATAAACGTTGTGAATGAGCATTTTGTACAAAATTTGTGTATAAACATTGTGCATGAACTTTGTGCATAACGTTTGTGCATAAACTTTGTGCATTGACGTTGTGCACAAACTTTGTGCATAAACTTTGTGCATAATCATTGTGCATAAACGTTGTCCATAAACTTTGTGCATAAACAATTTGCATAGAATTTATGCATAAACTTTGTGCATAAACGTTTTGCATAAACTTTGTGCATAAACTTTGTGCGTAAACTTTGTGCATACACTTTCTGCATAAACGTAGTGCATAAGCTTTGTGCATAAACTTTGTTTGTCAAAGTTGTGCATAAACTTTGTGCATAAACTTTGTGCAAAAACTTTGTGCATACACTTTGTTCATAAAAGTTATGCATACACTTTGTGCATAAATTTTGTAAATAAACTTTGTGCATAAACTTTGTGCATGAACTTTGTGCATAGATTTTGTGCATATACCTTTTGCAAAAACGTTGTGCATAAACTTTGTGCATACACTTTGTGCATAAACCTTGTGCATAAAAATTGTGCATAAACTTTGTCCATAAACGTTGTGCATAAATTTTGGGCATAAACTTTGTGCATAAACGTTTTGCATAAAGTTTGTGCATAAACGTTGTGCATAAACTTTGTGCATAACGTTTGTGCATAGACTTTAGGCATCAGCATTGTGCATACATTTTGTGCATAAACCGTGTGCATGAACTTTGTGCATGAACTTTGTGCATGAACGTTGCGCATGAACTGTGGGCATAAACTTTGTGCAGTAACGTTGTGCATAAACGTTGTGCATAACTTTTGTGCATAACAGTTCTGCATAAACTTCGTGCATAAACTTTGTGCATAAACTTTCTGCGTAAACTTTGTGTGTAAACGTTGTGCATAAACTTTGTGCATAAACCTTCTGCATACACTTTGTGCATAAACTTTGTGCATAAACTTTGTGAATAAAATTTGTGCATAAACTTTGTGCATATTCTTTGTGCATAAACCTTGTGAATGAAATGTGTGCATAAATGTTGTGCATAAACTTTTGTGCATAAATACTGTGCACAAACTTTGTGCATAAACTTTGTGCATAAACATTGTGCATAAAATTTGTGCAAAAACATTGTGCATGAACTTTGTGCATAAAGTTTGTGCATAAACTTTGTGCATAAAATTTGTGCATAAATTTTGTGCTCAAACGTTGTGCATAATCGTTATGCATAAACTTTGTGCATAAACTTTGTGCATAAAGTTTGTGCAAAAACGTTGTGCATAAACTTTGTGCATAAACGTTGTGGATAGACTTTGTGCATAACTTTTGTGCATAAACGCTGTGCATAAACGTTCTGCAAAAACTTTGTGCATAAACTTTGTGCATAAACTGTGTGCGGAAACTTTGTGCATAGTCTTTTTTCAAAAACGTTGTGCATAAACGTTGCACATAAACTTTCTGCATAAACTTTGTGCATAAACGTTGTGAATAAACATTCTGTATAAACTTTGTGCATAACCTTTGTGCATAGACTATGCGCATAAACTGTGTGCATAGACTTTGTGCATAAACGTTATGCATCAACATTGTGCACAAACTTTGTGCATAATCTTTGTGCATAATCGTTGTGCATAAACGTTGTCCATATACCTTGTGCATAAACGTTCTGCATAAACTTTGTGCATAAAATTTGTGCTTCAACGTTCTGCATAAACTTTGTGCATAAGCTTTGTGCGTAAACTTTGTGCATACACTTTGTGCATAAACGTTGTGCATAAGCTTTGTGCATAAACTTTGTTTATAAATGTTGTGCATAAACGTTGTGCATAAACTTTGTGCATAAACTTTGTTTATACACTTTTTGCATAAAATTTGTTCATGAACGTTGTGCATAAACTTTGTGCACAAACACTGTGCATAAACGTTGTGCATAAACTTTGTGCATAAACGTTGTGCATAAACATTGTGCATAACGTTTGTGCATAAGCATTCTGCATAAACGTTTTGCATAAACATTGTGCACAAGCTTTGTGCATAAACGTTGTGCACAAAGTTTGTGCATAAACTTTGTGCATAAAAATTGTGCATAAACTTTGTGCATAAACTTTGTGCATAAACTTTGTGCATACAGTTTTTGCATAAAAGTTGTGCATAAACTTTGTGCATAAAGTTTGTGCATTAACTTTCTACATAAACTTTGTGCAGAAACTTTGTGCGTAAACTTTGTGCATAAACATTGTGCATAAACATTGTGCAGAAACGTTTTGTATAAATGCTGTGCAAAAACTTTGTGCATTAACTTTGTGCATAAACTTTGTGCATAAACTTTGTGCATAAACCTTGTGCATAAACTTTGTGCATACACTTTTTGCATAAACGTTGTGAATAACCTTTGTGCATAGACTTGGTGCATAAAATTTGTGCATAGACTTTGTGCATAAACTTTTTGCATAAACTTTGTGCATAAACGTTTTGCATAAATGTTGTGAATAAACTTTATGCATAAACTTTGTGCATAAACATTGTGCATAGACTTTGTGCATAATCGTTGTGCACAAACATTGTGCATAAACTTTGTGCATAAACTTTGTGCATAAAGTTTGTGCATAAACGTTCTGCATAAACTTTGTGCATCAGCTTTGTGCATAAAATGTGAGCATAATCGTTGTGCATAAATGTTTTGCTTAAACATAGAGCATAAATGTTGTGCACAGACGTTTTGCATAAACGTTACACATAAACTTTGTGCATAAAACTTGTGCATACACTATTTGCAACAACGTTGTGCATAAACTTTGTGCATAAACTTTGTGGATAAACGTTCTGCTTAAACTTTGTGCATCAAACTTTGTGCATAAACTTTGTGCATAAACCTTGTGCATAAACTTTGTGCATAAACTTTGTTCATAAACGATGTCCATAACTTTATGCATAAAATTTGTGGATAAACTTTGTGCATAAATTTTGTGCATTAACTTTGTGCATAGAATTTGTGCATAAACTTTGTGCATCAACTTTGTGCAAAAACTTTGTGCATAAAATTTGTGCATAAACATTGTGCATAAACTTTGTGCATAATCTTTGTGCATAAACGTTGTGCATAAACTTTGTGCATAAACTTTGTGCATAAACTTTGTGCATAAAGTTTTTGCATAAACGTTCTGCACAAACTTTGTACATAAACGTTGTGCATAAACATTCTGCATAAAGGTTGTGCATAAAAATTTTCCATAAACTTTGTGCCTAATCTTTGTGCATAAACTTTGTGCATAAACGTTGCTTATAAGTGTTGTGCATAACCTTCATGAAAAAACTTTGTGCATAAACTTTGTAAACAACATTCTTTATAAACTTTGTGAATAAACTTTGCACATAAACTTTATGCAAAAACTTTGTGCATTAACTTTGTGCAGAAACTTTGTGCATTAAGGTTGTGCACAAACTTTGTGCATAGACTTTGTTCATAAAAGTTTTGCATAAACTTTGTGCATAAACTTTGTGCATGAACTTTGTGCATAAACTTTGTGCATACAGGTTCTGCATATTTTTTTTACAGAAACTTTGTGCATAAAATGTGTGCATAAACGTTGTGCATAAACTTTGTGCATAAACTTAGTGCATAAACGATGTGCACAAACTTTGTGCATAAACTTTGTGCATAAACGTTGTCCATAAAGTTTGTGCATACATGTTTTGCATAATTTTTGTACATTAACTTTGTGAATAAACTTTGTGCATAACCTTTCTGCATAACATTTGTGCATGAACTTTGTGCATAAACTTTGTGCATAATCCTTGTGCATGAACTGTGTGCATAAACGTTCCGCATAAATGTTGTGCATAAACGTTGTGCATAAACGTTGTGCATAAACATTGTGCATAAAGTTTGTGCATAAACGTTCTACATAAACTTTGTGCATAAACGTTGTGCATAAACATTCTCCATAAACTTTGTGCATAACATTTATCTATAAACTTTGTGCCTAAACTTTGTGCATAAACATTGTGTATAAATGTTGTGCATGAACTTTCTGCATAAACTTTGTGCATTAACGTTGTGAATAACATTCTGCATAAACTTTGTGAATAAACTTTGTGCATAAACTTCATGCATAAACTTAATGCATAAACTTTGTGCATAAACTTTGTGCATAAACTTTGTGCATTAACGGTGTGCACAAACTTTGTGCATAAACTTTGTGCATAAACTTTGTGCATAAACTTTGTGGATACACTTTTTGTATAAACGTTGTACATAAACGTTTGACATAAACTTTATGCATATAATTTCTGCATAAACTTTGTGCATAAACCTTGTGCATAAAATTTGTGCATAAGCTTTGTCAATAAACGTTGTGCATAAAACTTATGCATAAAGTTTGTGCATAAACTTTGTGGATAAAATTTGTGCATAAACGTTGTGCATAAAATTCATGCATAACCTTTGTGCATCAGCTTTGTGCATAAACTTTGTGCATAAACTTTGTGCATACAATTTGTGCATAAAATGTGTGCATAAACTTTGTGCATAAACATTGTGCATAAACTTTGTGCATAACCTTTGTGCATAAACGTTGTGCATAAACTTTGTGCATAAATTTTTTGCATAAACCTTCTGCATAAACTTTGTACATAAACGTTGTGCATAAACATTCTGCATAAACGTGGTGCATAAAAATTGTCCATGAACATTGTGCCTAAACTTTGTGCATAAACTTTGCGCATAAACGTTGTGCATAAACTTTGTGCATAACCTTCATGCAAAAACGTCGTGCATAAACTTTGTTAGTAACAGTCTTTATAAACTTTGTGAATAAACTTTGTGCATAAACTTTATGCAAAACGTTTGTGCATTGGCTTTGTGCATAAACAATGTGCATCAACGTTGTGCACAAACTTTGTGCATAGACTTTCTGCATAAACGTTGTGCATAAACTTTGTGCATAAACTTTGTGCATAAACGTTGTGCATAAACTTTGTGCATACACGTTCTGCACAAACTTTGTGCATAAAATTTGTGCATAAAATGTATGCATAAACGTTGTGCATAACCTTTGTGCATAAACGTAGTGCATAAACGTTGTGCACAAACTTTGTGCACAAACTTTCTGCACAAAAGGTGTGCATAAACTTTGTGCATACACGTTTCGCATAGAGCCTGAGTTGTGCCAGAGTTGAGCCATATTTGTGCAGAGTTGTGCCTGAGTTGTGCCAGAGTTGTGCAAGAGTTGTTCCAGAGTTGTGCCAGAGTTGTGCCAGAGTTGTGCCGCAGCTGTGCAAGAGTCGTGCCATAGTTGTGCCAGAATTGTCCCAGAGTTGTGCTAGAGTTGTGCCAGAGTTGTGCCAGAGTCGTGCTGGAGTTGTCCCAGAGTTGTGCCAAAGTTGTTCCAGAGTTGTGCAAGGGTTGTGCCGAGTTGTGCCAGAGTTGTGGCAGAGTTGTGCAGAGTTGTGCCACAGTTGTGCCAGAGTTGTGCCAGATTTGTGCCAGAGTTGTGTCATAAATGTTCCGCAGTTGTGCCAGAGTTGTGCCGGATTGGTGCAAGAGATGTACCAGAGTTTTGCCAGAGTAGTGGCTGAGTTGAGCCAGAGTTGTGCCAGAGTTGTGCCATAGTCGTTTTAGAGTTGTGCCATGGTTGTGCCAGAGTTGGGCCAGAGTTGTGCCAGAGTTTAGCCAAGATGTGCCAGAGTTGTACCAGAGTTGTGTAAAATTTGTGCCAGAGTTGTGCCTGAGTTTTGCCAGAGTTGTGCCAGATTTGTGCAAGATTTGTGCCAGAGTTGTGCCAGAGTTGTGCCATAGTTATGCCAAAGATGTGCTAGAGTTGTGCCAGAGTTGTGCCAAAGTTGTGCCAGAGTCATGCCAGTATCTCCAGTGTCTCCACTTTCAGCCTGTTGCTCCTAGCGTTGTGGATGAGCTCGTGCGTGGAAAATACACGTTCGCATTCAGATGATGAGCATGGCTGTGACAACACCTTCCGTGCAAGATCCCCCAGCATAGGTAGGTGGCACGTGTAATTGACATGCCACTCCACCGCAGACATTGTACCACACTGCACCTTGGCAACTGCAGCAATCGCCTTTGCATTCCCCCGAGGAGTGAACATAGGATCACTCACCACCATCGTCTGCGCCTTCTAGAAAGCCCCTATTTCCTTCATCACCTGGTCCTGCTTGTCATCCGGAATGAAGGCCTCAACCACCGCCTGCAAAGCTGCCAAGACATTGCTATCCTTAGAGAGGTCATTGCAAAAATGCTCTGGGTGGAGCCGGCGAGCCGCAGCATACAAGGGACAGGAAATGTCCCTAGACCAACGGGTCTCCAACCTGCCCAGCACAAAGTTCACATGACTCTCCACCACTGTTCTCGGCTTCCTACCCTTTTTCATAGACAGCGACTTCAGCTACTCAGCACAATCTAACAACCCCTCATAGATCTCACCAGCACCCCCACTAGGCTTGTCAGCAACCCTGAGTACAACAGCTAGTGGCTGGAGTAGGTCCTTCAGTTGATGCACCTGCAGCCAGAAGACCCTTCTCCTGATGAAACGTCTCACCTCCCGCTTCCTTGACCGAAATGAAGCATCCTTGTGTGAACCAATCGTCTTCCAAACATCCAAGCCCACGAATGTCTCGAGCTCATCCCGCAGCTCTAGCAGTCTCTCCACCATGGAGAAGACCGAGGCAAAGCGGGTGTCACAGCGCACTTTGAACACCTTCCCTCCCGTCCTCTCCTTCAGCCACGTCCGGGGCATAGCATTGTTCCTGAAAGAGGCCACAATCTTCTCACACCGCCCAATCACACTTGATCCCCAAGCAGACTTGCCCACATCCTTCATGATTAGGTCGATGTTCTGCGCACAGCATCCCTGGAAAAATAGTCGAGGAAACTTCACCCTCAGGTCAGCAAAAGCTTTCTTGTTCACAGAAGCGTTGTCACAGATGACAGAAACTACCTTGTCCTCCCCAACAATCTCAATTGCAGCCTCGATCATGCTTGCAACATGGTCTGCGTCTCTGGTCAGTCCACTTGCATCGCGGGAAAAGAGGTGGACAAAACCCATGGCGTTGATAGCCATGGCATTATAGATTGGTCTTACCTGACGGTCAGACCACTCATCCACAGCTAGACTGCAGCCGAATGTGCTCCAACCCTGCTTCAGAGGAGCATCTAGCTCCTCCAGTTCCTTGTCAAGTTTTGGAAGCAGGACATCCACTACAGTGGACCTAGCAGGCAGCCAAAAAGCAGCAATGGTCTTCTTTGCATTTTTCACAACCTCCATGAGCACGGCCTCACGGCAAAAAGAGATGGGTTGGGCAGCAATGGCCATCAGCTTGACAATGCTAAGCTGGCCGCGTTCATTGCTTGACCGGTGGGAGTGCTGTACCATGGTTGTCTGCCGGAAGGAGGCCGCTTTGTTGATGTCAAACAAGGGAACCTCACCCTCTAGGCTTGTTGTTGCCGGCTGCCTCTGCTATTGCTGGCCATTTGCTGCTTCTTCGTCACTGTATGGCTCCAGAGTCAAGCCACCCACCGCTGCTGCCTGCTCTGCTTGATGTTGCTTTTCCCAGAGTTTGATCCACTGCACCGCCTTGTCCTTTGTGCCCCACTCCTTCCCCTCTCCCTTGTACAAACTGACGTTGACCGGCTGCCAGCGAGCAGGGGGCAGGCAGCGCTCTAACCCGAGGACACCTCGGCATAGGGGCGGGGAATGCGGGCACTTGCCAACGTTGGGGTTGTTGCCTGCAAAGTGACCGCGGATGCGGTCACATGTCCCACTCCCTTTCTTCCCACATGAGCCGCAACGCCAGCCTGGATTCTTGGCTTCTGTGGGACACGGCTCGGTATGCTTGCTGAGCTCTTTGGTGAGGAAGTCACCACTGAGCGGTCTCTTCTTTGGTGGGTTGCACCTGGCCGCATCAAACAGGCCTGATGCTACAGAGACATTGGCGGAGCTCCCTGCCTGAGAGCTCATGCTGGACGGCCTCAACAGTTGGCCGGCATTGGCTAACTGTTGAGGCCGACATCAAAGAGAGAGGAGTCGTCTGACTGCCTTGTCTCTGTTTCACTCTCCATTCGAACCGACAGTCGCCGCGACGGCAACGGAGGTCAGGTCGAATGGACAAGTGGGGCGGCTTTACATGATCCTTAGATCGACGGTTTCGATTGAAATGATCGAAACCGTCGATCCTGCAGTTCATCCCACGGCTACAATATCCTAGGAGGGGGATATTGAATTGTCACGAGGTAATGCATGTAGCCATGAAAGCAGAATGCATGTTGACGTGTTGCCAGGCTGGAAAAATGCATGGCTGTGATTGGGGCGCAGCATATCTCCTAGCCTCTGGACAACATGGATGTTCATGTGCTTTGCCATGAGGAGATGCCACATGGCATGCCCAGTACGCTGATTCAAGCCTACTATGCCACATGGCAATTAGACATGTAGAGAACCATACAGTTGTATGAAGACATGGAAAAAAATGTTTTTCCAAAAAAATGGCCACGAGTCCAACTCGTCGTCGTTGCAATTTTCCGGTTATTCAGGGGTCCACTGGTGTCTGAGGGGCTGCTGGGTCTCGCGGTCAGCCTGGATTGCACTCTGGGTTCCCATCGGCATCGATGGGACATCAATGCGCATCGATGTCCCGATGTCGATGGAGGGGCCCTCCATCGAACAGTGAGGACAACTATGGTTGTGCCAGAGTTGTGCCAGAGTTGTGCCAGAGTTGTGCCGAGTTGTGCCGAAGTTGTGGCAGAGTTGTGGCAGAGCTGTGCCAGAGTTGTGCCAGGGTTAAGCCAGAGTTGTGCCAGAGTGGTGCCAGAGTTTTGCAAGAGTTGTGCCAGAGTTGTACCGAGTTGTGCCAGAGTTGTGGCAGAGTTGTGCCAGATTTGTGCCACATTTGTGCCAGAGTTGTGCCAGAGTTGTGCCAGAGTTGTGCTGATTTGTGCCAGAGTTGTACCAGAGTTGTGCCAGAGCTGTGCCAGAGTTGTGGCAGTGTTGTGGTAGAGTTGTGTCAAAGTTGTGGCAGAGTTGTGGCAGAGCTGTGCCAGAGTTGTGGCAGTGTTGTGGTAGAGTTGTGTCAAAGTTGTGGCAGAGTTGTGCCAGAATTGTGCCAGAGTTGTAGCACAGTTGTGCCAAAGTTGTGCTAGAGTTGTGCCAGGGTTGTGCCAGAGTTGTGCCAGAGTTGTGCCAGAGTTGTGCCAGAGTTGTGCAGAGTTGTGCCAGAGTTGTGGCAGAGTTGTGCCAGAGCTGTGCCATAGTTGTGGCAGAGTTGTGCCAGAGTTGTACCAGATTTGTACCATAGTTGTGGCAGAGTTTTGCCAGAGGTGTGCCATTGTAGTGCCAGTGCGTGCCATAGTTGTGCCAGACTGTGCCAGACTTGTGCCAGAGATGTGCCAGATTTGTTCCTGAGTTGTGCCAGATTTGTGCCATATTTGTGCCAGAGTTGTGCAAGAGTTGTGCCAGAGTTGTGCCAGAGTTATTCCAGAGTTGTGCCAGAGTTGTGCCAGATTTGTTCCAGAGATGTGCCAGAGTTGTGCCAGAGTTGTGCCATAGTTGTGCCAGAGTTGTGCAAGAGATGTGCCAGAGTTGTGCCAGAGTTATTCCAGATTTGTGCCAGAGTTTTCCCATAGTTGTGCCAGAGTTGTGCCGGAGTTATGCTTGAGTTGTGCCAAAGCACCACAAGATTTATGCCAGAGTTGTGTCAATGTTATTCTGGAGTTGTGCCAGTGCTGTGCCAGAGTTGTGCCAGAGTTGTGCCATAGTTGTGCCAGAGTTGTACCAGAGCCGTGCCAGAGTTGTGCCAGAGTTTATCCAGAGTTGAACCAGAGTCGTGCCAGAGTTGTGTCAGAGTTGTGCCTGAGTTGTGCCGAGTTGTGCCAGAGTTGTGCCAGAGTTGTGCCAGGGTTCTGCTAGAGTCCTGCCAGAGTTGTGCTAGAGTTGTGTCAGATTTGTGCTAGATTTTTGCCAGAGTTGTGCCAGAGTTGTGCCATAGTTGTGCCAGAATTGTGCCAGAGTTGTGCCAGAGTGGTGCCAGAGTTGTGCCATGGTTGGGCCAGAGTTGTGCCAGAGTTATGCCAGAGTTGTGCCATATTTGTACCAGAGTTGTGCCAGGACTGTGCCATAGTTGTGCCATAGTTGTGCCAGAGTTGTGCCAGAGTTGTGCCATGGTTGGGCCAGAGTTGTGCCAGAGTTATGCCAGAGTTGTGCCATATTTGTACCAGAGTTGTGCCAGGACTGTGCCATAGTTGTGCCATAGTTGTGCCAGAGTTGTGCCATAGTTGGTACAGAGTTGTGCCAGAGTCGTGCCAGAGTCGTGCCAGAGTTGTGTCACATTTGTGCCAGAGTTGTGCCAGAGTTGTGCCATAGTTGTCCCATAGTTATGCCATATTTGTGCCTGAGTAGTTCCAGAGTCATGCCAGAGTTGTGCCAGAGTCCTGTCAGAGTTGTGTTAGAGTTGTGCCAGATTTGTGCCAGTATTGTGCCACAGTTCTCCCATAC
The DNA here is from genome assembly GCA_023375785.1 of Penium margaritaceum. NCBI lineage: Eukaryota > Viridiplantae > Streptophyta > Zygnematophyceae > Desmidiales > Peniaceae > Penium > Penium margaritaceum. The sequence goes on along the minus strand of SZWC01000024.1, from coordinate 47,176 downwards.
ATTTGCCAGAGTTTTGCCACAGTTGTACCAGAGTTGTGCCAGAGCTATGCTAGAGTTGTGCCATAGTTGTGTCGGAGTGCTACAAGAGTTATGCCAGAGTTGTGTCAGAGTTATTCCATAACTGTGCCAGAGTTGTGCCATAGTTGTGCCAGAGTTGTCACAGAGTTGAGCCAGAGTTGTACCATAGTTGTGCCAGAGTTGTGCCAGAGCTGTGCCAGAGTTGTTCCGGATTTTTGCCAGAGTTGTGCCAGGGTTCTGCCTGAGCTGTGCCAGAGTTGTGCAAGAGCTGTGCCAGAGTTGTGCCAGAATTATTCCAGAGTTGTGCCAGAGTTTTACCAGCGTTGTGCCAGAGTTGTGCCAGAGTTGTGCCAGAGTTGCTTTAGAGTTGTGCCACAGTTGTGCCAGAGTTGTCCGAGAGTGGTGCCAGAGTTGTGCCAGAGTTGTACCAGCGTTGTGCCAGAGTTGTGCCAGAGTTGTGCCAGAGTTGCTTTAGAGTTGTGCCACAGTTGTGCCAGAGTTGTCCGAGAGTGGTGCCAGAGTTGTGCCAGATTAGTGCCAGAGCTGTGCTACAGTTGTGCCGGAGTTTTGCCAGACTTGTGCCGGAGTTGTGCCAGAGTTGTGCCAGAGCTGTGCCAGATTTGTGCCAGATTTATTCCAGAGTTGTGCAAGAGTTGTGCCAGAGTTGTGCCAGAAATATTCCAGAGCTGTGCCAGAGTTCTGCCACAATGTGCCAGAGTTGTCCCAGAGTTGTGCCAGAGTTATGCCAAAGTTGTGCATGAGTTGTGCCAGACTTGTGCCAGAGTTGTGCCAGAGCTGTGCCAGAGTTGTGCCAGACCTGTGTTAGAGTTATGCCAGAGTTGTGCCATAGTTGGGCCAGAGTTGTGCCAGAGTCATGCCAGAGTTGTGCAAGAGTTGTACCATAGTTGTGCCACAGTTGTGCCAGAATTGATCCAGAGTTGTGCCAGAGTTGTGCCAAAGTTCTCCCATGGTTGTGCCAGAGTTGTGCCAGAGTTGTTCCACATTCGTGCCAGAGTCGTGCCAAAGTCGTGCCAGAGTTGTGCCATTGTTGTGCCAGAGTTGTACTAGAGTTGTGCCAGAGTCGTGCCAGACTTGTGCCAGAGTTGTGCTAGAGTTGAGCCAGGGTTGTGCCAGAGTTCTCCCATAGTTGTGCCAGAGTTGTTCCAGAATTGTACCATTGTCATGCCAGAGTTGTGCCAGAGTTGTGCCATATGTGTGCCAGAGTTGTGCAAGAGCTGTGCCAGAGTTGTGCCATGGCTACTCCTTAGTTGTGCCAGGGTTGTGCAAGAGTTGTGCCAGAGTTGTGCCAGAGTTGTACCACTGTTGTTTTAGAGTTGTGCCAGAGTTGTGCCACAGTTGTGCC
>SZWC01000024.1:0-45169 GCA_023375785.1 Penium margaritaceum | reverse complement strand
TCCCATGGTTGTGCCAGAGTTGTGCCAGAGTTGTTCCACATTCGTGCCAGAGTCGTGCCAAAGTCGTGCCAGAGTTGTGCCATAGTTGTGGCAGAGTTGTGCTAGAGTTGTGCCAGAGTCGTGCCAGAGCTGTGCCAGAGTTGTGCTAGAGTTGTGCCAGGGTTGTGCCAGAGTTCTCCCATAGTTGTGCCAGAGTTGTTCCAGAATTGCACCATAGTCATGCCAGAGTTGTGCCAGAGTTGTGCCATATGTGTGCCAGAGTTGTGCAAGAGCTGTGCCAGAGTTGTGCCATGGCTAGTCCTTAGTTGTGCCAGGGTTTTGCCAGAGTTGTGCCAGAGTTTTACCACTGTTGTTTTAGAGTTGTGCCAGAGTTGTGCCACAGTTGTGCCGAGTTGTGCCAGAGTCGTGGCAGAGTTGTGCCAGAGTTGGGCCAGAGTTGTGCCAGAGTTCTGCCAGAGTTGTGCCAGAGTTGTGCCAGAGTTGTGCCAGATTTGTGCCAGAGTTGTGCTAGAGTTGTGCCAGAGTTGTGCCAGAGTTGTGCCAGAGTTTTGCCAGAGTTGAGCCAGAATTGTGTCAGAGTAGTGCCAGAGTTGTGCCAGAGCTGTTCCAGAGTTGAGCTAGAGTTGTGCCAGAGTTGTGCCAGATTTTTTCCAAAGGTGTGCCAGAGTTGTGCCATGTTTGTGCAAGGGTTGAGCTAGAGTTGTGCCGAGTTGTTCCAGAGTTGTGCCAGAGTTGTGCCAGAGTCGTGCCAGACTTGTGCTAGAGTCGTGCCAGAGTTGTGCCAGAGTTTGCCATATTTGTGCCAGAGTTCTCCCCGATTTGTGCCATAGTTGTGCCAGATTTGTACCAGAGCTGTCCGATAGTTGTGCTAGCGTTGTGCCATTATTGTGCCAGAGTTGTGCCAGAGTCATGCCAGAGTTATGCCAGTGTTGTGCCAGAGTTGTGCCATAGTCCTGCAACAGTTGTGCAAGGGTTATGCAAGATTTCTGCCAGAGTTGTTCCAGAATTGTGCCAAAGGTGTGCCAGAGTTGTGCCATACTTGTACCAGAGTTGTGCCAGAGTTTTGCCTGAGATGTGCCAGCGTTGTGCCAGAGATGTGACAGAGTTGTCCCAGAGTTGTTCCATAGTTGTGCCAGAGTTGTGCCAGAGTTGTGCCAGGATTATAAGAGAGTTGTGCCAGAGTTGTCATAGAGTTGTGCCACAGTTGTGCCAGAGTTGTGGCAGAGTTGTGCCAGAGTTGTGCCAGTTGTGCCAGAGTTGTGCCAGAGTTGTGCCATAGTTGTGCAAGAGTTGTGCCGGAGTTGTCCCATAGTTATTCCTGAGTTGTTCCATAGTTATTCCAGAGTTGTGCCAGAGCTGTGCCAGAGTTGTGCTAGAGTTGTGCCAGAGTTGTGCCAGTTGTGCCAGAGTTGTGCCAGAGTTGTGCCATAGTTGTGCAAGAGTTGTGCCGGAGTTGTCCCATAGTTATTCCTGAGTTGTTCCATAGTTATTCCAGAGTTGTGCCAGAGCTGTGCCAGAGCTGTGCCATAGTTGTACCAGTTGTGCCAGAGTTGTGCCAGAGTTGTGCCAGAGTTGTGCCAGAGTTGTGCAAAATTTGTGCGAGAGTTGTGCAAGATTTGCTTTAGAGTTGTGCCAGAGTTGTGCCACAGGTGGGCCGGAGTTGTTCCAGAGTGGTAACAGAGTTGTGCAAGAGTTGTGCCATGGTTGTGCCAGGGTTCTGCCATATTTATGCCAGAGTTCTCCCATCGTTGTGCCAGGGTTTTGCCGGAATTGTACCAGATCTGTCCAATAGTTGTCCTAGGGTTTTGCCAGAGTTGTGCCAGGGTTGTGCCATAGTTCTGCAAGAGTTGTGCCATAGTTGTGCGAGAGTTGTGCCAGAGTTGTGCAGGAGTTGTGCCAGGGTGATGTGAGAGTTGAGCCAGAGTTTTGCTAGAGTTGTGCCAGAGTTTTGCCAGAGTTGTGCTATAGTTGTGCCATAGTTGTGCCATAGTTGTGCCAGAGTTGTGCCAGAGTTGTGCCAGAGTTGTGCCAGAGTTGTCCCACATTTGTGCCAGAGTTGTGCCGGAGTGTACCAGAGTTGTACCACAGTTGTGCCAGGGTTGTTCCAGATGTGTGCCAGAGTTGTTAAAGAGTTGTGCCAGAGTTGTGCATAAGTTGTGCCAGAGTTGTGCCAGATTTGTGCCAGAGTTGTGCCATGGTTATGCGAGAGTTGTGCCAGAGTTGTGCCATAGTTGTGCCAGAGTTGTGGCTGAGTTGTGCCAGAGTTGTGCCAGTTGTGCCAGACCTGTGTCATAGTTGTGCCAGAGTTATGCCCGAGTTGTGCCAGAGTTGTGCCAGAGTTTTGCAAGAGTTGTGCCAGATTTGTGCCTAAATTATTCCAGGGTTGTGCCATAGTTGTGCAAGAGTTGTGCCAGAGTTGTGCCAGAGCTTTGCCATGGTTGTGTAGGAGTTGTGCCAGATTTGTGCCAGAGTCGTGCCATAGTTGTGCCAGAGTTGTGCCAGAGTTGTGCCAGAGTGGTGCCATTGTTGTACCAGAGTTGTGCCAGAGTTGTGCCAGAGTTGTGCCAGAGTCATGCCACAGTCGTGCCAGAGTCGTGCCAGAGTTCTGCCAGAGTTGTACCATAGTTGTGCCAGAGTTGTTCTTGAGTTGTGCCAGGTCGTGGTCATTGACATATGCATACTTTGGTTAGTCACTGTGCATGGTAGCTACACTGTGCCACTCCATAGTAAAGGTCTTTGTACTTGCTAGTCATGAACTAGTGCCATTATTTGGTCATAGTCAGTGACATTTGTGACTTATGTTATGTGTTGTCCAAGTTGACCACGCATAGTGCCATTATTTGGTCATAGTCAGTGACACAGTCCTACTTTGATTCATCATTGTACATGGTATACACAGAGTGCCACTACTTATTGAAGGTCCTTGTGCTTGCTAGTTGATACCTGGTGTTCCCAAACCATCGTTCCCCAATCTGACCATTTATGACTCGTATTATGAGCCATCAACGTTGACCACACACAGCGGATCTATTTGGTCAAAGGCAGAAGGTCATTGTGCATGGTAGCCACACAGTGCTACAATCTATTAAATGTAGTTGTACTTGCTAGTTGAAAACTAATATTCCAAAACCATTGTTTCCCCCTCTGACCATTTGTGACTCCTGTTATGGGTTTTGAACGTTGACCACCCATATTTAAACTCTGTGGTCATGGTCAGTGACATATGCCTAGTTTGGTTGTTTGGTGTGCATAGTAGTTTTGTGTTGTTTCTACTCTATACATAGGGTTACCAAACCATTGTCTCTCCCTCTCACCATTCGTGACTTGTGTTATGAGTTGTCAATGTTTTCCACACATAGTGGACTTCTTTGGTCATCTTCAGTGACGTATGCATCCTTTGGTTGGACACTGTTCATGCTAGCCACACCGTGTCACTACTTCTTGAAGGTCTTTGTACTTGCCAGCTGATAACAAGTGTTCCTAACCCATTGTTTCCCCTTCTGACCATTTGTGACTCGTGTTATGAGTTTTCAAAGTTGACCACACACTGTGAAATCATTTTGGTCATGGTCAGTGGCATATGCCTACATTGGTTTGTCACTGTACATTGTTGTCACGCCGTATCACTACGAATTGAAGGTCTTTCTGCTTTCTAGTTGATGGATAGTGTTTGAAAGCATTGTTACCCCCTCTCAATTTTTGTGACTCTTGCTGTGAGGTGTCAACGTTCACCACATGAAGTGAAATTCTTTGGTCATGGCGAGTGACATCTGCATACTTTGGTTGGTCATTGTGCATGGTAGCCACACAGTGCAACTACATAATGAAGGTCTTTGTACTTTCTAGTCAATAACAAGTATTCACAAACCATTGTTTTCCCGTCTGACCATTTGTGACTTGTGTTATGAGTTGCCAAAGTTGACCACATATAGTGACTTTCTTTGGTCATAGTCAGTGACATATGCCTACTTTGGTTGGTCATTGTCCATGGTAGCCACACCGGGCCACTACATATTAGAGGTCCTTGTACTTTCTACTTGATACCTGGTTTTCCCAAACCATCATCCACCCCTGTGAATATTTGTGACTCGTATCATGAGTTGTGAATGTTGACCACACACTGCGGATTTCTTTGGCCAAAGGCAGTACATATGCCTTCTTCGGTTGGTCATTGTGCATGGTACCCACACCATGCTACTAATTATTGAAGTTCGTTGTACTTGCTAGTTAAAAAGTAATAATCCAAAACCATTGTTGCCCCCTCTGACCATTTGTGACTTGTGTTATGGGTTGTGAACGTTGATCATCCCTATTGAAATTCTTTGGTCATGGTCAGTGACATATGCCTACTTTGGTTGTTGGTTGTGCATAGTAGACACACTGTGCCACTACTTGTTAAAGTTCTTTGTCCTGTCTGGTTGCCACATAGGGTTCCCAAACCATTGTCTCTCCCTTTGACCATTTTTGAGTCTTGTTATTAGTTGTCAATGTTGACCACACATAGTGGACTTCTTTGGTCATATTCAGTGACAAATGCATCCTTTGGTTGGTCACTGTACACGCTAGTCACACCAGGCCACCACCTGTTGACGGTCTTTGTACTTGCTGGTTGACAACTAGTGTTCCCAACCCATTGTTCCCCCCTCTCACCATTGGTGACTCGTGTTCTGAGTTTTCAACGTTGACCACACAGTTAAATTCTTTTGGTCATGGTTAGTGGCATATTCCTACTTTGGTTTGTCATTGTACATGGTTGCCACGCCGTGTCACTACGTATTGAAGGTATTTGTACTTTCTAGTTGATAACTAGTGTTCCCAAACCATTGTTACACCCTCTGACTATCTGTGAATCTGGTTGTGAGTTGTCAACATTGACCACATGAAGTGAAATTCTTTGGTCGTGATCAGTGACATATGCATATTTTGGTTAGTCATTGTGCATGGTAGCCACACTGTGCCACTGCATAGTGAAGGTCTTTGTACTTGCTAGTCAATAACTAGTATTTTCAAACCATCGTTTCCCCCTCTGATCATTTGCGACTCATATCATGAGTTATCCAAGTTGACCACACATAGTGCCATTCTTTGGTCATGGTCAGTGACACATTCCTACTTTGGTTCGTCATTGTACATGGTAGAAACATAGCGCCACTACTTATTGAAGGTCCCTGTGCTTTCTAGTTAATACCTGGTGTTCGCACACCATCGTTCCCCCCTATGACCATTTGTGACTCGTTTTATGAGCTGTCAACATTGACCACACACAGTCAATTTATTTGGTCAAAGGCATAACATATGCCTACTTTGGTCGATCATTGTGCATGGTAGCCACACAGTGCTACTATTTATTGGAGGTCGTTGTACTTGCTAGTAGAAAACTTATATTCCAAACCCATTGTTTCCCTCTGTGACCATTTGTGACTCCTGTTATGGGTTGTGAATGTTGACCACCCATATTGAAATGTTTTGATCATGGTCAGTGCCATGTGCCTAGTTTGGTTGTTCGGTGTGCATACTAGTCACACCGTGCCACTCCTTCTTAAAGTTTTTTGTCCTTTCTAATCATTACATAGAGTTCCCAAACCATTGTCTCTCCCTCTCACCATTTGTGACTCTTGTCATGAGTTGTCAATGTTGAGCACACATAGTGGAATTTTCGGTCATAGTCAGTTACGTATGCATCCTGTGGTTGGTCACTGTGCACACTAGCCACACCGTGCCACAACTTGTCGAAGGTCTTTGCACTTGCTAGTTGATAACTAGTGTTCCCGAGCCATTGTTTCCCCTTCTGACTATTTGTGACTCGTGTTATGAGTTTTCAACATTGACCACACACTGTGAAATTGTTTAGGTCATGGTTAGTGGCATATGCCTACCTTGGTTTGTCACTGTACATGGTTGCCACGCCGTGTCACTCCGTATTGAAGGTCTTTCTGTTTTCTAATCGATGGACAGTGTTCCCAATGCATTGTTACCCTCTCTTACTATCTGTGACTCTTGTTGTGATTTGTCAACGTTCGCCACATGATGTAGAATTCTTTGGTCATGGTCAGTGACATATGCATTCTTTGGTTGGTCATTGTGCATGGTAGCCACACAGTGCCACTACATATTCACATTCTTTGTACTTGCTAGTTGATAACTAGTATTCACAAGCCATTGTTTCCCCCTCTGACAATGTGTGACTCGTGTTATGAATTGTCAAAGTTCACCACACATAGTGACTTTCTGTAGTAATGGTCAGTGACATATGCCTACACTGGTTGGTCATCATACATGGTAGCCACACCGTGCCACCACTTATTGAAGTTCTTTATCCTTTCTAGTCGATACATAGAGTTCCCAAACCATTGTCTCTCCCTAGGACCATTTGTGCCCCGTGTTATGAGCTGTCAATGTTGACTACACATGGTGGACTTCTTTGGTTATATCCAGTGACGTATGCATCCTTTGGTTGATCACTGTGCATGATAGCCACACCGTGCCACTACTTGTTGAAGTTATTTTTCCTTGCTAGTTTGTAACTAGTGTTCCCAACCCATGGCTTCCCCCTCTGACCTTTTCTGACTCGTGTTATGTGTTTTCCACATTGAGCACACACCGTGATGATTTTTTGGTCATGGTTAGTGGCATATGCCTACTTTGGGTTGTTACTGTACATGGTTGCCACGCTATGTCACTACGTATTGAAGGTCTTTGTGCTTTCTAGTTGATAGCTAGTGTTCCCAAACCATTGTTATCCCCTCTCACTATCTGTGACTATTGTTGTGAGCTGTCAACGTTGACCACATGAAGGGAAATTCTCTGGTCATGGTCAGTGACATATGCATACTCTGGTTGGTCACTGTGCATGGTAGCCATACTCTACCACTGTATTTCGAAGGTCTTTGTTCTTGCTAGTCGATAACTAGTATTCATAAACCATTTTTTCCCCTTCTGACTCGTGTTATGAGCTGTCACAGTTGACCACACAAAGTGATATTCTTTGGTCATGGTCTGTGACATATGCCTATATTGGTTGGTCATTGTACGTGGTAGCCACACCGTGCCACTACTTGTTGAATTTTCTTGGTCTTGCTAGTTGACATCTGGTGTTCCCAAACCATTGTTTCCCCCTCTAGCCATTTATGACTCGTGTTATTGGTTGTGAATGTTGACCACCCATATTGAAACTCTGTGGTCATGGACAGTGACATATGCCTAGTTTGGTTGTTCGGTGTGCATATTAGCCACACCGTGCCACTTCTTATTTAGATTCTTTGTCCTTTGTAGTCGCTATATGGGGTTCCCTATCCATTGTCTCTCCCTCTAACCATTAGTGACTCGTGTTATGAGTTGTCAATGTGGACCAAACATAGTGGACTTCTTTGGTTATAGTCAGTGACGTATGCATCCTTTGGTTGGTCACTGTGCATGCTAGCCAGGCCGTGCCACTACTTGTTGAAGGTCTTTGTACTTTCTTGTTGATCACTGGTGTTCCCAACCCATTGTGTTCCCCTCTGACAATTTGTGACTCGTGTTATGAGTTTTCAACGTTGACCACACACTGTGAAATTTGTTTGGTCATGGTTAGTGGCATATGCCTACTTTGGTTTGTCACTATACATGATTGCCATGCCGTGTCACTTCGTATTGTAGGTCTCTGTGCTTTCTAGTTGATAGCTCGTGTTCCTAAACCATTGTTATCCCATGTGACTCTCCGTGACTCTTGTTGTGGGTTGTCAACATTGACCACATGAAGTGAAATTCTTTGGTCATGGTCAGTGACATATGCATACTTTTGTTGGTTATTGTACATGGTACCCACACTGCGCAACTACCTATTCAAGATCCTTGTGCTTCCTAGTTGATACCTGGTGTTCCTAAACCATCGTCCCCCCCCCCCTCCCCCCTCTGACCATGTGTGACTCGTATCATGAGATGTCAACATTGACCATAAACAGCGGATTTCTTTTGTAAAAGGCAGTACATATACCTTCCTTGGTCGGTCATTGTGCACGGTACCCACACCTTTCTAGTAATTATTGCTGGTCGTTGTACTTGCTAGTTGAAAACAAATATTCAGAACCATTGTTTCCCCTTCTGACCATTTGTGACTTGTGTTATGGGTTGTGTACGTTGACCACCCATATTGAAATTGTTTGGTCATGGTCAACGACATATGCCTAGTTTTGTTGTTTGGTGTGCATAGTAGCCATACCGTGCCACTACTTATTGACTTTCTTTGTCCTTTCTAGTCGATACATAGGGTTCCCAAACCATTGTCTCTCCCTCTGACCATTTTTGACTCGTTTTATGAGTTGGCAATGTTGACCACACATAGTGGACTTCTTTGGTCATAGTCAGTGACGTATGCATCATTTGCTTGGACACTGTGCACGCTAGCCACATAATGTCACTACATGTTAAAGGTATTTGTACTTTCTTGTTGATAACTAGTGTTCCCAACCCATTGTTTCCCCCTCTGACCATTTCTGACTCGTGTTATGAGTTTTCAAAGTTGACACACACTATGAAAATCCTTTGGTCATGGTTAGTGGCATATGCCTACTTTGGTTTGTCACTGTACATCATTGCAACGCTGTGTCACTACGTATTGAAGGTCTTTGTGCTTTCTACTTGAAAGCTAGCGTTCCCAATGCATTGTTACCCCCTCTCACTATCTGGGACTCTTCTTGTGAGTTGTCAATGTTGACCACATGAAGTGAAATTCTTTGGTCATGGTCAGTGACATATGCATACTTTGTTTGGTCACTGTGCATGGTAGCCACACTGTGCCACTGCATATTGAAGGTCTTTTCACTTGCTAGTTGATAAGTAGTATTCAAAAACCATTGTTGTCCCCTGTGACCATTTGTGACTCGTATAATGAGTTGTCAAACTTGACCACACAGAGTGACATTCTTTGGTCATGGTTAGTGACATATGCCTACTTTGGTTGGTCATTGTACATGGTAGCCACACTGTGCCACTGCTTATTGAAGGTCCTTGTACTTGCTAGTTGATACATGGTGTTCCCAAACCATCGTTCCCCCCTCTCACCATTTGTGACTTGTATAATGAGTTCTCAACGTTAACCACGCACAGCGGATTTCTTTGGTCAAAGGCAGAACATACACCTACTTTGGTCGGTCATTGTGCATGGTAGCCACACTGTGCTACTACTTATTGAAGTTCGTTGTACTTGCTAGTTGAGAACTAATATTCCAAAACCATTGTTCTCCCCTCTATCCATTTTTTACTCGTGTTATGGGTTATGAACGTTGACCACCCATATAGAAATTATTTGGTCATGGTCAGTGACATATTCCTATTTTGGTTGTTTGGTGCGCATAGTAGCCACACCGTGCCAATTCTTATTGATGTTCTTTGTCCTTTCTAGTCGATACTCAAGGTTCCCAACCATTGTCTCTCCCTCTGACCATTTGTGACTCGTGTTATTGCTTGTCAACCGGGACCACACATGGTGGACTTCTTTGGTCATAGTCAGTGACGTACGCATCCTTTGGTTGGTCACTCTGCACCCTAGCCACACCGTGCCACTACTTATTGAAGGTCTTTGTACTTGCTATTTCATAGCTAGTGTTCCCAACCCATTGTTTCCCCCTCTAACCATTTGTGACTCATCTTATGAATTTCAACATTGATCACACACTGTGAAACTCTTTTGGTCATAGCTACTGGCATCTGCCTATTTTGGTTAGTCACTGTACATTGTTGCCACACCGTGTCACTACATATTGAAGGTCTTTGTGCTTTCTTGTTGATAGCTAATGTTCTCAAACCATTGTTACCCCCTTTGACTATCTGTGACTCTTGTTGTGAGCTGTCCACGTTGACCACATGAAGTGAAATGCTTTGGTTGTGGTCAGTGACATATGCATAACTTGGTTGGTCACTGTGCATGGTAGCCACACTGTGCCACTACATATTGAAGGTCTTTGTACTTGCTAGTCGATAACTAGTATTCACAAACCAATGTTTCCCCCTCTGACCATTAGTGAATCATGTTATGAGTTGTCAAAGTTGACCACACATAGTAACATTCTTTGGTCGTGGTCAGTAACATATGCCTACTTTGGTTGGTCAGTGTACATGGTAGCCACACCATGCCACTACTTATTGAAGGTCCTTGTGCTTGCTAGTTGATACCTGGTGTTTCCAAACCATCGTTTGCCCCTCTAACCATTTCTGACCCGTATTATGAGTTGTCAACATTGACTACCCAGAGCAGATATCTTTCGTCAAAGACAGTACATATGCCTACTTTGGTCGGTCATTGCGCGTGGTAGCCACACCGTGCTACTAATTATTGAAGGTCGTTGTCCTTGCTAGTTGCAAACTAATATTTCAAAACCATTGTTTCCCCCTCTGACCATTTGTGACTCCTGTTATGGATTGTGAACGTTGACTACCCATGTTGAAGTTATTTGGTCATGGTCAGTGGCATATGCCTAGTTTGGTTGTTCGGGGTGCATAGTAGCCTTACCGCGCCATGGAGTATTGAATTTCTTTGTCCTTATAGTCAATACATAGGGGTCCCAATCCATTGGCTCTCCCTCTGACCATTTGTGACTCGTGTTATGAGTTGTCAATGTTGACCACACAAAGTTGACTTCTTTTGTCGTAGTTAGTGTTGTGTGCATCCTTTGGTTGGTCACTGTGCACGCTAGCCACACCGTGCCACTACTTGTTGAAGGTCTTTGTACTTACTAGCTGATTACTAGTATTCCCAACCCATTGTTTCCCCCTCTGACTATCTGTGGCTCTTGGTGTGAGTTTTCAACATTGACCTCATGAGGTGGAATTGTTTGGTCATAACAGTGACATATGCATACTTTGTTTGGTCACTCTGCATGGTAGCCACACTATGCCACTGCATATTGAAGGTCTTTGTCCTTGCTAATCGATAACTAGTATTCACAACCCATTGCTTCCCCCTCTGACCATTTGTGACTCGTGTTATGAGTTGTCAAAGTTGACCACACATAGTGACATTCTTTGGTCATGGTCAGTGACATATGCCTACTTTGGTTGGTCATTGTACATGGTAGCCACACCGTGCCACTCCTTATTGAAGGTCCTTGTGCTTGCTAGATGATACTTGGTGTTGCCATACCATCGTTCCCCCCACTAACCATTAGTGACTCCTTTTATGAGTTGTCAACGTTGACCACACACAGCAGGTTTCTTTGGTCAAAGACTGTACATATGCCTACTCTGGTCGGTCATTGTGCATGGTAGTCAAACCGTGCTTCTTCATATTGAAGGTCGTTGTCCTTACTAGTTGAAAACCAATATTCCGAAGCCATTGTTTCCCCCTCAAACCACTTGTGACTCGTGTTATGGGTTATGAACATTGACCACCCATATTGAAATTCTTTGGTCATGGTAAGTGACATGTGCATGGTTTGGTTGTTCGGTGTGCAAAGAAGTCACACCGCGCCAAAACTTATTGAAGTTCTTTGTCCATTCTAGTCAGTACATAGGGTTCCCAATCTATTGTCTCTCCCTCTGACCATTTGTGACTCGTGTGATTAGCTGTGAATGATGACTGCACATAGTGGAATTCTTTGGTCATAGTCAGTGACGTATGCATCCTTTGGTTAGTCACTCTGCACGCTAGCCACACCATGCCAATACTAGTTGAATGTCTTTGTACTTGCTAGTTGATAACTAGTGTTCCCAAGCCATTGTTTCCCCCTCTGACAATATATGACTTGTGTTATGAGTTTTCACCGTTGACCACACATTGTAAAATTGGTTTGGTCGTGGTGAGTGGCATATGCCTACTTTGTTTTGTTCATATACATTGTTGCCACGCCATGTCACTACGTATTGAAGGTCTTTGTGCTTTCTAGTTGATAGCTATTGTTCCCAAACTATTGTTACCCCCTCTGACTATCTGTCACTCTTGTTGTGAGTTGACAACGTTGACCACATGAAGTGAAATTCTTTGGTCATGGTCAGTGACATATGCATACTTTTGTTGGTCGTTGTCCATGGTAGCCACATTGTGTCACTAACTATTGAAGGTCCCTGTACTTGCTAGTTGATACCTGGTGTTCCCATACCATCGTTCCCCCCTATGACCATTTGTGACTCGTATTATGAGTTGTCAGCGTTGACCACGCACAGAGGATTTCTTTGGTCAAAGGCAGTACATATGCGTACTTTTATTGGTCATTGTGCATGGTAGCCACACCGTGCTTTGACTTATTGAATTTTGTTGTACTTGCTAGTTGAAAAGTAATATTCCAAAACCATTGTTTCCCCCTAAAAGCATTTGTGACTCGTGTTATGGGTTGTGAATGTTGACCACCCATATTGACATTATTTGGTCATGGTCAGTGACATATGCATAGTTTGGTTGTTTGGTGTGCATTGTACAAACACCGCAGCACTCCGTATTGATGTTTTTTCCCATTCAAGCCGCTACGTATGGTTCCCAATCCATTGTATCTCCTTCTGACCAGTTCTGATTTGTGTTATGAGTTGTGAATGTTGACCACACATACTGGAATTCTTTCATCATAGTCAGTGACGTATATATCCTTTGGTTGGTCACTGTGCACGCTAGCCACACCGTGCCACTACTTGCTGAAGGTCTTTGTACTTACTAGTTGATAACTAGTGTTTCTAACCCATTTTTCCCCCTCTAACCATTCGTGACTCGTGTTTTGAGTTTTCACGATTGACCACACAGTGTGAAATTCTTTTGGTCATGGTTAATGGCATATGCCTACTTTGGTATGTCACTATACATGGTTGCCACGCCATGTCACTATGTATTAAAGGTCTTTGTGCTTTGTATTTGATAGCTATTGTTCCCAGACCATTGTTGACCCCTCTGACTATCCCTGACTCTTGTTGTGAGTTGACAACGTTGACCACATAAAGTGAAATTCTTTGGTCATGGTCAGTGACACATGCACACTTTGGTTGGTCATTGTGCATGGTAGCCATATTGTGCCACTACAAATTGAAGGTCTTTGTACTGGCTAGTCAATAACTAGTATTCACAAACCATTGTTTCCCCCTCTGACCATTTGTGACTCGTGTTATGAGTTGTCAACGTTGACCACACATAGTGACATTCTTTGGTCATGGTAAGTGACATATGCATACTTTGGTTGCTAATTGTATATGGTAGCCACACCGTGCAACTACTTAAAGAAGGTCCTTGTTCTTGCTAGTTGATACCTGGTGTTCCCAAACCATCGTTCTCCCCTTTGACCATTTGTGACTCATACCATGAGTTGTCAACGTTGACCACACACAGCGGATTTCCTTGGTCAAACGCAGTACATATGCCTAGTTTGGTTAGTCGTTGTGCATGGTAGCCACACCGTGCTACCAGTTATTGGATGTCGATGTACTTTCTAGTTGAAAACCATTATTCCATAACCATTGTTTCCCCCCTCTGACCATTTGTGTCTCATGTTATGGGTTGTGAACGTTGACCACCCATAATGAAAGCATTTGGTCATGGTCAGTGACATTTGCATAGTTTGGTTGTTTGGTGTGCATAGTAGCCACACGCTGCCACCACCTATAAGAGTTAAATGTCCTTTCTAGTCGATACATAGGGTTCCCAACCCATTTTCTCTCCCTCTGACCATTTTTGACTCGTGTTATGAGTTGACAATGTTGACCACACATAGTGGACTTCTTTGGTCATAGTCAGTGACGTATGCATCCTTTGGTTGGTCACAGTGCACGCTAGCCACACCATGCCACTACTTGCTGACGGTCTTTGTACTTGCTTGATGATAACTAGTGTTCCCCACCCATTGTTTCTCCCTCTGACCATTTGTGACTCGTGTTATGAGTTTTCAACGTTGCCCACACACTGTGAAATTATTTTGGTCATGGTTAGTAGCATATGCCTCCTTTGGTTTGTCACTGTACATGGTTGCCACGCCGTGTCACTACGTATAGAAGATCTTTGTGCTGTCTGGTTGATAGCTAGTGTTTCCAAACCATTGTTACCCCCTTTGAGTATCTGTGCCTCTTGTTCTTAGTTCTCAACGTTGACCACATGAAGTGAAATTCTTTGGTCATGGTCAGTGACATATGCATAATTTGGTTGGTCACTGTGCATGGTAGCCACACTGTGCCACTGCATATTGAAGGTCTTTGTACCTGCTAGTCCATAACTAGTATTCATGCACCATTGTTTCCCCCTTTGACTATTTGTGAGTCATGTTATGAGTTGTAAAGATTGACCACACATAGTGACATTCTTTGGTCATGCTCAGTGACATATGCCTACCTTGGTTGGTCATTGTACATGGTAGCCACACCGTGTCACTACTTATTGAAGGTCCTTGTGCTTTCTCGTTGATACATGGTGTACCCAAACCATCGTCCCCCCCTGTGACCATTTGTGACTCGTATTATGAGTTGTAAAGTTGACCACACACAGCGGATGTTTTTTATCAAAGGTAGTACATATGCCTACTTTGGTCGGTCATTGTGCATGGTAGCCACACCGCGCTACTAATAATTGAAGGTTGTTGTCCTTGCTAGTTGAAAACTACTATTTGAAAACCATTGTTGCCCTCTCTGACCACTTGTGACTTGTGTTATGGGCTGTGAACGTTGACCATCGATAATGAAAATTTCTGGGCATGGTTATTGACAAGTGCCTAGTTTGGTTGTTTGCTGTATATAGTAGCCACACCATGCCAATAATTATTGAAGTTCTGTGTCGTTTCTAGTTGCTACACATGGTTCTCAAACCATTGTCTCTTTTTCTGACCTTCTTTTACTTGTGTTATGAGTTGTCATTGTGTACCACACTTAGTGGATTTCTTTGGTCATAGTCAATGACATATGCATCATTTTGCTGGTCACTGTGCACACTAGCCACACCGTGCCACGAGTTGTTGAATGTCTTTGTACTTGCTAGTTTATCACTATTGTTCCCAACCCATTGTTTCCCCCTCTGACCATTTGTGAATCGTGCTATGAGTTTTCAACGTTGACAACACAGTGTGAAATTCTTGTGGTCATGGTTAGTGGCATATGCCTACTTTGGTTTGTCACTGTACATTGTTGCCACGGCGTGTCACTACGTATTGAAGGGCTTTGTGCTTTCTACTTGATAGCTAGTGTTCCCAAGGCATTGTCATCCCCTCTCACTATCTGTGCCTCTTGTTGTGAGCTGTCAATGTTGAACACATGAAAGGAAAATATTTGGTTGTTCGGTGTGCATAGTAGCCACACACTGCCACCGCGTATTGAAGTTCTTTGTCCTTTCTAGTCCATACATAGGGTTTGCAAACCATTGTCTCTCCCTCTGACCATTTGTAACTCGTGTTATGAATTGTTAATTTTGATCACACATAGTGGACTTCTTTGGTCATAGTCAGTGACGTATGCATCCTTTGGTTGGTCACTGTGTACGCTATCTACACCATGCCAATACTTGTTGAAGGTCTTTGTACTTCCTAGTTGATAACTAGTTTCCCCAACCCATTGTTTCCCAATCTGACCATTTGTGACCCGTGTTATGAATTCTCAACGTTGATCACGTGCTATGAAATTTGTTTGGTCATGGTTACTGCCATATGCCTACTTTGGTTTGTCACTGTACATGGTTTCCACCCCGTGTCACTACGCATTTAAGGTTTTTGTGTTTTCTAGTTGATAGCTAGTGTTCCCAAACCATTGTTACCCCCTCTCACTATCTGTGACTATTGTTGTGAGCTGTCAAAGTTGACCACATGAAGTGAAATTCTTTGGTCATGGTAAGTGACATGTATGCTTTGGTTGGTCAGAGTGCATGGTAGCCTTACTGTACCACTGCATATCGAAGGTCTTTGTACTTGCTAGTCGATAACTAGTATTCACAAACCATTGTTTCCCCTTCCAACCATTTGTGACTCATGTTATGAGTTGTCAAAGTTGACCACACTAAGTGATATTCTTTGGTCATGGTCAGTAACATATGCCTACTTTGGTTGGTCATTGTACATGGTAGCCACACCGTGCCACTACGCATTGAATGTCCTTGTTCTTGCTAGTTGACACCTCGTGTTCCCAAACCATCGTTTCCCCCTCTGACCATTTATGACTCCTGTTATGGGCTGTCAACGTTGACCACCCATATTGAAATTCTGTGGTCATGGACAGTGACAGATGCCTAGTTTGGTTGTTTGGTGTGCATATTGACCACACCGTGCCACTACTTCCTGAAATTCTTTGTCCTTTGTAGTCGCTACATGGGGTTCCCTATCCATTGTCTCTCCCTCTAACCATTTGTGACTCGTGTTATGAGTTGTCAATGTGGACCACACATAGTGGACTTTTTTGGTTATAGTCAGTGACGTATGCATCCTTTGGTTGGTCACTATGCACACTAGCCACGCTGTGCCACTACTCGTTGAAGGTCTTTGTACTTGCTTGTTGATCACTGGTGTTCCCAACCCATTGTTTTCCCCTCTGACCATTTGTGACTTGTGTTATGAGTTTTCAACGTTGACCACACAATGTGAAATTCTTTTGGTCATGGTTAGTGGCATATGCCTACTTTGGTTTGTCACTGTATGGTTTCCACGCCGTGTTACTAAGTATTGAAGGTCTTTGTGCTTTCTAGTTGATAGCCTGTGTTCCCAAACCATTGTTACCCCATATGACTATCTGTGACTCTTGTTGTGAGCTGTTAACGTTCACCACATGAAGTTCAATTCTTTGGTCATGGCCAGCGACATATGCATGATTTGGCTGGTCACTGTGCATGGTAGCCACACTGTGCCACTGCATATTGAAGGTCTTTTTACTTCTTGTTGATAACCAGTATTCATAAACCATTGTTTCCCGGTCTGACCTTATGTGACTCGTATTATGAGGTATCAAAGTGGACCACACATCATGACGTTCTTTGGTCATGGTCGATGAAATATGCGTACTTTGGTTGGTGATTGTACATGGTAGCCAAACCGTGCCACTATTCATTGAAGGTTCTTGTGCTTGCTATTTGATACATAGAGTTCCCAAACCATCGTCTCCCCCTCTGACCATTTAGTGACTCATATCATGAGTTGTCAACGTTGATCACATACAGCGGATTTGTTTGGTCAAAGGTATTACATATGCCTACTTTGGTCGGTCATTCGTGGTAGCCACACCGTGCTACTACTTGTTGAAGGTCGTTGCACTTGCTAGTTCAAAACCAATATTCCAAAACCATTGTTTCTCCCTTTAACCATTTTTGACTCATGGTATGTATTGTGAACGTTGACCACCCATATTGAAATTCTTTGGTCATGGTCAGTGACATATGCCTAGTTTGGTTGTTCGGGGTGCATGCTACCCACACCGTGCCACTACTTACAGCAGTCCTTTGTCCTTTCTAGTCACTGCACAGGGTCCCCAAACCATTGTCTCTCCCTCTGACCATTTGTGACTTGTGTTATGAGCTGTCAATGTTGACAACACACTGTGGAATTCTATGGTCATAGTCAGTAACGTATACATCCTTTTGTTGGTCACCGTGCACACTAGCCACACCGTGCCACTACTTGTTAAATGTCTTTGTACTTGCTAGTTGATAACTAGTTTTCCCAACCCATTGTTTCCCCCTCTGACCATTTGTGACTCGTGTTATGAGTTGTCAAATTTGACCACACATAGTGACATTCTTTGGTCATGGTCAGTGACATATGCCTACTTTGGTTGGTCATTGTACATGGTAGCCACACCATGGCACTACTTATTGAAGATCCATGTGCTTGTTAGTTGATACCTGGTGTTCCCAAAGCATCGTTCCCCCCTCTGACCATTTGCTATTCGTATTATGAGTTGCCAACATTGACCACACACAGCGGATTTCTTTGGTCAAAGGCAGTACATATGCCTACTTTGGTCTGTCATTGTGCATGGTAGCCACACCGTGCTACTACTTATTGAAGGTCTTTGTACTTGTTAGTTGATAACTAATGTTTTGAAACCATTGCTTCCCCCTCTGACCATTTGTGACTCGTGTTATGTGTTGTGAACGTTGACCACCCATATTGACATTCTTTGGTCATGGTCAGTGACATATGCCTAGTTTGGTTGTTTGGTGTGCATGTTATCCACACCGTGCCACTACTTATTGAAGTTCGGTTTCCTTTCCAGTCGCTACGTAGGGTTCCCAATCAACTGTCTCTCCCTCTGACCATTTGTGACTTGTGATATGAGCTGTGAATGCTGACCATACATAGTGAAATTCTTTGGTCATAGTCAGTGACGTATGCATCCTTTGATTGGTCACTCTGCACGCTAGCCACACCGTGCCACTGCTCGTTGAATGTCTTTGTACTTGCTAGTTGATAACTAGTGTTCCCAATGCATCATTTCCCCCTCTGACCATAGCTGACTTGTGTTATGCATTTTCACCATTGACCACATATTGTGAAATTGTTTTTGTCTTGGTTAGTGGCATATGCCTACTTTCGTTTGTCAGTATACGTGGTTGCCATGCCATGTCACTACGTATTGAAGGCCTTTGTGCTTTCTAGTTGATAGCTAGTGTTCCCAAACTATTGTTACCCCCTTTGACTATCTGTGACTCTTGTTGTGAGTTCACAACATTGACCACATGAAGTGAAATTCTTTGGTCATGGTCAGTGACACATGCATACTTTGGTTGGTCACTGTGCATGGTAGCCATACTGTGCGACTGTATATTGAAGATCTTTGTACTTGCTAGTCGACAACTAGTCTTCACACACCATTATTTCTCCCCCTTAACATTTGTGACTCGTGTTATGAGTTGTCAAAGTTGACCATACATAGTGATATTCTTTGGTCATGGTCAGTGAAAGATGCCTACTTTGGTTGGTCGTTGTACATGGTAGCCACATCGTGTCACAAATTATTGAAGGTCCCTGTGCTTGCTAGTTGATACCTGGTGATCCCATACCATCGTTCCCCCCTCTGACCATTTGTGACTCGTTTATGAGCTGTTAACGTTGACCACGCACAGAGGATTTCTTTGGTCAAAGGCAGTACACATGCCTACTTTTGTCAGTCATTGTGCATGGTAGCCACACCGTGCTCCTACCTATTGAAGGTCGTTGTACTTGTTAGTTGAAACCTAATATTCCAAAACCATTGTTTCCCCCTCAAACCATTTTGTGACTCGTGTTATGGGTTGTGAACGTTGACCACCCATATTGAAATTATTTGGCCATGGTCAGTGAGATATGCATAGTTTGGTTGTCCGGTGTGCATAGTAGAAACACCGCACCACTACTTATTGAAGTTCTTTGCCCATTCTAGTTGCTACATAGGGTTCCCAATCCATTGTCTCTCCTTTTGACCATTTCTGATTTGTGTTGTGAATTTTGACCACACATAGTGGAATTCTTTCATCATAGTCAGTGACGTATGCATCCTTTGGTTGGTCACTGTGCACGCTAGCCACACCGTGCCACTACCTGTTGAAGGTCTTTGTACTTACTAGTTGATAACTAGTTTCTCTAACCACATTGTTTCCCCCTCTAACCATTCGTGACTTGTGTTATGATTTTTCACCGTTGACAACACATTGTGAAATTCGTTTGGTAATGGTTCGTGGCATATGCCTACTTTGGTTTGTCAATGTACATGGTTTCCATGCCATTTCACCACGTATTGAAGGTCTTTGTGCTTTGTAGTTGATAGCTAGTGTTCCCAGACCATTGTTACTCCCTCTGACTATCTGTGACTCTTGTTGTGAGTTGACAACGTTGACCACATGAAGTGAAATTCTTTGGTCATGGTCAGTGACATATGCATACTTTTGTTGGTCACCGTGCATGGTAGCCATACTGTACCACTACATATTAAAGACTTTGTACTTGCTAGTCAATAACTATTATTCACAAACCATTGTTTCCCCCTCCGACCATTTGTGACTCATGTTATGAGTTGTAAAAGTTGACCACACATAGTGACATTCTTTGATCATGGTCAGTGAAATATGCCTACTTTGGTTGGGCATTGTACATGGTAGCCACACCGTGTCACTACTTATTGAAGGTCCTTGTGCTTGCTCATTGATACACGGTATTCATAAACCATCGTTCCCCCCTCTGACCATTTGTGATTCGTATTATGAGTTGTCAACGTTGACCACACAGCGGATATTTTTGGTCAAAGGTAGTACACATGCCTAATCTGGTCGGTCACTGTGCATGGTAGCCACACCGCGCTACTAATCATTGAAGGATGTTGTCCTTGCTAGTTGAAAACTTATATTCCAAAACCATTGTTTTCCTCTCTGAGCACTTGTGACTCGTGTTATGGGTTGTGAACGTTGACCATCCATATTGAAAATTTCTGGGCATGGTCAGTGACATATGCCTAGTTTGGTTGATCAGTGTATATATTAGCCACGCCGTGCCACTACTTATTGAAGTTCTTTGTCATTTCTAGTTGCTACATAGGGTTCTCAAACCATTGTCTCTCCCTCTGACCTTTTTCTTCTTGTGTTA
The DNA here is from genome assembly GCA_023375785.1 of Penium margaritaceum. NCBI lineage: Eukaryota > Viridiplantae > Streptophyta > Zygnematophyceae > Desmidiales > Peniaceae > Penium > Penium margaritaceum. Next base: position 24,701 of record SZWC01000024.1, on the reverse strand, counting down.
TGAGTTGTCATTGTTTACCACACTTAGTGGATTTCTTTGGTCATAGTCAGTAACATATGCATCATTTTGTTGGTCACCGTGGACACTAGCCACATCTTGCCACGACTTGTTGAATGTCTTTGCACTTGCTAGTTGATGACTAGTATTCCCAACCCATTATATCCCCCTCTGACCATTTGTGACTCATGCTATGAGTTTTTAACGTTGACCACACACTATGAAATTCTTTTGGTCATGGTTAGTGGCATATGCCTACTTTGGTTTGTCAGTGTACATGGTTGCCACGCGGTGTCACTGCGTATTGAAGGGCTTTGTGCTTTCTAACTGATAGTCAGTGTTCCCACGGCATTGTCACCCCCTCTCACTATGTGTGCCTCTTGTTGTAAGTTGTCAATGTTGACCACATGAAGTGAAAATATTTTGTCATTATCAGTGACATATGCCTACTTCGGTTCATCACTGTGCATGGTAGCCACACTCTGCCACTACATATTGACGGTCTTTGTACTTGCTAGTCAATAACTACTATTCACAAACCATTGTTTTTCCCTCTGACCATTTGTGACTCATGTTATGAGTTCTCAAAGTTGACCACACAGAGTGACATTGTTTTGGTCATGGTCAGTGACATATGCCTACTTTGGTCGGTCATTGTACATGGTAGCCACACCGTGCCACTGCTTATTGAAGGTTATTGTGCTTGCTAGTTGACACCTGGTGTTCCCAAACCATTGTTCCCCCCTGATCATTTGTGACACGCATTATGAGTTGTCAACGTTGACCACACACACAGGATTGTTTTGGTTAGAGGCAGTACATATGCCTACTTTGGTTGGTCATTGTGCATGGTAGCCACACCGTGCTACTACTTATTGAATGTCGTTGTACTTGCTAGTGGAAAACTAGTATTGCGAAACCATTGTTCCCCCCTATGGCCATTTGTGACTCCTGTTATAGGTTGTGAATGTTGACCACCCATACTGAAATTATTTGGTCATGGTCAGTGACATATGTCTAGTTTGGTTGCTCGCTGTGCATAGTAGCCACACGCTGCCACCGCGTATTGAAGTTCTTTGTCCTTTCTAGTCCATACATAGGGTTCGCAAACCATTGTCTCTCCCTCTCACCATTAGTGACTTGTGTTATGAATTGTTAGTTTTGACCACACATAGTGGACTTCTTTGGTCATAGTCAGTGACGTATGCATCCTTTGGTTGGTCACTCTGCACGCTAGCCACACCGTGCCACTACTTGTTGAAGGTCTTTGTACTTCGTAGTTGATAACTAGTGTCCCCAAACCATTGTTTCCCCATCTGATCATTTGTGACCCGTGTTATGAATTATCAACGTTGGCAATATGCTGTGAAATGCGTTTGGTCATGGTTAATGGCATGTGCCTACTTTCGTTTGTCACTGTACATGGTTGCCATCTCGTGTCACTACGTATTGAAGGTATTTGTGCTTTCTAGATGATAGCTAGTGTGCCCAAACCAGTGTTACCCCCTCTCACTACATGTGACTCTTGTTTTGAGTTTTCAACGTTAACCACATTAAGTGAAATCCTTTGGTCAAGGCCATTGACATATGCATACTTTGGTTGGTCACTCTGCATGGTGGCCACACTGTGCCACTACAATCTAAAGGTCTTTGTACTTGCTAGTCAATAACTATTATTCACAAACCATTGTTTCCTCCTCTGACCACTTGTGACTCATGTTATGAGCTGTCAAAGCTGACCACACATAGTGACATTTCTTTGGTCATGGTCAGTGACATATGCCTACATTGGTTGGTCATTGTACATGGTAGCCACACCGTGCCACTACTCATTGAAGGTCCTTGTGCTTTCTAGTTTATATCTGGTGTTCCCAAACCATTGCCCCCCCCCCTGACCATTTGTGACTCGTATTATGAGTTGTCAACGTTGACCACACACGCAGCACATATGCCTACTTTGGTCGGTCATTGTCCATGGTAGCCACAACCGTGCTACTACATATTGAATGCCGTTGTACTTGCTAGTTGAAAACTAATATTCCGAGACCATTATTTCCCCCTTTAACCAATTGTGACTTGTGTTATGGGTTTGAAACGTTGACCACCCATGTTGAAATTCATTGGTCATGGTCAGTGACAAACGCCTACTTTGGTTGTTTGGTGTGCATAGTAGCCACACCGTGCCACTACTTATTGAAGTTCTTTGTCCTTTCTAGTCACTACATAGGGTTCCCAATCCATTGTCCCTCCCTCTGATCATTTGTGACTCGTGTTATGAGTTGTCAATGTTGACCACACATAGTGGACGTTTTTGGTCATAGTCAGTAATGTATGCATCCTTTGGTTGGTCACTGTGCACGCTAGTCACACCGTGGGACTTCTTGTTGAAGGTCTTTGTACTTGCTAGTTGATAGCTATTGTTCCCAACCCATTGTTCCCCCATCCGACCAGTTATGACTTGATTTATGAGTTTTCAACGTTGACCACACACCATAAAACTCTCTTGGTCATGGTTCGTGGCATATGCCTAGTTTGGTTTGTCAATGTACATGGTTTCCACGCTATTTCACTACATATTTTGAAATTCTTGGTGCTTTCTAGTTCATATCTAGTGTTCCCAAACAATTGTTACCCCCTCTCACTATCTGTGACTCTTGTTGTGAGTTGTCAACATTTACCACATGAAGTGAAATTCTTTGGTCATGGTGAATGACATATGCATACTTTGGTTGGTCACCGTGCATGGTAGCCGCGCTGTGCCACTACATATTGAAGGTATTTGTACTTGCTAGTCAATAACTAGTATTCACATACCATTGCTTCCCCCTCTGACCATTTGTGACTCGTGTCATGAGTTTTCAAAGTTGACCTTACTTTGTGCACAAATTTTGTGCATAAACGTTCTGCATAAACTTTGTGCATAAACTTTCTGCATAAACTCTGTGCATAAACTTTGTGCATAAACTTGGTGCATAAAATTTCTGCATAAACTTTGTGCATAAACGTTGTGAGTAAACTTTGTGCATAAATTTTGTGCATAAACGTTCTGCATTTATTTTTTGCAGTAATGTTGTGCATAAAATTTCTGCATAAACGTTGTGCATAAACATTCTGCTTAGACTTTGTGCATAAACTTTGTGCATAAACGTTTTGCATAAACTTTGTGCATGAACGTTTTGCATAAACGTTATCCATCAACGTTGTGCATAAAGTTTGTGAGTAACTTTGTGCACAAATGTTGTGCATAAACATTGTGCATAGCTTTGTGCATAATCTTTGTGCATACAATTTGTGCATAAACTTTGTGCATAGACATTTTGTATAAAACTTGTGCATAAACGTTTTACATAATTGTTGTGCATAAACTTTGTGCATAAACGTTGTGCATAAACTTTGTGCATGAACATTGTGCATAAACTTTGTGTATAAACTTTGTGCATGAACGTTGTGCATAATCTTTGTGCCTAAACGTTGTGCATAACGTTTGTGCTTAGAATTTCTGCAAAACATTTGTGCAAAAATGTTGTGCATAAACTTTCTGAATAAACGTTTTGCAGAAAATCTGTGCGCAAACTTTGTGCGTAAACTTTGTGCATTAGCTTTGTGCATAAAGGTTGTGCATAAAGTTTCTGCATAAACGTTGTGCATAAACTTTGTGCATAACCTTTGTGCCTAATCTGTGTGCATAAACATTGTGCATAAGCTTTATGCATAAACTTTGTGCATAAACGTTGTGCAGAAACATTGTGCACAAACTTTGTGCATAAAATTTGTGCATAAACGTTGTGCATTAACTTTGTGCATTAACTTTGTGCACAAACTTTGTGCAGAAATTTTGTGCATAAACATTCTCCATAAACGTTGTGCATAAATGTTGAGCATAAAATTTATACATAAACGTTGTGCATAAACTTTGTGCATAAACTTTGCGCATAAACATTGTGCATACACTGTGTGCATAAAACTTTGCGCATAAATTTTATGCATAAACTATATGCATAAACGTTGTGCATAAACGTTGTGCAGAAACGTTGTGCATCAACGTTGTGCACAAACGTTATGCATGACTTTGTGCATAAATGTTGTGAATAAACTTTGTGAATAGCTCTGTGGATAAACTTTGTGCATAAACTTTGTGCATTAACATTGTGCACAAACTTTGTGCATAAACCTTGTGCATAAACGTTGTGCATAAAAGGTTTGCAGAAACTTTGTGCATCAACGTTGTGCATAAACGGCGTGCATAACTTTGTGCGTAAATGTTGTCAATAAACTTTGTGCATAGCTTTGTGCATAAACTTTCTGCATAAACTTTGTGCATAAACTTTGCACATAAACATTTTGCATAAATCTTGTGCATGAACATTTTGCATAAACGTTGTGCATAAACATTGTGCATAAACTTTGTGCATAAACTTTGTAGATAGCTTTGTGCATAAACTTTCTGCATAAGCATTGTGCATAAATTTAGTGCATAAGCTTTGTGCATAAACGTTGTGCATAAACGTTGTGCATGAACTTTGTGCATACGCTTTGTGCATAAACTTTGTGCAGAAACCTTGTGCATAAACTTAGTACATGAACTTTGTGCATAAAGTTTGTGCATAACTGGTGTGCATAAACTTTGTGCATATACATTGTGCAAAAACGTTGTGCATGAACTTTGTGCATACACTTTGTTCATAAACCTTGTGCATAAACTTAGTACATGAACTTTGTGCATAAAGTTTGTGCATAACTGGTGTGCATAAACTTTGTGCATATACATTGTGCAAAAACGTTGTGCATGAACTTTGTGCATACACTTTGTTCATAAACGTTGTGCATAAACTTTGTGCATAAACTTTGTGCATAAACGTTGTGCATAAACTTTATGCATGAACTTTCTGCATAAATGTTGTGCATACAATTTGTGCATAAACGTTGTGCATAAACTTTGTGCATAAACTTTGTGCATAAACGTTGTGCATAAACTTTATGCATGAACTTTCTGCATAAATGTTGTGCATACAATTTGTGCATAAACGTTGTGCATAAACTTTGTGCATATATTTTGTGCATAAAATTTCTGCATAAACTTTGTGCATGAGTGTTGTGCATAAAATTTGTGCATAAACTTTGTGCATAAACGTTTTGCATAAACTTTGTGCATAAACTTTGTGCCTAAACTTTGTGCATAAACTTTGTGCATAAACTTTGTACATAAACTTTGTCCATAAACATTGTGCATAAACTTTGTGCATAAACATTGCGCATAAAATTTGTGCATAAACGTTGTGCATAAACGTTGTGCAAAAAGCTTTTTGCATAAAGTTTGTTCATAAAATTTCTGCACAAACGTTGTTCATAAATTTTGTGCATAAACTTTCTGCATAAATGTTGTGGATAGACTTTGTGCCTAAACTTCGTGCATAAACTTTGTGCATAAACTTTGTGCATAAACTTTGTGCATGAACTTTCTGCATAATCTTTGTGCATAAACTCTGTGCATAAACGTTGTGCATGAATGTTGTGCATAAGCTTTGTGCACAAATTTTGGGCATAAATGTTCTGCATAAACTTTGTGTATAAACTTTGTGCATAAACTTTCTACATTAACTTTGTGCATAAACTTAGTGCATACACTTTGTGCATAATCTTTGTGCCTAGACTAGGTGCATAAACTTTGTGCATAAACTTTGTACATAAACTTTGTGCATAAATGTTGTGCATAAACATTGCGCATAAACTTTGTGCATAAACTTTATGCACAAACTTTGTGCATAAACTTTGTGCATTAACCTTGTGCATAAACTTTGTGCATAAATTTTGTGCATAAATGTTCTGCAGAAACTTTGTGCATTAATGTTGTGCATAAACTTTCTGCATAAACGTTGTGCATAAACTTTCTGCATAGACTTTGTGCATAAACTTTGTGCATAATCGTTTTGCATAAACTTTGTGCATAAACGTTGTGCATAAACTTTGTCCATCAATGTTGTGCGTAAACTTTGTGCATAACTTTGTGCACAAATGTTGTGCATAAACATTGTGCATAGCTTTGTGCATAAACGTTGTGCATGAAATTTGTGCATAAACTTTGTGCATAAACATTTTGGATGAAATTTGTGCATAAACCTTTTGCATAGATGTTGTGCATAAACTTTGTGCATAAACTTTGTGCATAAACTTTCTGCATAAACATTGGGCATAAACTTTGTGATTAAATGTTGTGCATAAACTTAGTGCATAAACGTTGTGCATAAATGTTGTGTATACACTTCGTGCATAATCTTTGTGCATACACCTGGTGCCTAAACTTTGTGCATGAACTTTGTGCATAAACGTTTTGCATATACTTTGAGCATAAACTTTGTGCAAAACCTTTGTGCATAAACGTTGTGCATAAACTTTGTGCATAAACTTTGTGCATAAACTTTGTGCATAAACGTTGTGCATACAATTTGCACATAAACGTTGTGCATAAACTTTGTGCATAAATGTTGTGGCTAAACTTTATGCATAAACTTTGTGCATAAACTTTGCACATAAACTTTGTGCATAAATGTTGTGCCTAAACTTTATGCATAAACTTTGTGCATAAGTTTTGTGCATAAGCTTTGTGCATAAACGTTGTGCCTAAACTTTGTGCATAAACTTTGTGCATAAACTTTGTAAGTAAACTTTGTGCATAAACTTTGTGCATAAAACTTTGTGCATACACATTGCATATAAGCTTTGTGCATCAACATTGTGCATAAACGTTGTGCATAAACTTTGTGCATAAACTTTGTGCATAACATTTCTGCATAAACTTTGTTCATAAAAATTGTGCATAAACTTTCTACATAAACGTTGTGCATAAACTTTGTACCTAAACTTTGTGCATAAACTTTGTGCATAAACATTCTGCATAAACTTTGTGCATAAACGTTGTGCATAAACTTTCTGCATAAACTTTGTGCATAAACTCTGTGCATAAACTTTGTTCGTAAACATTGTGCATAAACTTTGTGCATAAACTTTGTGCATAAACATTCTGCATAAACTTTGTGCATAAACGTTGTGCATAAACTTTCTGCATAAACTTTGTGCATAAACTCTGTGCATAAACTTTGTTCGTAAACATTGTGCATAAACTTTGTGCACAAATTTTGTGCATAAACGTTCTGCATAAACCTTGTGCAGAAACTTTGTGCATAAAATTTGTGCATAAACTTTGTGCATAAACTTAGTGCCTAGACTTTGAGCATAAGCTTTGTGCATAAACTTTGTACATACACTTTGTGCATAAACTTTGTGCATAAACTTTGTGCATAAACTTTGTGCATAAACTTAGTGCCTAGACTTTGAGCATAAGCTTTGTGCATAAACTTTGTACATACACTTTGTGCATAAACTTTGTGCATAAACTTTGTGCATAAACTTTGTGCCTAAACTTTATGCATGAACTTTGTGCATAAGCATTGTACATGAACTTTTTGCATAAGCTTTGTGCATAAACTTTGTGCATAAATTTTGTGCCCAAACTTTGTGCATAAACGTTGTGCATAAACTTTGTACAGAATCTTTCTGCATGAACTTTGTGCAAAAACTTTGTGCATAAACGTTGTGCATAAACATTGTGCATAAACATTGTACATAAACTTTGTTCATAAACTTTCTGCATTAACTTTGTGCATAAACGTTGTGCATAAGATTTGTGCATAAACTTTGTGCATAAACGTTCTGCATGAAATTTGTGCATAAATGTTGTGCAGAAACTGTCCGCAGAAACGTTGTGCATAAACTTTCTGCATAGACTATGTGCATAAACTCTGTGCATAAACGTTTTTGCATAAACTTTATGCATAAACTTTGTGCATAAACTTTGTGCATCAACGTTGTGCATTAACTTTGTGCATAAATTTGTGCATAAATGCTGTGCATAAACATTGTGCATAGCTTTGTGCATAAACTTTGAGCATAAAATTTGTGCATAAACTTTGTGCATAAACTTTGTGCATAAACGTTGTGTATACACGTTGTGCATAAACTTTGTGCATAAAAACGTTGCGCATAAACTTTGTGCATAAACGTTGTGCAAAAACTTTGTGCATAAACTTTGTGCATAAACTTTGTGCAGAAACGTGGTGCATAAACTTTGTGCATAAACCTTGTGCATAACCTTTGTGCATGAACTTTGTGCATAAACATTGTGCATAAACTTTGTGCATACATTTTGTGCATAAACATTGTGCATAAACATTGTGCAAAACCTTTTTGCATAAACTTTATGCATAAACTTTGTGCTTAAAATTTGTGCATAAACTTTGTACATAAACTTTGTGCATAAACGTTGCGCATAAACGTTGTGCAGAAACTTTGTGCATAAACTATGTGCATAAACTTTGTGCATAAATGTTTTGCATAAATTTTATGCCTAAACTTTGTGCATAAACGTTGTGCATAAAATTTGTGCATAAATGTTATGCATAAGCTTTGTGCATACGATATGTGCATAACCTTTCTGCATAAAATTTGTGCATTAACGTTTTGCATAAATGTTGTGCATAAACTTTGTGCATAAACTTTGTGCATAAACATTGTGCATAAACTTTGTGCATAAACTTTGTGCATAAACGTTGTGCATAAACCTTGTGCATAAACGTTGTGCATAAACTATGTGCATAAATTTTCTGCATAAACTTTTTGCATAAACTATGTGCATAAACTTTGTGCATGAACTTCGTACATAAACTTTGTGCTTAAGCTTTGTGCATAAACTTTGTGCATAAACTTTGTGCCTAAACTTTGTGCATAAACTTTGTGCATAAACTTTGTGCATAAACTTTGTGCATAAATGTTGTGAAAAACCTTTGTGCATAAAGTTTGTCCATAAATTTTCTACATAAACATTGTGCATAAACGTTGTGCAGAAACTTTGCGCATAAAATTTGTGGATAAACTTTGTGCATCAACTTTGTGCTTAAACGTTGTGCATAAACTTTGTGCAAAAATTTTGTGCATATACTTTCTGCATAAACTTCGTGCATAAACTTTGTGCATAAACTTTCTGCATAAACTTTGTGCATAAACTTTGTGCCTAAAACTTGTGCATAAAATTTGTGCCCAAACTTTGTGCATAAAATTTGTGCATAAACTTTGTGTATAAACTTTCTGCATAAGCATTGTGCAAGAACGTTGTGAATAAACATTCTGCATAACCTTTGTGCATAAACTTTGTGCATAAACTTTGTGCATAAACGTTGTGCACAAACTTTGTGCATAAACTTTGCGCACGAACGTTGTGCATAAACTTTGTGCATACACTTTGAGCATAAACCCTTGTGCATAAACGTTGTGCATAAACGTTTTGCATAAACTTTGTGCAGAATCTTTGTGCGTAAACTTTGTGCATAAAATTTGTGCATGAAGGCAGTTCATAGAGACAGTGCATGAACGTTGTGCACGAACGTTGTGCATAAACTTTGTGCATAAACTTTGTGCATAAACTTCGTGCATAAACTTTCTGTATAAACTTTGTGCATAAACATTTTGCATAAACTTTGTGCATAAACTTTGGGCATAAACTTTGTGCATAAATGTTGTGCATAAACGTTGTGCATAAACGTTGTTCATTAATGTTGCGCATACGTTTTCTGCATAAACGTTATGCATAAACTTTGTGCATAAACTTTGTGGATAAACTTAGTGCATGAACTTTGTGCGTAAACGTTGTGCATAAACTTTGTGCAAAATTTTTGTGCATATACTTTCTGCATAAACTTTGTGCATGAACTTTGTGCATGATTTTTGTGCATAAACGTTCTGCATAAACTTTGTGCATAGACTTTGTGCATAAACTTTGTGCATAAACTTTTGTGCATAATCTTTGTGCATAAACTTTCTGCATAAACTTGTGCATAAATGTTGTGAAAACATTCTGCATAAACTTTGTGCATAGACTTTGTGCATAACGTTTGTGCATAAACTTTGTGCATAAACGTTGTGCACAAACTTTGTGCATAAACTTTGTGCACAAACGTTGTGCATAAACTTTGTGCATACACTTTGTGCATAAACTTTGTGCATACACTTTGTGCATAAACTTTGTGCATTACACGTTCTGCATAAATTTTGTGCATACACTTTGTGCATAAACGATGTGCATAAAGTTTGTGCATAAACTTTGTGCATAAACTTGGTGCATAAACTTTGTGCATAAACCTTGTGCATAACCTTTGTGCATGAACATTGTGCATAAAATTTGTGCATAAATGTTGTGCATAAACTTTGTGCATACATTTTTTGCATAAACTTTGTGAAAAAACTTTGTGCAAAACCTTTGTGCATAAACTTTGTGCATAAAATTTGTGCATAAAATTTGTCCATAAACTTTGTACATAAACTTTGTGCATAAACGTTGCGCATAAACGTTGTGCATAAAATTTGTGCATAAACTTTGTGCATAAATGTTGTGCAGGAACTTTATGCATAATCTTTGTGCATAAACGTTGTGCATAAAATTTGTGCATAAATGTTATGCATAAGCTCTTTTCATAAAGCTTGTGCATAACCTTTCTGCATAAACTTTGTGCATTAACGTTTTACATAAATGTTGTGCATAAACTTTGTGCATAAGCTTTGTGCATAAACATTGTGCATAAACTTTGTGCATAAACTTTGTGCATAAACGTTGTGCATAAACTTTGTGCATAAACGTTGTGCATAAACTTTGTGCATAAACTGTCTGCATAAACTTTGTGCATAAACTATGTGCATAAACTTTGTGCATGAACTTTGTGCATAAATGTTGTGCATAAACTTTGTGCATAAACTTTGTGCATAAACTTTGTGCATAAATGTTATGAAAAAAAATTGTGCATGAAGTTTCTGCATAAATTTTCTGCATAAACATTGTGCATAAACGTTGTGCAGAAACTTTGCGCATAAAATTTGTGGATAAACTTTGTGCATCAACTTTGTTCTTAAACGTTGTGCATTAACTTTGTGCAAAAATTTTGTGCATACACTTTCTGCATAAACTTCATGCATAAACTTTGTGCATAAACTTCTGCATAAACTTTGTGCATAAACTTTGTGCCTAAACTTTGCGCATAAAACTTGTGCATAAACTTTGTGCATAAACTTTCTGCATCAACATTGTGCAAAAATGTTGTGAGTAAACATTCTGCATAATCTTTGTGCATAAACTTTGTGCATAAACTTTGTGCATAAACGTTGTGCATAAACATTGTGCACAAACTTTGTGCACAAACTATGTGCACAAACGTTGTGCATTAACTTTGTGCACACACTTTGAGCATAAACCCTTGTGCATAAACTTTGTCCATAAACGTTTTGCATAAACTTTGTGCAGAGTCTTTGCGCATAAACTTTGTGCATAAAATTTGTGCATAAACGAAGTGCATAGAGACAGTGCATGAATGTTGTGCACAAACTTTGTGCATAAACTTTGTGCATAATCTTTTCACATAAACTTTCTGTATAAACTTTGTGCATAAAGATTTTGCATAGACTTTGTGCAGAAACTTTATGCATAAACTTTGTGTATAAACTTCGTGCATAAAATTTGTGCATAAAATTTGTGCATAAACTTTGTGCATGAACATTGTGCATAAACTTTAGGCATAAACTTTGTGCCAAAATGTTGTGCATAAACGTTGTGCATAAACGTTGTTCATAAACGTTGCGCATACGTTTTCTGCATAAACGTTATGCAAGAACTTTGTGCATAACATTTGTGGATAAACTTTGTGCATAAACTTTGTGCGTAAACGTTGTGCATTAAATTTTTGCAAACGTTTTGTGCATATTCTTTCTGCATAAACTTTGTGCATAAACGTTGTGCATGATTTTTGTGCATAAACGTTCTGCATAAACTTTGTGCATAGACTTTGTGCATAAACTTTTTGCATAAACTTTGTGCATAAACTTTGTGCATAAACTTTCTGCATAAACTTTGTGCATAAAAATTGTGAAAACATTCTGCATAAACTTTTTGTATTGACTTTGTGCATTACTTTTGTGCATAAACTTTGTGCATAAACGTTGTGCACAAACTTTGTGCATAAACGTTGTGCACAAACGTTGTGCATAAACTTTTTTCATACACTTTGTGCATAAACTTTGTGCATACACTTTGTGCATAACCTTTGTTCATAAACGTTCTGCATAAACTTTGTGCATGCACTTTGTGCATAAACTTTGTGCATACACTTTTTGCATACACTTTTTGCATACACGTAGGGCATAAATTTTGTGCATAAACTTTGTGCATAAACTTTCTGCAAAAACTTTGTGCATAAACTTTGTGCATAAACTTTGTGCATAAACTTTGTGCATAAACCTTGTGCATAAACTTTGTGCATAAACTTTGTGCATAAACGTTGTGCATAAACGTTGTGCATAAACGTCATGCATAAACTTTGTGCATAAACCTTGTGCATAAACTTTGTGCATGATTTTTGTGCATAAATGACGTGCATAAAGGTTGTGCAAAAACTTTTTGCATGATATTTGTGCATAAACTTTGTGCATAAACGTTCAGCATAAACTTTGTGCATAAGGTTTGTGCATAAGCTTTGTGCATAACCTTTGTGCATAAAATTTGTGCATAAACTTTGTGCATAAACGCAGTGCATAAACGCAGTGCATGAACGTTTTGCGCAAACTTTGTGCATAAACTTTGTGCATAAACGTTGTACATAGACTTTCTGCATAACTTTGTGCATAAACTTTGTGCATAAACTTTGTGCATAAACTTTCTGCATAAACTTTGTGCATAAACTTTATGCATAAACTTTGTGGATAAACTTTGTGCATAAAGTTTGTGCGTAAACAATGTGCATAACGTTCTGAAAAAGCTTTTGTACATATACTTTCTGCATAAACTTTTTGCATAAACTTTGTGCATAATATTTGTGCCTAAACGTTCAACATAAATTTTGTGCATAAATGTTTTGAATAAACATCCTGCATAAACTTTGTGCATAGACTTTGTGCATAACGTTTGTGCATAAACTTTGTGCATAAACATTGTGCACAAGCTTTGTGCATAAACGTTGTGCACAAACGTTGTGCATAAACTTTTTGCATACACTTTGTGCATAAACGTTGTGCATTAACTTTGTGCATAATCTTTGTGCATAAACGTTCTGAATAAACTTTGTGCATAAGCTTTGTGCATAAACTTTGTGCATAAAATTTGTGCATAAACTTTGTGCATCAACGCAGTGCATACACGCAGTGCATGAACGTTGTGCATAAACTTTGTGCACACTTTGTGCACACTTTGTGCACACTTTGTGCACACTTTGTCCAAAAACTTTGTGCATAAACTTCATGCATACACTTTGTTCATAAAACTTGTGCATACACTTTGTGCATAAACTTTGTGCATAAATGTTGTGAAGAAACTTTGTGCATAAAGTTTGTGCATAAATTTTCTGCATAAACATTGTGCATAAACATTGTGCAGAAACTTTGCGCATACGATTTGTGGATAAACTTAGTCCATCAACTTTGTGCTTAAACTTTGTGCATAAACTTTGTGCAAAAGTTTTGTCCATGTACTTTCTGCATAAACTTCGTGCATAAACTTTGTGCATAAACGTTCTGCATAAACCTTGTGCATAGACTTTGTGCCTAAACTTTGTGCATAAAACTTGTGCAAAAACTTTGTGCATAAACTTTCTGCATAAACGTTGTGCAAAAACGTTGTGAATAAACATTCTGCATAACCTTCGTGCATAAACTTTGTGCATAAAATTTGTGCATGAACTTTGTGCATAAACGTTGTGCACAAACTTTGTGCATAAACTTTGTGCACAAACGTTGTGCATAAACTTTGTGCATACACTTTGAGCATAAACTTTGTGCATAAACTTTGTGCATAAACGTTTTGCATAAACTTTGTGCATAATCTTTGCGCATAAACTTTGTGCATATAATTTGTGCATAACATTTGTGCATAAACGCAGTGCATAAAGACAGTGCATGAACGTTGTGCATGAACGTTGTGCATTAACTTTGTGCATAAACTTTGTGCATAAGCTTTTCGCATAAACTTTCTGTATAAAATTTGTGCATAAATATTTTGCATAGACTTTGTGCATAAGCTTTCTGCATAAACTTTGTGCATGAACTTCGTGCATAAACTTTGTGCATAAACTTTGTGCATAAACTTTGTGCATAAGCTTTCTGCATAAACTTTGTGCATGAACTTCGTGCATAAACTTTGTGCATAAACTTTGTGCATAAACTTTGTGCATAAACATTGTGCATAAACTTTGGGCATAAACTTTGTGCATAAATGTTGTGCATAAACGTTGTTCATAAACGTTGTGCATACGTTTTCTGCATAAACGTTATGCATAAACTTTGTGCATAAACTTTGTGGATAACATTTGTGCATAAACTTTGTGCATAAATGTTGTGCATAAACGTTGTTCATAAACGTTGTGCATACGTTTTCTGCATAAACGTTATGCATAAACTTTGTGCATAAACTTTGTGGATAACATTTGTGCATAAACTTTGTGCGTAAACGTTGTGCATAAACTTTGTGCTAGATTTTTGTGCATATACTTTCTACATAAACTTTGTGCATAAACTTTGTGCATGATTTTTGTGCAGAAACGTTCTGCATAAACTTTGTGTATAGACTTTGTGCAAAACCTCTGTGCATAAACTTTGTGCACAAAGTCTATGCACAATGTCTATGCACAAAGTTTATGCAAAACGTTTATGCACAAACTTTATGCACAACGTTTATACACAAAGTTTATGCACAACGTGTATCCAAAACGTTCATGCACAATGTTTCTGCACAACGTTTATGCACAACTTTTATGCACCAATTTTATGCACAAGGTTTATGCACAAAGTTTATGCAAAACGTTTATGCACAAATTGTATGCACAAAGTTTTTGCACAAAGTTTATGCACAAAGTTTATGCATAAAGTTTATGCACATTGTTTATGCACAAAGTTTATTCACAATGTTTATGCACAAAGTATATGCACAAATTTTATGCACAAAGTTTATGCACTAATTTAATGCACAAAGTTTATGCACAAATTTTATGCACAGAGTGTATGCACAAAGTTTATGCACAAAGTTTGTGCACAATGTTAATGCACAAAGTTTATGCACAAAGTTTATGCACAAAGTTTTTGCATAACGTTTATGCACAAAGGTTATGCTCAAAGTTTATGCAGAATGTTATTCAGAACGTTTATGCTGAACGTTTTTGCAGAAAGGTTCTGCACAACCTTTATGCACAACGTTTATGCACAAAGTCTATGCACAAAGCTTAGGCACAAAGTTTATGGACAAAGTTTATGCACAAAGTTTATGCAGAATGTTTATGCACAATGTTTATGCACGAAGTTAATGCACAAAGATTATGCAAAACGTTTTTGAAGAAAGTTTATTCACAATGTTTATGCACAAAGTCTATGCACAAAGTTTAGGAACAAAGTTATTAGACAAATTTTAAGCACAAACTTAATGCAGAATTTTTATGCACAAATGTTATGCACAAAGTCTATGCACAGAATTAATGCACAAAAGTTATCAACAAAGTTCATGCACAAAGTTTATGCACAACGTTTGTGCACAAAGTTTATGCACAAATTTTATGCACAAAGTTTATGCACAAAGTTTATGAACAACGTTTATGCACGAAGTTTATGCACCAAGTTTATGCAAAACGTTTTTGCAGAAAGTTTATGCACAAAGTTTATGAACAAAGTTTATGCACAAAGTTTATGCACAAAGTGTATGCACAACGTTTATGCACAAAGTGTATGCACAAAGTTTATGCACAAAGTGTATGCACAAAGTTTATGCACAGAGTTTATGCACAACGTTTATGCACAAAGTTTATGCACAGAGTTTATGCAAAAAGTTTACGCACAAAGTTTATGCACTAAGTTTATGCACAAGGTTTGTGCACAACATTTATGCATTAAGTTACTCACAAAGTTTATGCACAATGTTTATGCACATATTTCATGCACAAGTTTTATGCAGAGCGTTTATGCATAAAGTTAATGCACAAAGTTTATACACAAAGTTTATGCAATTATTATTTTCACAACGTTTATGCACAAATTTTATGCACAATGTTTATGCATAAATGTTATGCACAAAGTTTATGCACAAAGTTTATGCAAAATGTTATTCACAATGTTTGTGCACAAATCTTTTGCAGAAAGGTTGTGCACAACATTTATGCACAACATTTATGCACAAAGTTTATGCACAAAGTTTAGGCACAAAGTTTATGGACAAAGTTTATGTACAACGTTTATGGAGAATGTTAATGCACAACGTTTATGCAGAGTTTTATGCAGAGAGTTAATGTACAAACTTTATGCACAAAAGGTATGCACAATGTTTATGCATTAAGTTTATGCACAACTTTTATGCACAAATTTTCTTCACAAAGTTTATGCATAAAGTTTATGCACAAAGCTTATGCACAACGTTTATGCATAAATTTTATGCACACACTTTATGCACAAAGATTATGCACAAAGTTTATGCACAAGTTTTATGCAAAAAGTTTATGCAGAACGTTTATGCACAAATTTTATGCACAAAGCTTATGGACAAACCTTATGAACAACGTTTATGCATAAAGTTTATGCACAAAGTGTATGCACAAAGTTTTTGCAGAAAGTTCATGCACAAAGTTTATGCACAAAGATTATGCACAAAGTTTATGCACAAAGTCTATGCACAACGTTTATGCACAAAGTTTACGCACAAAGTTTATTCACAAAGTTTATGCACAAAGTTTATGCACAAAGTTTGTGCAAAAGGTTTATGCACAAAGTTCAAGCACAAGTTTTATGCACAAAGTTTATGCACAACGTTTATGCACATTGTGTATGCACAAAGTTTATGCACACAGTTTATGCACAAAGTTTATGCACAAAGTTTGTGCACAACGTTTATGCACAAAGTTTATGCACAACGTTTATGCACAAAGTTTATGCACAAAGTTTATGATAAATGTTTATGCACAACGTTTATGAAAACACATTATGAACAAACCTTATGCACAAAGTTTATGCACAACGTTTATGCAGAAAGTTTATGCAGAAACTATATGCACAAAGTTTATGCACAATGTTTATGCACAATGTTTATGCACAAAGTTTATGTAGAAAGTTTATGCAGAATTTTTATTCACAACGTTTATGCACAAAGTTTATGCAGATGCTGTATGCACAAAATTCATGCACAAGGTTTGTGCACAACGTTTATGCACAAAGTTTATGCACAAAGTTTGTGCACCAAGTTTATGCACAAAGTTTATGCACAAAGGTTATGCACAAATTCTATGCATAACTTTTATGCACAAAGTTTATGCAGAATGTTTATTCACAAAGTTTATGCAAAAAAATGTATGCACAAAGTTGATGCACAAGGTTTATGCATAAAGTTAATTCACAAAGTCTATGCACAAAATTTATGCTCAAAGCTTATGCATTAAGTTTATGCACAACGTTTATGCACAAAGTTTATGCACAAAATTTATGCACAAAATTTATGCACACGGTTTATGCACAATGTTTATCCACAACATTTATGCACAAAGTTTAGGCAGTAAGTTTATGCACAAAGTGTATGCACAACGTTAATGCGCAACGTTTATGCACAAAGTTTATGCACAAAGTTTGTGCACAATATTTATGCACAAAGTTTATGCACAAAGTTTATGCACAAATGTTTATGCACAAATTTTATGCAGAATGTTTATTCACAACCTTTACGCACAAAGTTTATGCAGAACGTTTATGCACAAAGTTTATGCACAAAGTTTATGCACAAAGTTTAGGCACAAAGTTTATACAAAAAGTTTATGCACAAAATGTATGCACAAAGTTTTTGCACAAATTTTATGCACAAAGTTCATGCACAAAGTTTATGCACAATGTTTATGCACAAAGTTTATGCACAAAGTTTAGGCACAACGTTTATGCAAAATGTTCATGCACAAAGGTTATACAAAATACTCATGCACAAAGTTTATGCACAAATTTTATTCACAAATTTTATGCACGAAGCTTATGCACACTTTTTCTGCACAAAGTTAATGCACAAGTTTATGCACAAAGTTTATGCACAAAGTTTATGTACAAAGTTTATGCACAACATTTATGCACAAAGTGTATGCACAAAATTTATGCTTAAAGTTTATTCATAAAGTTTATGCACAACGTTTATGAAAAATCGGTTTGCACAAAGTTTATGCACAACATTAATGCACAGATTTTATGCAGAATGTTTATGCACAAACTTTATGCACAAAGTTTACGCACAAATGTTATTCACAACATTTATGCACAACATTTATGCACAAAGTTTATGCACAAAGTTTACGCACAAAGTTTAGGCACAAAGTTTATAGACAACGTTTATGCTTAAAGTTTATGCAGAATGTTTATGCACAAATTTTATGCAAAAAGTTTATGCACAAAGTTTATGCACAAAGTTTATGCATAATAGTTATGAACAAAATTTATGCACAAATATTATGCACAACGTTTATGCAGAACGTTTATGCACAAAGTTTATGCTCAAAGTTTATGAAAAACGTTTATGCACGAAGTTTATGCAAAACATTTATGCAAAACGTTTTTGCAGAGAGTTTATGCACAAAGTTTATGCACAAAGTTTATGCACAAAGTTTATGCACGAAGTGTATGCACAACGTTTATGCACAAAGTGTATGCACAAAGTTTATGGACAAAGTTTATGCACAAAGTTTATGCACAAAGTTTATGCACAACGTTTATGCACAAGGTTTATGCACAAAGTTTATGCAAAGAGTTTATGCACAAAGTTTATGCACAACGTTTATGCACAAATTTTGTGCACAACGTTTATGCACTAAGTTACTCACAAAGTTTATGCACAACGTTGATGCACACATTTTATGCACAAAGCTTATGCAGAACGTTTATGCACAAAGTTAATGCATAAATTTTATGCACAAAGTTCATGCACAAAGTATATGCACAACGTTTATGCACAAAGTTTATGCACAAAGTTTATACATAAATTTTATGCACATAGTTTATGCACAAAGATTATGCAAAATGTTATTCACAACTTTTATGCACAAAGTTTTTGCAGAAGGGTTGTGCACAACGTCTATGCACAAGGTTTATGCAAAACGTTTAGGCACAGAAATCATGGACAAAGTTTATGTACAATGTTTATGGATAATGTTTATGCACAACGCTTATGCACAGTTTTATGCAGAAAGTTTATGCACAAACTTTATGCACAACGTTTATGGACAAAGGTAAGTAGAACTTTATTGCACAAAGTTTATGCACAGAGTTTATGCGCAATGTTTATGCATAAGGTTTATGCACAAGTTTTATGCAAAAATTTTCTGCACAAAGTTTATGCAAAACGTTTATGCACGAAGTTTATGCTTAACTTTTATGCATGAATTTTATGCACAAAGTTTATGAACAAAGATTATGCACAAAGTTTATGCACAAAGTCTATGCACATAGTTTATGCACAAAGTTTATGCACAATGTTCATGCACAAATTTTATGCACGAAGTTTATGCACAAAGTTTATGAACAACATTTATACATGAAGTTCATGCACAAAGTTTATGAACAAAGTTTTTGCAGAACGTTTATGCAAAACGTTTATGCACAAAGATAATGCACAAGATTTATGCACAAAGTTTATGCACAACGTTCATGCACAAAGTTTATGCACAAAGCTTATGCACAACGTTTATGCACAAGGTTTGTGCAGAAGGTTTATGCACAAAGTTCATGCACAAAGTTTATGCACAAAGTTTATGCACAACGTTTATGCACAATGTGTATACACAAAGTTTATGCACAAAGTTTAAGCACAACGTTTATGCACAAAGTTTCTGCACAACGTTAATGCACAAAGTTTATGCAAAAAGTTTATGCAAAACGTTTATGCACAAAGTTTATGCACAATGTTTATGCACAAAGTTTATGCACAAAGTTTATGCAGAAACGTTATGCACAAACCTTATGCACAAAGTTTATGCACAACGTTTATGCACAAAGTATATGCAGAAAATTTATGCACAAAGTTTATGCACAAAGCTTATGCACAAGATTTATGCACAAAGTTTATGCACAACGTTTATGCACAAAGTTTATGCAGAAGTGTTATGCACAAACTTTATGCACAAAGATTGTGCACAGCGTTTATGCACAAAGTTTATGCACAAAAATTATGCATTAAGTGTATGCACAACGTTTATGCACGATGTTTATGCACAAAGTTTATGCAGAACATTTATTCACAACTTTTATGCACAACGTTTATGCAGAAAGTTTATGCACAAAGTTTATGCACAAGGTTTTTGCACAACGTTTATGCACTGAGTTTATGCACAAAGCATATGCACAAAGGTTATGCACAAATTCTATGCATAAAGTTTATGCACAAAGTTTATGCAGAAAGTTTATTCACAATGTTTATGCACAAAATGTATGCACAAAGTTTATGCACAAGGTTTATGCACAAAAACAATTCACAAAGTCTATGCACAAAGTTTATCCTCAAAGTTTATGCATAACGTCTATGCACAACGTTTATGCACAAAGTTTATGCACAAAACTTATGCACAAGGTTTATGCAAAACGTTTATGCACAACGTTTATGCACAAGTTTTAGGCAGAAAGTTTATGCACAAAGTGTATGCACAACGTTTATGCGCAACGTTTATGCACAAAGTTTATGCACAAAGTTTGTTCACAATGTTTATGCACAAAGTTTATGCACAAACTTTATGCGCAAAGTTTATGCACAAATTTTCATGCACAAAGTTTATGCAGAATATTTATTCACAACGTTTATGCACAGTTTATGCACAAAGTTTATGCACAAAGTTTATGCACAAAGTTTCTGCACAAAGTTTAGGCACAAAGTTTATGGACAAAGTTTATGCACAAAGTTTATGCACAAAGTTTATGCACAAATTTTATGCACAAAGTTCATGCACAAAGTTTATGCACAACGTTTATGCACAATGTTTATGCACAAAGTTTATGCACAACGTTTTTGCAAACTGTTCATGCACAAAGTTTATGCAAAATGTTTATGCACAAAGTTTATGCACAACGTTTATGCAAAAATTCTATGCACAATGTTATGCACAAGTTTTATGCACAACATATATGCGTAAAGTTTATGCACAACGTTTATGCACAAAGTTTATGCACAAAGCGTATGCACAAATTTTACAAACAACGTTTACGCACAAAGGTTATGCACAAAGTTTATGCACAAAGTTTTAGCACAAAGTTTATGCACAACGTTTATACAGAATGTTTATGCACAACATTTATGCACAAAGCTTATGCAGAACGTTTATGCACAAACTTTATGCACAAAGTTTATGCACAAAACGTATGCACAACGTTTATGCACAACGTTTGTGCACAAAGTTTATGCACACATTTTCTGCACAAAGTTTATGCACAAAGTTTATGCACAAAAAATGTGCACGAAGTTTATGCACAACGTATATGCACAACGTTTAAAAAAATGTTTTTGCACAAAGTTTATGCACAACGTTTATGCACAAATTCTATGCACAAAGTTTATGCACAAACTTTATGCACAATGTTGATGCACAAAGTTTATGCTCAAATGTTATGCACAAAGTTTATGCACAACGTTTATGCACAATCGTTATGCACAAAGTTTATGGACACAGTTTATGCGCAACGTTTATGCACAACGTTTATGCACAAAGTTTATGCACAAAGTTTGTTTACAATGTTTATGAAGAAAGTTTATGAACAAAGTTTATGCACAAACTTTATGTAAAATGTTTATGCACAAAGTTTATGTACAAAGTTTCTGCACAAAGTTTATGCACAAAGTCTATGAAAAACGTTTATGCACAAAGTTTATGCACAATGTTTATGCACAAAGTTTATGCACAAATTTTATACACAAACGTTATGCACAACGTTTATGCACAACGTTTATGCACAAATTTTATGCACAATGTTTATGCACAAAGTTAATGCACAATGCTTACGCACAAAGTTTATGCACAACGTATATGCACAAATGTTATGCACAACGTTTATGCACAAAGTTTATGCACAATGTTAATGTACAAAGTTTATGCACAAAGTTTATGCACAAAGCGTTTGCACAAATGCTATGCACAACGTTTATGCACAATGTTTATACACAAATTTCATGCAAAGAGTTTATGCACAAAGGTTATGCAGAAAGTTTATGCACAACGTTTATGCACAAATTTTATGCGCAGTGTTTATGCACAAATTTAATGCACAATGCTTATGCAAAAAGTTTATGCATGAAGTTTATGCACTACATTTATGCACTACGTTTATGCACAAAGCTAATGCACAAAGTTTATGCACAAAGTTTATGCACAAAGTTTATGCACAAAGGTTATGCACAACGTTTATGCACAATTTTTATGCACAAAGTTTATGAAAAACGTTTATGTACAAAGTTTATACACAAAGTTTATGCACAAAGTTCATGCACAATGTTTATGCACAACGATTATGCACAAAGTTTATGAACAACGTTTATGCCCAAAGTTTATGCACAATGTTTATGCACAAAATGTATGCACAAAGATTATGCACAAATATTTTACACAAAGTTTATTCACAAACTGTATGCACAACGTTTATGCACAAAGTGTATGCACAAAGTTTATGCACAAAGTTTATGCACAAAAATTATGCACAAAGTTTATGCACAACGTTTATGCACAATGTTTATGCACAAAGATTATGCACAAAGGTGATACACAAAGTTTATGCACAACGTGTATGCACAAACGTAATGCACAAACTTTATGGAGAAAGTTTATGAACAACAACCATGCACAAAGCTTTTGCAAAACGTTTATGCACATCATTTATGCACAGATTTTATGCACAAAGTTCATGCACAAAGTTTACGCACAAGGTTTATGCACAAAGTTTATCCACAAAGCTTATGCAAAAACATTATGCACAAAGTTTATGCACAAAGTTTATAAACAAATCTCATGCACAAAGTTTATGCACAAACTTTATGCACAAAGTTTATGCACAAAGATCATGCACAAAGTTTATGCACAAAGCTTATGCACAAAGTTTATGGACAACGTTTATGCAAAACGTTTATGCGCAAAGTTTATGCAAAATTTTTGGTGCACAAAGTTTATGCACTACGTTCATGAACAAAGTTTACGCACAAAGTCATGCATGAAGTTTATACACAACATTTATTCACAAATTTATGCAGAAAGTTTATGCACAACGTTAATGCACAAAGTTTATGCACAAAGTTTATGCACAACATTTATGCACAAAGTTTATGCACAAGTTTTATGCACAAAGTTTATGCACAAAGTTTATGAACAAGTTTTATGCACAACTTTTATGCAGAAAGTTTATGCACAGCATATGCACAACGTTTATGCAGAAAGTTTGTGCACAAACATCATGCACAAATTCTATGCACAACGTTTATGCACAAAGTTAATGAACAACGTTTATGCACAAAGTTTATGCATAAAGTTTACGCACAAAGTTTATGGACAGAGTTTATGCACAAAGTTTATGCAGAAGTGTCTGCACAAAGTTTCTGCACAAAGTTTATGCAGAAATTTTATGCACAAAGTTTATGCACAAAGTTTAGGCACAACTTTTATGCACAACGTTTAAGCAGAAAGTTAATGCACAACATTTATGCACAAAGTTTATGCAGAAAATTTATGCACAAACTTTATTCACAAAACTCATGCACAACATTTATGCACAAAGTTTATGCACAACGTTTATGCACAAAGTTTATGCACATAGTTTATGCGCAATGTTTATGCACAATGTTTATGCACAAACGTTATGCACAACGTTTATGTACAAAGTTTATGCACAACGTTCACGCACAAAGTTTAGGCTCAAATTTTATGCAAAACGTTTATGCACAAAGTTTATGCAGAAAGCGTATGCACAAAGTTTATGCACAAAGTTTATGCACAACGTTTATGCACAAAGTTTATGCACCATATTTATGCACAACGTTCATGCACAACGTTTATGCACAGCATTTATGCACAAAATGTATGCACAAAGTTTATGCGCAATGTTTATGCACAATGTTTATGCACAACGTTTATGCACAGCATTTATGCACAAAATGTATGCACAAAGTTTATGCGCAATGTTTATGCACAATGTTTATGCACAAACGTTATGCACAACGTTTATGTACAAAGTTTATGCACAACGTTCACGCACAAAGTTTAGGCTCAAATTTTATGCAAAACGTTTATGCACAAAGTTTATGCACAAAGTTTATGGAAAACGTTTATGCACAGAGTTTATGCATAAACTTTATGCAGAAGAAGTATGCACAGCGTTTATGCACAAAGTTTCTGCAGAAAGTTTCTGCACAAACTTTATGCACTAAGTTTATGCACAACGTTTATGCACAAAGTTTATGCGCAAAGTTTATGCACAAAGTTTATGCACAATGTTTGCACAAAGTTTATGCACAATGTTTACGCACAAAGTTTATGCACAGAGTTTATGCATAAACTTTATGCAGAAGAAGTATGCACAGCGTTTATGCACAAAGTTTCTGCAGAAAGTTTCTGCACAAACTTTATGCACTAAGTTTATGCACAACGTTTATGCAC